>JAJVSH010000005.1:648203-908794 GCA_021460005.1 Tetramorium alpestre | reverse complement strand
TACTATTAAAAGTACTACTTAAAGTTAAACATTTTATACATTTTTAGTCCAAATTTACAGTCAATATTATTTACCAATCTTTCTTTTTACTAGTTCTGTTTTCCGATTATTTTAATAAATATAAGATACGCTTCAATTTCATTTTATTTCAAAGTCCTTGTTATTTTAAATGTAAAAGACAATTTAAGAAGGTTGTAAGAAGAGTAAATTACATAAAATTTAAATCAAAAACTTATTTTCAAATTATGTTAATATATGAACACTTTAAATTTTATTACCAATTATTTTTTAAGAAAATTTATAATGAAGTTTAGGAAGTTATAATAAGCTTTAATGGCCCGAAACTTAATGCTGTTTGTCAATTTTCAACAAAAATTATTGGTAAAAATATTAAGAATTAATTAACTAGATTTATGTTTAACATGTTCCATTATATTCTGTGAATAGAATAATTAATAAATATTAAGATTGTACAACAAGATATGCGATATAAAGATTGCAATGGATATTTTTCTATTAGATACTTTAAAATTTATTACATTTTTATTGATTTTTTTAGTCTTACTAATATAAAAAAACCATTTAGAGGAATTATATTTGAAATGGAGATCACGTTGTATCTCCTTATAAGAATGTTACTCTTTTCTTAGCTTTACAATTTTCTTATTGAATTCAAAAAATATACTTTTAAATTTTAAGAAGAGAAATATAAAGAAACGTTTCTTAATTATTTCTAATTGTACTTTTTTTATCTTCTCTTAGGTCAGAGCGGTCTAGAAGAATTGCAGAAACTCTCGATAAAGAATGTCGATGGATCAATGATATCAGTATTTGATGAATTTCAAATTACATTATTTGATCAAAGCTCTGTAAATTTTGAAAGAGCTGTTCAGGATGCTACAGTAAATAAGCAACTGGATGTAAAGATAGCGAAATTTTTGGTATTGGCAACTCCGTATTTTTTATTAAATGCTTGCCATAAAGCTTTAGAATGGCTTATATTTAGATATCACATTCATCATTACAATCGAGAGCAGTTTATTCTTCTGATTCTGCCATTTCATGAGACTCGCATATTTGTTAGGTATGTATTAATAAAACTATCTTTTTGATGAAGTTTCTGATTTAAATATCAATACAAAGTAAAGTTTTAAAAATATAAATACAAAGTAAAAGGTTGGATTGCTACGTGTAGTCATTCTTTTCATCAAGATATAAAAATTCTTCGTTAAAAAATTAATGTCGAATTAAGATTAAAAGAATAAATTTCATTGTTAATTAATAATCAATTAATAATTATTTTTGCACATAATTTTGAATGTTCTGAAGCAAGAGATGTAAAATTACATTAAAATTAAAAACCTATATTAAAAGTTTTGTGAAATATTAAATTGAATTTTAATCTTAACTTTATAAAAAAATTATCTATAATACTTATTGTATTGTAATCAACATAGCTGTTTTGATGCAATTAATTTAAAAATTATAATTTTACCCTTTAAGAGCTCTACAATTGGTAGACTTGTCAGATGGGAACGATAAATGGCATTGGATGGCACCTATGCAAAAACGTGGTGTGACGCTGCCTTCCGGAATTCTTATTAAACATATGATTTCGGATAAAGGACTTTTGAAGACATTATGTACGCATGTGACATTTGCCACGAAAACTTATTCCGATCAGGCATCTTGCCTGACTACTTTATATGCTTTTTACACTACGGCAATATTAGGCATGATTGAACTAGCATCCATCACTGAAGTTCAAATAAACTACTTACTGCCGACCCTTCTTCATGGCTTGAAAAGTCCTATTCTCGATTTTGCTTCCAGCAGCTATATGATCATTGCGAAATTGATAACGAAGGTAAGATCCTTTTTAATCTTAATATTTGCTTGTTTTTTAAATATTTCTTAAATAATATTAATTTTGCAACAATTATAAAAATGTAATTTTTTATTTTACTATTTTTTATCATATAAATCAATTTATAGAAATATTAAAATTAAAATTATATAAATTTGTTGTTTGTTAATATTACGATAAATCTATAGGTGAAATTGAACGATGACACTATGGAGAAGTTATTACTGATGACATTCAAGAAGACACATTTGAAGCAAGAAGCTACTACTTTTCTACTCTATCTTTATCAATCTCCGATTCATCGATTAACCGTTGTACCACAAAGTTTAGTCCTCCAATTGTCTGAACTACCTTGGTTTGTCGAGACAATCACCAAGATTAATTCATCAGAGATTAATGCCTCACGATTTATTGTGTCTTTTCTTCAAGCAGCATGCGAGCTTATCGCTAAGAATCCTGAAAGCACCAGCAATGTACAGAATATAATTGGCAACATGTTAGATCATATTAAACTCGATAACAATGCAGTAGATGCAATTTTATCTGGAATATTAACATGTGAATTTTTCAAGAATGAAACTTCTAAGATCGCGAAAGATTTTCTAGCGAGATTCTATCAGAATTTTGAGCGCAGCTATCCGGAGAATTTTGATTTGTATCTGAAGAAATTGATGAAGCAGGGCGAGAATGACGAAAAGTCTAAACAGGCGTTACATTTTCTTACTTCGTGGCCTTTTGGTACCAAAAATACACAGGAATCCGTCGAGGTTCTCGACAAACTAACGCACTTCAGTGCCGCACAACGAGTGAACGCTCTCCAACTCCTCGCTAACAATGTGAACGTACCCGAGAGTTTTCGCGATATAATGACAAATATTCTTCAAGCTAGATTTTACGACGATGACGTGACTGTTGTAAAGACCCTGTTGTCTTTCCCCACTAAGAGATTGATTAGCTTATTGCCTGCAGACACTCTGGTGGATGAATTATTAGTCCTGTTATCAATGTGTCACACGGCATCGAAGAAAGTGTTAGCTAAACCAGCCCTGAAGATACTTTTAGAGCTTTGCGAAGAGAGTGACGACACCAATGTCTTCATCACGGCTTTACCATATTTATTTCCGTCCACGGACGATGATGTAGAAATTGCCATGGAAGTTCTTCGCTCGAATTTTGCTAAGAATAATAAGTATATGCAGCGTGTGATGGAAGATGTTAACAAATCCAAATTGAACGCCGAAGCAGTGTCTTCTGCCGCTTTTCACAACATCTTAAATTATGAGCTGCTACCGCCCACAGACAGTATACTAAGTTCCATGCGGCAACAAATCTCGCACGGTGACGCGGCGTCTCTATTCTTCAATATGATCCTATTGGGATCGGTCTGTAGGGTACCCGTAGGTTCGATGCCGGCCAAAATTGCACGGGATATCATCGAGATCGCCACGGAGATGATCAAGACATATTCACGCGTTAAGTTACTGCGCGACTGCAATAATATTACCGGTAACAATATTCAAATGGCTTTGAAGCTCACATCTGAAGGAATCTTGCCGCTTCAAGCGGGTACTTATGTCCTTGAAATGGTGCATAGGCGGCTGAACATAAAGTTTGAGTCGAAACTCGATTTCGACAATAACGTGGAGCGAAGCAATCTGATCTTGCGACTTTTAGAGATGTTTATTGAGGGTATGGATAATCGACACTGGCGAAAGCACTACTCTAGATGTCTACAAATCTTTTTCCAGCTGCATTTTGCCACAATGAAGGATCTCATCTGCTTCCTTGCGCAGTTCTACGCAAAACCTGTCAAGACGCAAACATCCTATCATTGTTTACAGATTTCCTTGCAACTACTAAATCATTGTAAATTCATCCAATGGGCATTCCAAGATCAAGACTTTGTAACCAATTTGCTGCTTTCGTTGACGCGACGGAATAACGAGTGTAGAAAAGTGGCGGTGGACATTCTAAAAAAATTAACGCAGACCTTTAGTTTCAGTGCAGAACCGTTCTTCGTGCTGCTCCAGAAACTGGCGACAGAGAGTGCGGAGATCTGTAATGATCCTGACCATCTTGCATTAAGCCTCTATTTCTTCCTCTCTCCAGATCCACATGTGTCTCATCAAATACACAAAAAACAGCACAAGAAATTACAACAAGCTCAGAAATTAATATTCAACGTGGTGACACAGCAGAACGCAGTATCAAAGATTCCTCTGGACCGAAGAGCACAACTCCTTGATATTTTGGTAAACGTCAACAGTACCGAAATCCTTCCGCAACTAGCTCAGATGGGTTTTCAGCTTTTACAAAAGCTGACGGAAGATCCGAAAAATCGGTCAGCCGGTAGCGCTTTACGAAATATACTAGAACGTTTGACCATAAACACAGTTGACGCCCTGAAGTATGAACCAGTGTGGTTGCTCTTCGAAAGATGCATTCTGATACATGAACCCTGCGCAGTTTTAGATTCCGGTAATCAAACGTCGCCGAGTATTATCGTACTGAAAAGAATCAGTGCAATCTTTGATATGCTATCTCAAGACCTCCAGAAGAAGATCCTGTCTAAAGTGCTGGATGTGATGATCGATTGCGAGATCAGCGACGTGCTCTCCGTCGCGAACAAAACAATCCGTTGTATGTGCCTGGATGCAACGATCCTGATTTCGGAGTTGGAGGCCATGAAGCTGAGCGGCCAAAAAGAGGAGTCTGCAGACTCGGAGATGACGCCGAACGCAAGAAAACGGAAAAAGCGACAGAGTCAGATCCAACTGGCACATCCAGCGATGGTCCACAGTCGAGCGTGGAAGCGCGGCGTCATCCTGTTAGAGTTTGCAGAGCGTGCCAATAACATCAAACGCGAAGAACTACTTTATAGTATATTATTCGACTTGTTGAACGTTTGTTTGAGTCTAGAGGAGCAGAGTCCAGTTGAATACACGAATCAGTTGCTTCTTTCAACGATCTTTCGGATGATGAAGAAATTGCCAGTGCGCGATGCTGGTTTGCAGATTACGCTTATCGTTAAGTGCATCAGAACATCGCGCAATCCGCAGACGCATTATCATGCACTGCTGGTGCTGGTGGAATTCTTGAAGAATATGGACGTGCAACGCGCTCTCTTTAATCTTATGCCGATTTTCACGTTTATGGGCAGCACGATGGTACGCCAGGATGACGCTTATTCTATTCAAATTATCTACAAGACTTTGGAGACCGTGGTACCGATCATAAACGCGGCCGATGACGCGACACAGGCCTGTGAGTTGCTGAGAACCTTTATCGTCTCGTTGCCTCACATTCCAGAGCACAGACGAATGCCGCTCTTCGTCAAGTTGCTGCAGCTTCTTAATAATCATCTGGATTTGTATTATCTGTTGACTTTCGAGAGTCATGTGATGAAGCTCGCGAGCCAGAGGACCGAGCATCCCACACAGTGGTTGGATTTCGCTCTTCAGGTGTCTCAGGAATTTACGCCGCATCGATTGCTCGAGGTCAGTTCTTGAAAATCATTTCGATCTGGAATTTAGCAAAATGTTAGTAACAGAATATTTTAATGATATAATTTGTTTCTAAAAAAATAATTCTATTATTTTAACTATCCAAAGATATAATGAAAAACTTTTTTTATTTTCACTTTAGATTTGCACAAAAGTGATCAAGTTTATCAGGATCTTGCCGATCGATATCGAAGACGAGCAGGGCAGAAAGGAAGCGATGAAGTTCCAGTACAAAAACATCTATGATGTGACCAAGTCCACCCCGAAAAGCCTTCGACATTACAAGATAACGGCTGTGCAATTTCTCAGCAACCTCCTATCGTCCCAGGATTTCATCAATCGCGTGGCCGTACTGAGGCAAGATGAGGCAGATAATATGAATCAGTACTGCGATCAACTGGCGATCGAGCTGATCTTGTTGATTCAGACCATTTCAAAGATTGCCGATCAGCATCAGAATAAGCCCAGTGCCAAGTATTGGAAAGTGTTATTACATCATTTGTATGACGTGTTGGATCTGGTGAACAATCTATTGCCGAATACCTTATTCCTGCAAAGCATAAAAAATCTATTAGAACATGAATTATTACCGGTGAAGAAGAAAGCTCTGGAACTGTTAAACACAAGACTGCTTCAGAAGAAATTTGGTGAAGATGTTTACGTGGATCTCCTGAGTTTGATCGAACCTTTGGCAGATTCTTTCAAAATAAAGGTTGAAAACCAGGAATATGAAATCATACAACAGACAGTGTTAATATCTTTGAAACTGCTGGCGAAGCTGCTGGCTACTGATCGTCCTGCTGTCTTTAAACCGGTATACATATTTATTTAAATAAATTTTTATTTAATATTAATATTTTTAACAAAATTTTGGCAACTTGTCTAACAATCTTCTTTAGAAAAATTAACTTATTTTAATATCATTATTAAATATAATAATGATGTAACTTATTATATTACTATACTATAATAATTATATTTAATGATAATATAGTACTATATTATAGCTACTATTATTAATATTATGTATATTAATGATAATCCACAGATTTTGGACATAACAACGCAAATGTTGGATTCGAAAGATGGTCCAGTATTAGCCAGTGCAGCATTGTGCGTAGCAGAATTATGCAGTTCAATGCGAACACATGCTTTGTACTCGCTAAATAAATTCGTGCCGGCAGTTTTGAAATTGCTAAAAACTCATTGCCATCAGAATGTGCCGGATGTAATAGTAATCAGCATCGTAAGTGCTTTGCAGAAGATAGTGGAGTCTCTGGGAAACTTTCTGTCACTCTATTTGGATCAACTCTTGTCTGAATTGACAATACTGAGCTCTCAGTATACCAATACGGAGCATCCTAAGGTACTTGTGATTAATCAAGAATTATGATACGTGATCTTATTTCAGAATCTATTGTAAAAATTTCGTTGGTTTCTTTTAATTTAATTGCTCTTTGTTTATGTTTTTGCAGGCCAGTATCGTTCTTTCGCGTCTGAAGGCAACTACACAGAAATTATCTAGTTGTATACCTCTGCGAGTGTTGCTACCTGCTGTTAAGGAAACTTATGAGATGCTATTAAATAAGAAATCTTACAAATGTATACCGTCATTGATGAGTGTGCTATCCGAATCTTTTGATAACGTGCAGTCAACGGAACTGAAGGCAGAGATCGACAACCTCACCAATTTCTTCCTCAAGGTTCTTGAATTCCGCGAAAGAATCGAGGATACGAAGACAGATGACGACGCACAAATTACCTTAAAAGACATCGTCGCGATCGAGGAAAGCGCCAGTAAGGCATTGGTGTCATTGCTCTTGAAGTTGAGCGAAGTAACATTTAGGCCGTTGTACGATAAGTTCTACGGATGGGCTGCGAATGATACGCAGCACAAGCAGCGAAATATAACGTTCTATAGGTATGAATAATATCAAATCAATTATGTTATCCATTAACTTATGGTTATAAGTCTGTTTTAAAGCAGTTGTAGTTCCTGCTAATCGTGCGATAATATTTAAATTAATTAATAATTATATCAATATTATACATATATTGAGACAGTAATAAAAATTAAGTAATTGTTAACAGTAAATAAAATTAAGTAATTGTTTTTAAGTAATTGACATAAATATCAATTGAATTTTAATTTCACAGGTCAGTTACAAATAATTTTAAAAATTTTAACAATATGGTTATTTTTTTAATACAAATCTAATATAAATCTAAATAATACAATATAAATCTAAAAAATTATCTTAATATAAATCTAAAAAATTATTTTAATCCATTAAAACACAGCAAATTAGTAAAAAATGATACATCTTGTGTTCTTAATTCTTGCAAAGGCGCAACTTTTTATTATTCTTTTATTTTTTAGACTATCAGCGAATATAGCAGAATGCCTGAAGTCTCTCTTCGTTTTATTTGCTGGGCTCTTTTTAAAACATGCGGCGACATTACTGAGCAGCAACAACACATTTGTAACGGACACTCCGCAGGAATTGACACTTCCCGATGAATCAAGCAGAATTGAGTTGATAGAAGCGATTCTGCTGACGCTTCATCGGGTATTTGGTTACGATGTGCATAACTTCGTCAGTCAAGACCGATTCGAGATTCTTATGCAACCGATAGTAGACCAGGTGGAAAACACAATGGGTACGAGGGAAGAGTATGAAAATCGAGCTAGTCAGCTCATTGTACCTTGTATAGCTTCCTTCGCCAGTGCCATTTCCGACGATTCATTGCACAAACAACTGGTCTATCAGACGTTGTTAAAGACGAGGCACGCAAAGCCTTATGTAAGGAGCACCGCTTTGAATGCATTGGTAAGATCGAATATAAGGATAACTTAGTATAATTTAGATAATATAAAAAGTTACTATAGAATGGAGTTTATTATTTGGCAACATACGATAAACTATTGTTATGTATGTAACATTGAGTAAAACATAACGAAGAATTAATATTTCACTAAAAACTGTTTATCCAGCTTATATGCTTTCACTGGATCATAATTTACGAAAAAATTAAGTTGCTACACTGTTAGTCTTTATATTTTTCTTTTAAATAATTTTTCTTATCTGTCTCTGTCTGATAATTATTTGTTATTGCTATTTCTAGGTGGAAATTGCAAGAAAACTTGGAGAAGATTTTATGCCATTGTTGCCGGAAACCGTGCCATTCTTAGCGGAAATATTGGAAGACGAAGACGAAGCTACGGAGAAGTGTGCACAGAACGCTGTTCGTACTCTGGAAGAGATTTTAGAAGAGCCTTTGCAAAAATATTTTTAAATATAGTTTGTAAATATATAAATTATGTATATACAGCTAGATTTTACAATAAAAACTTTCTATAAATAATGTACAAGAGAAATGCTGTCACAGAAATTTAAGTACATAAATTTTTACTTCACAATTTTATTTTTTAAATATAAAATTATTATTATATATAGGAAATAACAAAATAATTATCAAATAAAAAATATTGAAATTAAAAAAATACGAAGTGATAAATAGATATAAATAAACAACTCGGTAGAGCAATTTTTTTCTCTTTTTAGTCTTTAAAGACTTGTGAACGACGGTTTAAGGTTGATTAGTTATTTTAAGAGAATTGATGTATTAAAAAATCAGGTTTAAAATAAAGCTTTGATAACACTACTACGAAAACGTTGATTTATTTTTAACTTATCTACAATCTTGGACGAAGTATAGAATATATTATTTCCTTACATTAGAATACAGAGTAACATAAATATGCATATGCAAGACGTGATAGGTTCGCGAGTTACATGGCATCGAACCAATACAGTCCGTTTACACTTAAAACGCTTTTATGAGACACTGGGCCTTGTTTTGGCAGCTATTTTTGAACATTATTTCTCGAATTATTTCTCGAAATCCTAACAAATACACTGTATTTAAGGATGCATTTGCTATCAATATAAAATGAAATCATCAATCAGATACGCTTAGCAATAAACGGGCGAGAAAAAAAATGCAGGATTTCGAATGTTCGCGCATGTTTAGTGTCAAGCGTAGCGTCGTCCAACTCCGAATTTTTTTTTTAATTAATAGGGATGTACAAGGGAAAACTCGGAATTCAAGCAGCCACGTTCTGCGCTGTGTATGTACATGGTACAATGCACGCTCATGACTTTGAATGCTGCGAAAAGACGCATCTCTCTTCATTTCTTCGAGCGCAGCTTTTCAGTTAAATTGCACGGGGTCATCGCGAGAACTTCTGAGTCTTTCACAGATCGATCTTGCGACGATCTTCACGATGATCCCCGGACTCCACGTGGACATCGGTGACTTTTTCATCAGTACCGGTGGCCATGTGCGCAATTAGTCCGGGCTCTTAAAGTCACACATTGGGCACATCGAGTGGGCCCTGAAGAGCCATCTCTTCGCCCTGCGTTGTGGCCGAGAGTTTTCTGAAATAAAAAAAATACTTATTTATGCGTTGCCTTTCATGGCACTATATTTCGTTTAATTAAGTTTCTGTTTCCAATATCTCGGAATATTTCGACAAGAATTAAAGCGATAATGTTGGAAATTTTAAAGGAGATATATTGGAATTTTTTTATTAGTTTTACGTGTTAAACGTTTCTCTCTTTATGTTTAGTTCTCTTATTTTATTTTATATCATTTCTTTTTACGTGTATACACATGTACCTATGTAAATTATATATAAGAAATAGAATAAAGTAGAAAAACTATGTAAAAGGAAACCTAACCTAAATTTTCATCATGTATCCAGATAAGAAAACTTTTGTAATAAATGTATAATTATTACGACTTTCCAGTCACAGCATTTTGCAATAACTGTCATAAGATGATTATGCAAAACGCATAATTATCTTAGGACAATGTTTTGCTGAAAGAGTTATAATTATAATATAAATTATACAATTATATAAGAATTTATTTTAGGCATCAACTTTTTAAAGATTGCTATATGTTACGATAATTGAATTTAGAATTAAAAGATTTTTATTTTAAAAGTTAGATTTAGACTTATTACACAATATATTACAACATTACATTTTAAAATTAAAATGATGTTAAAATTGTTCTGCATGCGTTCTTATGCGGGGTATGCGTATGTTTTAAGTTGTTTAATTTTTATTCAAATAAATTTTTATTTTAAGAGATTGAATTCATCGATATTTTTTTATTACTTAGGAAATGGAATAATTTCAATTTAATTCCGCATGTTTCTACGCTTGTTTTCACACTTTTTTGCATCGGTTATTGAGAGTCATCGAATCAATTTAGCGACTATTATTAACATTACACATGTATGAATATTAATTGCTACATTTTTACTGCGTACAAAAGCGTAAAAGCGCATGAGCGTGTTGACAATGATTCATTCCCAGATAGCCAAGTCTGCCGAAAGCAGATAATACCAAGTGTCTGATATCAATTGCTGTCAACAAAAACTCCACAAATTTGGCACAAAAGTTGTTATTACCGATTAAGTTATCAAATTGGTACAAAAAATCGAGCAGATACTGCCGTCAGATTGCTCGCGCGCAGATCCTGCTCGGTATCTGCCGACAACCTGACGTCTAGGTTATCAGATCCTGCTCGGTTTCTACCATCAATCTGCTGTCAGATTCTGTGAACAGGATATGCTAGCAAATCGTAAGCCTATTGCGGAAATAACAGATGTCAATTTGCTGACAACTTTTGTGGAAATCTGTTGCCAATTTGCTGGCAAATTTGGCGCATTTTGTTATCTGGGTTGTTATCTCGATTACGATGTCGGTATCTGCGAAGATTTCGTATAATATTTAACAGAAATTCAAGACTGTAATGTATTTTGGTTATAATTTTTTTTTGTCTGCCTTCTTTCTCGTAAAGTCGACCATTTTACGTGTTTGCGAGAATTTTTGCATGCATTACATTACTTTTCATACAGCCAACAAAGCGCATAATGCGCGTATTTGAAGACTGCACGTCATTTCATGTATCGATTCGCAACGTCGATTTAGCAAGTTCTCAATTTCAGGCAATGTTCTCTGGACTGCCAAAACGTGTCGCGATAATGAGAATTAATACGATGCTAATGTGCCCGTGAGAACGTCGCTTGTCGAAATCCATTCAAATTACATATATGTTTACATGAATGTAGTGCAGGAACGGATATTCATACGCCGTTGATGCGGCGTTTCCAATGTTTACAATGCTGCATGACGTGTTTTTTTTTTTTAGCGGGGTGTCGTTATCAGCTAGCGTGTTTGTTATTCACGTAGCGAGCCTCGAGCAAGTCGGCAGAGAGCTCACCTAATTATATTTTATACCTTTTTACATAATTTACACCTTTAGGTATATTTTACATATCTATCTAGGTTACGTTCTGAAACTTCTTCTTTAAGGAAAAGTTTTACCAAAACGCTATGGTTTATGTTATGGATACTATAGGCTTTTCAGTAAAATTTTCCTCGGAGAGAAAGTTTTGGAACGTAACCGTAATTATATTTAATATTATTGCAAATTATTATCAATACCTAAATTTAGGTATTAATTTTTAGAATTCTATTTTTTATTTTCAGAATTCTACAAAGACTCATTTGTAATTTTACATTCTAATACACGCGTATGTATATCTTACATACATACAATTGTATTCTGACTTCTCAAATGTTTTTTCCACATTACACGCTATGTTAATTATAGTACTGATCTGCAAGACCTTGTTTGTAAAATTTGGAAATGCATAAATTTTTCCCTTAAAATTTATTTTATTGATCACTCAGAAACAATTGTTAATGTTTTAGAACATTTAATTGGTCAACATCGCACATTCCTAGACATGAATTATTGTAGCTCTCTTAAAATAAAGGAGATGGTCATCGGTCTACATATTCATTTGAATCGAAAACAATCTAGAAGGAGCAAAATGTTCGGTGGACTTTGTAACGCGAATGTTTACGTTAGACGACGCGATGCCTGGCACGCTTTTTGCAGCGCACGGGGCGGCGCAGTCGAGCGCGCGGCGCGCTCTGACCTTGTCATTCACCTCGCGGGGCTCGAAGCAGGTAGGCAGGCGGCACGAGCCGCTCTGCGTATCATCGCGTCGTTACATCCCGAGGCGAGGATCGCGACAGACGTTATGACGAGCACTGAGATCCTACGAACGAGATTATTATCCCTGACAATTGTTTAGCCGCTACGCGAGCATGCGGCTCGCGTGGATTAAAGTAACTGATAAAATATTTATTTATCTTGCTTCATTCATTACAAAAGGAGGCAGCGAAGCGATAAGGAGAGGGAAGGGAAGGGAAGGGAAGGTATAAATTGCCCCATTGCGATTTATTCGGCTACGGGCGATAATTATTTTCTCAATTTAGCGGTTTTGAATTTATTTTCGTCACTTTCGTGCTAAGAGCGTGAAATAAGATGCGAATCAGGCAATAGCGGTATACATTGTTTGTCAATGCTGGGCTGCGTTCAGAAAGTTTTCTCCGGTAAAATTTCTATCTTTCAAGTTTTTCTAGTCGTACAGAGCATTCAGAGACATTACGTCTGTTATAATTTCGCACTCAAGAATGTAAATGTAATATAATGCATGTTAAAGTACATTTATATTGAGTGCGAAATTATGACATAGTTGTAATATAACTGATGCTCTGTGTCGACTGGATTCCCTAGAAAAAAGTTGAAAACAGATAAATGCGTCTCCATGCCTTTCGTTTCACTATGCGTTTCTTTCTTCGAATAGTAAAACAGTCAGAAACGGAAGGAATAGGATACATGCTTTATCTGTTTCTAACGTTATTTTTACGTTATCTTTACTTATTGAGAATTGAATAAGGATAGGACAGAAATTTCACTCGCATGAGACTTTTGAACGCAAATTTCGGAACGTCGACAATGCGCTTGAAATGCAATTTCGCGCGCGCGCGCGCGAGCGAATCTAGATCGCTGATTTTCGGTCGATTTCCCTATATCGATCGATCACTGAAACGAGACAACTAGTTGCGCCCGGGCGTCGCGTTGAGACACACGTCGCGCGGCATCGGCGTGAAGTTGCAGCGGATTTTGAATCTTTCGGTAGTGCACGGAACGTTACGGGCGAGAAACGGATCGTGCTCCGGCGTCGAACGACGTCGCGGCGGCACTTAATTAGTAAGTGGAGCCGCGATTAACCGTGTGACACCACGCTCGTCGTTGCGTGGCCGGGTATTCGCATACGCGGCATCGGGAATCAGGCGGGACGGCGATATTTCGCGAGATTCGCCCGGTCAAGGTTCGTCACCCGGCGCGGCCGGCTAGAAAACGGTGGCCATGTTTGGCGTTGTGTCGAGTTCCGCGGATCCGCGAATGTGACCTTCTTCCCTCTTCCTTCTTGTCGCTTCGTGTTTTTATCCGGTCGTTTTTGTCACAACGCGAAGTGATATTTGCCCTAAGACGCAAACGCTTATCACTTCCCAGAAACGGTTGTTAACGGCAGAAAAGATGTTGATCTAACGTCCATTCGACGACGTAGCTCCAACGTTTTTTTAACCATCGTTGTTGTCAGTGAGTTTTTTTTTTCCAAACGCGGAAAGTGCGATACTATAATGGAAAGACTGATACTATATTGCGAGATGTTGTCGAAATATCGCGAAGAAAACGAAATAACGAAGTGTCATCGCCAAATATTGTGGTGTAATCAGTGCGCGCGCGGACAAAGTAATCACATTTTCGCGGATTGTTGTATGTGAGTGAATGTGTGTGAAAGTGTAAGTGTCCATGGAGGCTCGGCACGGACGAAAAAGAGAGGAGGAAGTGGCCCGGGGAGGCATCAGGCAACGGCGGAGCAACCGTGGGGTGAGCAACTTATACGATTTATTATTTTACATTTTTGACATTATTTTGTACTTGTTTATTAAGCTCGGCGATAAAGAATCATTTCGTTATGTAATATAAAATATTTTAAATTATTTGAAGATAATAAAAATATATTTGAGAGATTACAAGTGTAAAAAATTTAATATTTATTTATAAATATCTGTATTTTTAACATTTTTAAGATTTATAATTATTTAGATTTTAATATAATTGATTGTTTATGATTAAAAAAAAATTACCAAAAAAATTAATTTTTTAAACATTATATAATTATTTT
Source organism: Tetramorium alpestre (assembly GCA_021460005.1). NCBI lineage: Eukaryota > Metazoa > Arthropoda > Insecta > Hymenoptera > Formicidae > Tetramorium > Tetramorium alpestre. The sequence continues at coordinate 894,297 of JAJVSH010000005.1, read as the reverse complement.
GATAAATATCTGTTTAAAGGAGTCAAAAATAAAATTAATTCATAGCGCGTAGCAATGGTTTTTTAAATATTAATTAAATATTAATTGTGTGAAGCACTGTTATAATTTAAATTTTATTCTATTTTACAGATTATTACAACTCCGTTGCTGCGCATCGTATCGGTGAGTTTGAAATTATTATTTCATTTTATTTTCGAGATAGTGAACATTACATATACTAAATGTATACATTTAGAAAACACTGTATTAAATATACATTTAAAAATTCACATGCAGAACGAAAGAAATAATTTTTGATTAAATAAATGATTTAACATTTTTGATTTAACAAATGCAACATTAAATTTTTCTCTATTATTATTCATTCTTATAAACCGCTTAATATCTAAATTTATGATTTTTATGGTTTTTATCATATTTAAAAATTCAACGTTCAAATTAAGCGAAAGGAAAGTAAAAATTGTTGCATTAATTGGATCGCATTAATTATATTGCTGAAATATTATAAACTCAAGAATTCATCCGAAAATTACAGTATTTTCTATATTTAGCACATACTTCAGTAAAATGCAATGAATGGAGTTCACTTACCTCTTTCTAAACTGGAAGATGATATAAACAATGATCGCATTGCCGACGAATAGCAAAGCAATTAGGACTGTTGGCAGCACAACATCTGTAATATAATACAGATTTGATTAATATCGATTGGCTAACGTGCTGTGTCATCGTGTTGATTCGATTTAACGGATACACTTTGATCGCGCGCGTTCTGAACCTCTCACATTACGAATTGCTGTCAGTATCCTACGTACTAATAAAATTATTGATTGTCTGACGATCGTATACGAATAAATTAACGTGAAAAATTAATATTTATTATAAAAATTAATATTTATATAATTGGTTATATAATTGGTATTATAATTGGTTGGTTGGTTTGGTTGATTGGTTGACAACAAAATACATGAATCATATTGATTGTACGAATAATTTACATCAAAGATATTTTGATGGTAAATTGCAAAATTTTTAATTGGAGAATTTTTAACTAATAACGAGATGATATATTTATACTTCAACAATCGTGCGGTAGACCCATCGTGTACACCGTGAATGTCACGTCATCTCTCTCTCACTAAGCGTCATCATCGTGGCATACTGAACTTTGGACGCTCGGCGAGTGACTAAAGTTTCTTTCTACACGAGTCTTCCTACTTATTCGTTTATAATTCGACATTTTTATCACACAATTACCGTTCAGCGCTTACGTTACTCAGCCTAACATATGTCAAGTGACTCAATCGTGAACCTTGTTGCATAAACTAATTATTTAGCATATTCAAATTACTCAACATTCTTGAACTTCTAATCTGAATTAGAAATCTCGAAATAACTCTTGAGGGAAAAAATATATTTATGGCCATAATAATATTCGTTCGATATAATTTAAAGCAATACAATGAAACGTATGTTAGAATTGAAAGATGTAGTATACTGTGACTTCGCAAATTTGCGTAATAAAGTCATAAGAGGAAAAGAAATTGCCAGTTTCGCAAAAAAGTCATTAATATATATAGCTTATGTTTGCATTAATATTTATAGCTGCTATCTAGCTAGCGTTCTTAAAAATTAACTCGATGCTGCAATAATTGTTTCTATCTTTTTCTTCAATTTTTCTACTCTCGAAAGTGCGATATATCTTCTCGAGTAAACAGTGACATCAATTTCAAATTGTATCGAGTGTAATTATACTTCTCGAGTTAAATATAGCTAGGAATTTTCTATTGATCAAATGCAAACAGCATCGAGAGTGACTGTAAACTATTTCGTAATTGTGTTTAAAATGCATTTTTCATAGCGTTATTAATGTTGGCTAATGGATTTCTCAAAGCTAATTGTTCTAAATTGGCAACCTTTGATTTATATTAATGGACTTTGCATAAAAAAAAGAACTCTGCATTTATCACTCGCAATTAAATAATCTCCTCGCTTCGTTTTATCTTATTCATTATCACTTGCATACTGATTTTAATCGTTTCTTAGCAAGGTAATATTTCTGATGATATTATCGAGATAATTCGGGTCATTAGCTTGTTGCACGTGAAATGTAATTGGTTAAAATCGAAATTATAGCTGAAATAAAAACTTCAACGTAGATTTTTTTAAATTTAATATTGATTCAATAAAATGTAAAGTCTTCAAAAAATTTTTTCGCGGTATATTAACATCTCATTAACTTTTTATTGTAAAATTTGTAAATACTTATTAACTTTGTCACTAAAATATAATTTTCATGAAGATGAAAATTAATTACTGTATCAGTTGAAAAAGATATGAGAAGAAAATAGTAGAAATTATTTTCTATTACTAATTCTTAAAGAATTAATTTTTCATAAATGTCGTCTACCTTGTTATCAAATTCTGTCAAATTTGTAAATTTTATCTCACATCTTTGTTCTTTAATGAGGGAATTATATTTAGAACATGTATTCTTTTACAAAGGCTTTTACACAGTTTTCTCGCGATGATATTACTAAAAATTATGTAAAGCTGGTGAAGCTTCCATTTCACGTGCAAACAATCTACGCTCATGCATACCACAAACTCATAGAACACTCGCGTCACTTTGACAACACACATAACGATGATTAGCGTGATTATTCACTATCGGATTATTCACTATCGGCTAAGATCAGATTGCTTTAGTACTGAATCGGAGAAATCGTCGACGTATTCGTGAAGGAGAAAAAAATCGCGAATTCAGTTCACTGACCTACGACGTAGTCCGCTTGCTTCATCATGGCCGATTGCGCCGAATCCATAACGGGGCTGATGCTACCACTCGCGACTGCGTCCTCGCCGCGTCCTATTCTCACCCCCGTCCCAAGGATATTATCCCCGGAAAGGCTCGCTAGATGATGGTGTTCGTTCTCTGCTTTCACGATCACCGCTGACGTGGCTGTGAACAAAATTAAAGTTTTGGTAATATAGCAATCGATCGCAAAATCGATAAAATAAGACTTATCGAAAGTTCTGTCGCTTAGAAAACAGTACTTTCAAGTTTCATTAAATGAATTTTCTACGTTAGAATTTTTATAATTTATAAAATTTTAACTTTTATTACGTTAATAATATCTTTTTCACCTGAATAAATTGTTCTTTAATAATATAATCTACTGACACAATATTATTTTTTAAGTATAAAAGACGTAAAAATTTTTATAACGTTATAAAATTTTAGTTGTTGATATTATATTAAAGATATTATAATTTTCTACTTTAAATTAAGATTGAATTAAAATCTAGTAGTTAAAAATTTTCCCATTATAATACAAATATTAAAATTAAAATATTTTGCAACATAAATAATAATCTATGTCGTTTCCACGATTTATATTCCTAATTTCGTAGTTTAAAAAAATTCCTTTTAATTTCATAATTTGATACATTATTTTACGTGCAGCTTTTTTCTCTTACCATATCACAAAAATATTGTATTTTAATGTCTGCAATAGAGATAACGAATGCAAAAGTTTTACATTTTATCGAATAATCCAATGCAACGCTATGTAAATTCTACAGTGGCGATCGATAACTTTGGGGGTAATGTATGCACAATGTAATCTGGATTTGCGATGCAGGACAACAAACTCTGATATGGATATCTCGAAACAATGGCCGATAAAGAACCAATCGGGTGAGTCAGCTACTCATCGAGTAGCCTGAGTAACATCGTGTACGTATCGATCTTAACGATTCTCCCTGCAGTCAAGGGGAGGAATAAGCGTTTGGTCTGCAATAGAGTGTTTAACGGATCGATAGAGTCGCGGTTTCTGTGAGTAAAGTCACATGTCGTCATCCTCGAATCGCGTTCGAGTATCTTGATCTTCCATATTCTACTCTTATAACAACAACTGCTGCAACTGCATATGTTGCTTTCTCTAATGGACATTAATTTCTATTCCTTTTTAATCTCAATAAACGTATATTAATGCAATAATCGCATATTTCAAAAAGAACAGACGTAAGAAAGAAAATGTCTTCTTAAAGATTATTCTTAAAATTTTTGTTTACCTGAATAAATTCCTCTCTAATAATATAATTTACTGATACAATATTATTTTTTTAAATAAACATAATATAAAAATATATACTTAAGTAACGCAAAAATTTTTATGCAAACGATATGTTACAGCAAATCATTATTTTCTTAATTTTATCTTAATCAATCGTTTAGAATGTTATACATTTAGGCATGTTAAAATAATTAAAATAATATATTATTATTTAATAAAATAAAAAAATTTATTCGACTCTATTTAAATCGTACTCTAATTAAATCGTATTAAGTAAAATAATCAAGAAATGCAAATTTAAAAATAAAATTATATTCGCTAGATTTGTATCGTTAGATTCCATTAAGAAAATACACACTCAATGCAATCTTAGTCTTCTCGATATCTCTTCTCGGAATGTACACAATGTCTCATATGCGTGCTTTATCTGCTTGCCGAAGCTTCAAGCACAATCTGCCAAACCTAATATTATTAGACGGGAAACGCTTCCCTGACTTCTCCGGTGAATTAAATAGGATCGCAGATTCGAGATAATTCCGAAGGATTGGCGTGTCGGTACGTGCACTCGCGAGTACATACCGTTACGTCTCCCGATTCTGGAGCGCTGGTTTTTCCGCCGATCTCTCGAGGGACGCGCTCTCGCGAGAGAAGCCGACCCACATCTGGAGCAACCGCCCGGATGATAAAACACGTTTACGACAACACGCGTCCGTCGTTATTCTAGGGAGCCGCAAAAAAAACCATCCCCGGGCAGAACGCTTTTTTCCTAACGTTAGCACGTCATGTTACCGTTATTGCGAAACATACTCCGTGAATTATCCTCTTCCCTCGTTCCCCCCCTCCCCCCCCCGGCAAATTGCGAAATTGCGCGCGAAATTTCAGCCTCCTCGCCACCGCCGCCGCGCTGCCTGCGTTGAACGCGGAGAAAAAGACGCCGGGAAAACGCACGCGTTTCTTTGGCAAATAGCGGAATCACGAACAAAGCGCTCGCACAACCACGCTCCGATAAGGGTAATCTTAAATGTGCTACGCACATATGTGTGATAAGGCAACGAAGCTGTAAGAAGTTATAAAAAGATCTTTTATCTTTTGTTGCATGGCTTGTTGTGTGCAATATCAATTTTTGACACCAACAATGACGGCAACAATTTCGTCAGATATAATATCAGAAAAACAAGTCGTTTTTATCAAGAATATATTAAGAATTACGAAATTTACGATCTTAATTTCTGGTAATTGAATTCTGAATTAATGAATGTAGCATGGCTTTTAATTGAGAACAACTTGCATAGGAAAGAATTAGAACGGAAGAATATTTAATTTCGTTTGTTAGAATCAAATATTCACTTTTTTGTCGAGTTTGATCATGTGATGCATTCGTTTTCTTCTTCGTATATTTCACGAATTCGCATAAAAAATGTAGTTTGCGATTTTATTTTACTTTTCCCGTGCAAAATTTATGAAGCGTATTATTCTTCCTCTCACCCAAACTTCAACTCTCAACTTTTCCGACGCAATTGGTCCAAGCTGCTAATGTAGAACTGACGATTCCTCGGAATCGTGCTAATGTTTACCAAGGCGCGATTGCGTTCACTAGAAGACGGTCTCAGGAAAACCTTGCTCTTACTTCTCCCTTGAAACTAATTTTCACTTGACGAAGAAACGACGCTTTCTTCGGCTGCCGCGCTACTCGCGAGCAAACGCTCCGTGATAACTATAAATACTGCCATTTACATAGAGTGTGCCAGAATTGCTGGATAGAATAAAATGGTATTGTGATTAATTCAAACATAATTTTTCAGTAACGAACATGGCGAGAGATCCATCATTTATCGCGTTTTTCATATTTCAAATACTGTTATAATTAAATTTCGAACTGCGATTCTCTATTAAATAAAATCTATCTCTATTTCACATTAATTGAAAAATTTCGTTGTCCGGCTCCTATCAAGCCTTGTGCAATAGTCTATTTTCAATCTTAATTATAAAATTAGTCTCGAAATAAATTTTACAATTCACTCAAACAGTTTACAAAATGAAAAGGCTACAATAAGTATTTTGAAGACACAGATCATTTGAAGACACCCTGTACATTTACACGGTGTGTGTTTATCGAAGCGCAAACGAATGTTGAATTAAGTAATTATAACGAAGTAATTATAACGCGACCGGTGCACCTCGATAAGAGAAGATAATTTTCGGAGAAATACAAAACATTCGTAAAAGCTAATATTATCGTTGCAAACATTTCATAGCATTTCCACACATATTTTTTATAAAATACTGAATCTAGAAATTTAAAATCTATAATTATTAACTATAAATCTCAACTCTAAATAGTGTTTACTTTTAAATTTCTACATCTTAAATAATTTATTTTTTTGTCTTTATTATTATATAATTATTTCTCATTAGTTAGAGAATTATAAATGAATATTATAAATATCCATGTAAATGATATTCGATAATGACTCATATCAAAATCTTATGACCTACTTTATTCGCTAATTACAATCAAGTTAAAAAGTATAATTATTCATATATAAAATTTGCAAAAACCCTCCAAAATTTTGGAGAATTACATAAATGTTCGTGATTCTTATCTAATTATCGAATGTTATTTGTATTTTCACGATAATAAATAATATTCGAATATATTCAGTTGTTCACAGAGAAAATTAATTATTTTTTACGTTATTAAAACTTGGCATGAAATTCGTTACAAGTAAAATCATGTAAGATTCAAAATCGTCTAAGACTTAAAAAAAGACACATTTTCAAATTGCTAATATAAATTGGATTATATTTAAATTATCTTGTTTGAATTTTTAATATAATCTTAAAGTTAATAAGTTCTCTCATGTATCCTTCATAATCAACTATTTAAATTCAATTTGCAGAACGATTTCATCGCTTTCGTAACTGTGATTTTAATTAATTTGTAGCAATTCTAAATTCGTCCAACGTGACAGAACAAAAGATCGGAGAGTTAAACTTTTAATGAAACTGAATTATTTAATTATCATCATTTATCGATTATCTTGCGCAATAAAGGTTATAAATAAATTTTTCCATTAAAAGTTTTTCCATTAAAATCCACAATTTTAAAGCCCTTTATTTTTAATGTATCTAAAATCCAATTTACGCGATTATTTAAAAATTCGCATTGTCCTCGAAACGAATGTCATGATTTGGGAAAAATGTAGTTGACATAAACTTTAATTTTAATCATTATATTTTATATATATTTCAAATAAAATTAAAAGTGCTTACAATATATAATGCAGCACGTATTTAAATATATATTTTAATACGTATTCGATTATATGTTCGAAAATGTTCATTTATAACATAAGTATGTAATGAAATATTGTGATAAATCTCACGTTTTCTTTATACTTTTCCACTTCATTTTTCTGATGAAAGTTGCTTAGGTCAAGTGGATTATTTTCAGAATAATTAATGTAATCAGTGCAGTTTCCTCTCGAATGTTTACTCTTTCATTCATCTTAGCACGTGATGCAAGCGCGCACGCGACAGTCGTATGATCTTCACGAGTAATTTCCGTCGTATGATCGCGCGCGAAAAAAAAAGAAAAGCTCAGATTAAAGGGGCCATGTATGTCAATAATAACCGAGAGGCGCTCACTCAGCGAAAGCTCGCGAGGGAGGGAGCCATCGTACGATGCGTTATCGCGACTCAATGTAGGAAGATTTCGATGGAACTCACTGATTTGCCATAGGTCATCGGATATCGGCGACTCCGTGATACACAGTGCATTTTATTATTTTTTTTCCCTTTTCCCCCATTTCATATATAGAGCACGCATCAATCACGATGTTAATACAAGTGATTTCTTAAGAGAGCAGATCGTTCGATGATGGTGGATGATAAGAGCTTATCCTGCCGCCCGGATCATTAAATAGATTAAAGTAAATACAGTGTAATTCATTACGATAATGACCAAAACGGATTATGTTTCGGAGACGTATCTCTCGCGAGTTTTCTCGGATGAGTAATACTTGCGGATTCTGAATAAGAATTAATAAATTGCGGTAAATTAAGATGATTACTGACGCATATGGATACTATGTACTCTTCAAATTAAATGGATGCGCGAACAGCGAAAAATTTTCTTCTCTGAAATAAACTGTAATATACGTAGCATTCAAATTTTATAAATTCTTTCTTACTAAAGATGTAAATGTACAGCGTTATATTTTATAAACCTTTATATTTTGAATAAATTCTGTTTCATATACATATATACAATATTACAAATGTATCATATTTCTATATTTATAATCTTTAAAATGAATTTTGGTTTCCCAAATTTTTCGAATTTAAAAATAGAGATATTAGCAATCTATTTTTCAACAAGCCAAGCAAAAAAGGATAAATTTCAAAATAATGATTTCTTTTTTATTATCAAAAGCATCACTGTCTTCTTAAACATGAAAAAGATATCACAAAAAAGATAGCGTATCACATCACAACAGAAACGCACTGAAATATTTTCTGATGTTGCAAGGCTATGCTTGCCTATCGTTTAATAGCTGTCAATTGTCGGCCCCATAATAGTTAATCCCCGAATAGCCGACAAAATGGGGGACCAGTCAGCCTTGCAATTCAGAATTGTTTCGTGCAATGATTACAGAGAATCTATGCATCTGAAATTTTCGGTACAAGTTTAGTACGCTGATTTAAACTCCACCGTATAACAATACACGTCTCGCGGGTACAGTAATCCTCGAATGTATTTTGTTCATTTATAACTTAGATATTTAATAAATGTATTTGATGTCTACCTATAAATAACATTTATTGACGTAATATAAATATATCAGATATTAATTATATATAAATTATCTTATCTGGAGATAAAAAGACATCGGATTCTTGCAAAGCTTAGAGAAAAAGTATTACAAATATGTAACAAAATATAGAAGAAACTTTGTAACTTGTATTTTTAAATTTTGATACAATTTGTAGATATAAAAATTTATTTTAAAATTGTCAGTAAATTTAAAAGATATACAATGTATTCAACACACAATTTATCTATTTATTTAAAGTATACGTAAAAATGTTAAGATCAGAAAAAAGGACAGAGAAATTTCAAACTAATACATGAAAAGATTAATTTATGCGAAATTTTTGAGATCCAGTTCTATGCTAAATATGCATAGACATGAAATTTGAAACGTTTTATAAGGATATTTGTCATTTGTGTTTTTCAGCACAAATTCGTGGGTTATTGTACTCGTGTTTGTTGCAATAATTCCGTAACAGTCCAAAGTCCAAGTGCTTTAGTATAGTTGGATAAGCTAAGTAATTTCAATACAAGCGCTGCTCAGAATTACGTCATCCTTTCGCGGAAAGAATTAATTTTAACGCGGATGCGGCGAACATTAAAAAAATGGTAGCCTATTCCGCTCATATGGATAGAATTACAATAGATTTCTTCGAATAGCACATTTAAAAGAATATATTATGCGAATAAGATATGCAATAAGATATTAAATATATTGTTAAAATTTTTTAAAAAGTTCCTTGAGTATATGGAAATAATGACTATTTATCATTCGTCGATGTTGAAACAAAAAAATAGAACAAATAATTTTATAAGGTAATTATCGCATCGCCAGCAACGCGTATATTTTTCCTTATAGAAAAATAGCAATTTAGAATAAATGACAATTTATTTTCTTAATCAGTTTCGCTGTAATTGTATAGTGTGACAAAATTATAGTGTCATAACATGTTTGCGTTATTGGATTACACGAGAGTGTCGGTCTAATAAAAAGGAAGGTAGGAATCCGGAGCGTACGAGATGTAGCCGTTTCGTACGTTACATCAGTCACGTATACCACGTGTAGAAAGAGTGAAACGACTTGAAACAAGGTCGAAATACATGGCGAGGTTATCGGAAAATTGTAATATAATGTAATAATTATTTATGATAGTTTAACACGTGATAGTCTTAAACCGAACATTTTTGAAAACTGAAGCAATTACAATGTTCTAAGGTTATAGATAAAATTCGTACGCCACATGAAATTTAATTATTCTTTGACGAAAAAAAAACAAGAGTTCAATATTTTTGTATAAACTTAATCTATTAAACTTGCTATATTGGGTTTTCTTCCTTATCCAATTTGGAAGCGAGAATTCCTAGCGAGACGAAACTGCTTAAATGTAATTTATTAAATATATTAAAGTTGATTTAAACTAACTAAAATCAGTTCTAATCTTGGAAATATAATCTTGAGTTTTGGACTTTTTTTTTCGGAAAGCCGTTCTTCGTGACGCGCGGTTGGATGCTCTGCGGTATCTCTATAGCTGAATCAACATATAATTTAATGTCAGTCGCGCAAACAAACGAACAAACCGTCATCGTCTTCTTGGCGAAATTTAATTCCGCTACTGTCGCGCAAACGAACTAATTTCCTTTGTGCAACTTTTTCCGAGTAGGAGACGGCGCTCTAATCGATTTTATCCCAATCAACGAGATTTTGTGGGCTCGATTTACCATCGGAACGAATAATTTGATATCGGGAGTGATCATTATTACCCTTTGATGTCAAAGCCTTAGGTTGAATATATATGGAAAACAATGATAAAGAAAGTTTAAAATATCACAATAATATTCCAAATATTACAAAATAAAATATCGCATTAAGAATACAGCAATAATTGAATAAAATTTTATATGGAATAATTTGTATGAAAAACGAATAATAAATATTTTATAAAATACGAATATCAATTTTCATTTAGCGCCATTAATATTTCAATCTATTCTTCTTATTGAAAATAGATGTCATTAATTATCGATGTTATCCATTAATTATCTAAGAATTTTTATTATTTGAAAATATAAATTATTGCCGAGCACTTTTGTTATAACTCGAACATGGCAATAACAATTCAACTATAATTATTTTTCACTGATTTGCAAAAGTAATTAATGAAGCAATTATCAATCAAATATCAATCAGAGAAATTTGACAGATCGTGGTATACATTTAGATTGGAAAATTACGATTCCAAGATCGAAGAGGGAGCTCTCTAATTTCAATTGGAATAGCAAACTTTCGAGACTCGAGTCGGTACAAATTCCCTAATATTTACGTGTAGAAGAAAACAATTTCTAAGTTTAGGTATTGATACGAGGCATGTTTCACGTCTGCGTTGTTTCTCTTTCCGACCGTCCGATTTATATAATGTAAATAATATTTCAGAGTCGTAAACGAAATAAACGCGTAAAAAGCGTGTGACACTCACTGATTAGGTTCCTGAAGGTATCGGTGAATATTCGAATCATCGTGAAGAGTCTGTCTACTTCGAGATCCGACTAAATATCTATTATCTCGTGTCCCGGCCGTCTGTCAGCTGCTGCTGCACACCACCACCATCACACGATCTCTGCCGCACGTTGCAATAGTACGATTCTCTCGCACTTGTGCTGCTTCCACTAGATCCTACCAAAGGTCCGAGGGATTCGCGTTAAATCTCTTGAGAACTCTCCCACTTTCTCCCTCTCCTCTCTACTCTTCCCTCCCCCCCTCTCTCTCTCTCTCTCTCTCTATTTCTCTCTTTTTATCCGTACGAAGCTGCCGCGTGGTCCATTCACAAAAGAAAAAAGGAGAAATGATCGAGATTCTTGTCGCGAGAAGAAAAGTTCGCAAGCAGATCGTCTGAGAAACTCTCGTTGGAAAAATCGCAACGAGATGAAAAATGCAACTGAAGCCACAGGTAATTTGCAATTCGTGATTTGCTGACCGAGGATTGTCTAGGGGTTTTGTCCTCTCCTCCCGCAATCAGGCTGATGAAATTCAAAGTTATACGTCGCAGACAATCTAATATCTGAAATGTGTAATTTTCTTGATGTAGCAGGAAATTGGGGATTCAGGATTTCTCTCCCGTGTCTTCAATGTTTCAGTCTTCAAAATGCTGCTCGCGTTGAACACAATGAAATCTGGAATGTCCCTTTCATAAGGAACGTTATCGCAGTTGAATTCCAAAGTTCTTCATCAAAATGGAAAAAAGTCAATTCTCAATTTCAAGAATAACTTTCTTGTCATATGAAGCTTCCTTACGCAGAGTAAAGTCAAATATTTTTCGCTTTGTCCAAAAGGAATTTTGCAATTTTCTTCGCGTTTTCCTCAATATGGAAAACTGCCACTTTGAAGTAGTCCTCGAAGTCAAGGAGAAGTCTAAGATTTCTTCTCGTATATAGCCACGACGTAACAAAAGTTTCTTTTTTTTTTCTCTCGTCCTTCTCGACAAAAAAGTCTCAAGTTCCACGCTCCTCGATTTCAAGGAAAATCGGCACTCTTGCTTGTACGCGACCACGGATCGTACGGGATTGTCCCTTCTTCGGTACTTCACGATCCCGATTCCCGATTCCCGTGGAATTGGATCACGTCGCGAGGGAAACACGTGCGCACACCGTCACCGCCAGGAACGCTCTGCGGCTCGCGTCATCGTCATCGCCGTCGCGCAACTCGCTTCCTCCACCTCCCTCGCTTCGGCCGAACTGTACTTTGACACCGACGTCGCGACGTCGTTACGGCATCGACTGAGCGAATCCGGCGCTATTTCGTCGGCTTTATTGTCCGCCGACAGCGCGTAACGAAACGGCGACGACGCCTTCGCCGCTCGCGCGCTCTTTGATCCCGTGAAGAGGGGGCGAAACGGACGGAGCCGCGTTATCTTTTATCGGGTTTCTTAGATGCATCGTCTTCTCCCCTTCCATCATTATCAAGACATTTTTATCGCTACCTTACCCCTACGATAAAGACCAATGAGATTTCTTCTTTATAACTAGCACGGGGATTTTAAATACATTAACGAGATTGTCGATAGAAAGCTGGCTAATTGACTCTGGGACGAATTTGCCTTCGATCAAATCGAACGATATTTCAGAAAGAGATTTTTATGATAAAAATCTCTTGCCATATCGATATTTATACGATATGGCATAATGCACATGTGATCGAATTATGTAACTTTGTCCATCAATGAATGTTTTCAAGCGTGGAAAGATAATCTTGAAAAATCTAATAAAATACTTTACCTCACTTTTAGATGTTCCTAATATAAAAGTTAAAATAAAATATGACCCAAGTGGAGCAAGCTGACGTAGGTTTGATATTAAATTAACAATAAATGACGTCAGCTTGCTGCCTGGTTAGTCCTCGTAGTCGGATTTTTAATTATTTTTTTCAATCAAATGTGATAAATCTATATGAATATCTTAATCTTTCCATTAATCCGTGAACAAAAGATCCAAAAATAGATTTATAAAAAATTCAAAAGTATATGTATAAAACATCCAACAGTAAATTTCGAAAAATGGCAAATATATTTGTTCGTTATTAATTCCGAATTATGCTATTTTATATTTTAATACGAAATTATTCAACAAAGTTTATCTTCTTTGTCGAGTATGATGCATCTGGAAATATATTTGTGTCTTCAGAGTTTATGTTCGCTGGACCAAAACACATCTCGCTTAACTCCATTCGAAGTTCGTCATAATGAAGCTTGGCGGAGTGATGATTTGTCATGGTGGCCTTGTTGTGCGACAAACATGTTATACGCTTCGGGTGAGGTTTACCAGCAGCAATTTTTACGAAAGACATAGTAAAGAAGATAAAACAAAAAGAGAAAGAGAGAAAAAATTATCTTCCTAAAAATGAGAGAATTAGAGTAGAAGAGAGAGAGAGAGAGAGAGAAATCACACAAACGAAAGTTTGTTCCATTTCGCAGAAGCGAAGAGCGGGACCTAGTGTAACTCCATTTTTTGCTTAATTGTGGCTTCCCGTGAAGTGCGTAAGCTGAAAAGTACTTTATAAAAGTTTTCCGTCAGCTCAATTTCATATTAATGATATAAAGCTAAAGACGAGTTAAAAATACTTAACTTTCCTAACAGATCATACATAAAGTGCTTTTATCAAAAAGAAATCTCACTGACAATTTTTTTCAGGCCAGACTCAAATTTTTCAAATTTCGTTTTTGTAATTAAAGCAAGATCAAGAGATATTTTATGCAATAATTATAATTTCGTTAAAATTTTTAATTTTATATGTACAATTTAAAAATTTACATGTTTATAATTTTAAATGTACACATCGTATATTATGTGATATTTTTTAAACTCGCTTGGATTACAATTGTAATCCAAATATCAATCAAATTTTAATAAAGTCCATACGCGTCATATGAATTGATATTTGATTCATAGTTGATTAAAACTTTGAAAAATATATATACTGTGTTCATATTAACGTTTATATTAACTGATATTTGAAACAATATGTCTCGAGCTGACGGGTGCATGGTATAAATTTTAATGTTGCGCAATTGCACATTTTTCATTTCTCCGTCTAAGATCCCCGTAACATTCGCCGCAAAATCGCTCGGATGGAGATACCTGGTCGCCGCCTGCATTTCCTTCGCGAACGCATTCTCTCGCGCTTCGTCTTCGTCACACATACCCTCCTCTCTCTCGATGCACGTTCCTCCTTCCTCAACCACACCGATGAGTCATTACAGTTGGGTACAAAGTCCGTCGACGGTCAGCTCCCGGCCCCTCTCTCTCTCTCTCTCTCTTCTCGAGCTATTCTTCTCGTTGCGCTCGCGAGACTCGTCAATTCGGGGTTACCTAAGAAGATTCCTTTTCACCAATTATAATTGCCTTTGCGACCCCGCCTGCCGCTGCATTTCCCTTTATCTCGACCATGTACTTATTCGTATCTTCCCCCTCCCTTCCTCGTAATTTCGTGCGACTTTGTACCGTGTAGTTACAGCTCGTTAAGGCATAATTAACGGCTCAATTGCCACTCTCTAGGTTGGCTGAACTTTGCCCGCCACGCAACACGCGCGTGTTCACCAGGAATCGCGATTTCGCCGCCGACCTTGATGAGGGCCGCTTGTTCCTTTTAGATATTTTTCTGAAACTGGTGCATTTTCTTTTCTGATTCTATCCGGTCGAGCTCTAATCTCAAATTCGAGATCTTTACTGCAATTTTTTCGCTAAATTATCGTTTTTTTTTTTTTAAGAATTGTCTAGCTTCAATATTGCACTTTCTATTTGAGAAATTCTTTTAGAAATATTTTTTCAAAGAATCACTTTAGAATTAAATTCTCAGAATTCTCTTTAGGAAGTCTAATTTTTTTGTTTAAAATTCTGTCTAAATTGTGAAACCCGAAACTGTCAATTCTCTAGTAAAGAATTAATACATTTTTAAATGTCTTTTTAAAAGAGTTTCTTTTCGAAAGATTGATTTCTCAGATCAGCTTTCAGAATAAATCTTTTAGAATACGAAAATGAAAATCTTGTGTGCAGATCTCTTTGTTCAAGACCGAACTGTCTTATCAGACGGCTGACACGCTGGACTTTTTGAGTGTTATCTTTCTTGAAAGAATTATCTATAGAGAGAAAGCATTCTTTTCAACAAACGAAATTTAGAAGAAAATCTTGGATTCTTTGACAAGTATCAATTCTCTACCTTTTCAACGTGTCTCTTCTTATTTCAACCAAGAATTTCTCTCTTGATTAAAAGATTCTCTCAGGAGTAGCTTCTTGTAGGATCAAACTCTTAGAGCGTTCTCTTCGAAGTAACATGGCATGCTCTTCAGAACGGTCTCTTTCCTCGAGAGGTCTATTTTACCGAGAGACCTGTCGATCCTTCGGTCGTCTCTCGGTGCGGAGCGACGATTCTTCCTCCACGAAGTGGATCGACTTTCCCCGGGAATCTACTCGGTGGCGATCTTTCGGCTCGGTACCACGATGACCTTGACGATACGCTCTCGGGGCGACCTGAGGTGCGGCGGGCAGGGCTTCTCTCCGTAGTCGCGTGTCTCAGGCTCGCGATACCCCCGCGCGTGCGTGGCGGTGATGCGTGATCGCGGGTAAGCGTGCGTGCGTAAACGTGAACACGAGCTCTCCATTGATAAACAAAGGTCGGTCGGTGATGAGGAAGACGCGATGGAGCCACTCGGTATATATCAGGAACGCCGATGGCGACTGGAGGAGGTTTCCGCTGGCATCGGCAGTTCACGTTGTTCCTCCACCGGTGAGGGAGACCCTCAGTGCCGCGGTGGTGAGGGCAACGACGAGCGCGAGAAGGGAGGGTAAACGTATGCCGACCGGGAGGGAGTAAACAGGGCCAAGCGTTGTATCCCTCCTACCGTCGGTGATCCATCCCCGCTCCTCTCGCCACGTCGATGCGCTCGTCGAAAACAAGTTGGCCGCTCTCTTGGCGCACGATAGGTCGAACTAGACGCGAACGTGTCGGTTTCACGGAGAATGTAGGGACTAGAATCGATTTTGGTGGTGGGCAAACAGCTGAACAGCCGCGTACAGCTGTGCGGCGCACGGGGCTTCGTTAATTCTGCATAACAGAGAATATTGTAAAATTCCAATGTTGAAACATAACAAGTTTCCGGCGTCAGGAATTAATAATGATCCCTGCACGTTATCAGAATTTCTTGCAGTACAGGGAGCAATAAAATTTTATAACTCTGCGCTAAAATTTAACCGACTCTGCCTCACGATTTTGTAATAGATTATATATATATAATTTTTCGTTAGAAATTAATAATAAATTTACTTGCCATAAATTTTAACAAAAAATACATACGTATCAAAATTTAATAAAATGAAATAACGTACAAGAATAAATTTCCTTATTCTCTAATACTTGTACTCCTTCTTACTCTTGAAACTAAAGACAAATTTATTTTATCTTTCAATTTTAAGTCACATAATTTTAACAATTTGCAATATATTGAAAACTTATAATGAACTAATTATAAAATTTAAAGAGCGTGCTTATCTTATAATTTTATTTTATCTTTTTTTTATTAAAACTAACAATAAATTTTTCTAACATATACTATGTATATAGAGACTTCAATATTTATTGGAAGAAATTAAAATATTTTCCACAAATAATTACAAGTAATCCCCAACAAGCTCGATTAACTTCGGCCAACTTTGCTAAAACATTTAAACAAAGTTCTCGTTTTCAGCAACAGATCGAGGCTACACTTTCACGGAGCCAGCTCGAGCAGTGCAGCTGCGATCTGTTGTTTTATTCTACTAACTCTAAATTTATCACCAAGAAGAGAAAAAGAGAGAGAAAGAAAGAAAAAGGGTGGGAGGGAGAGAAAAAGAGAGACAGGATAACTTAGAAGAGGGGACGGAAATATCCCCCACCATCCCTGTCGCCTTTTACTCCCCTCAGGATCAAATCCGTTCGTCTCTTTTCCGTTCTCTTTTCTGCTCGCTCGCGCTCCTTAACGATGCACGGCGCAGAGACGGCGATGTTGCAGCTGCGCGACTTCCGAATTATGTATGCATCTGCCCCGACTGCACACGCGGATGCATCGCGCGAGACCGAATGCTCCTTTCTCGGAATGATGAATGGAAAATCCGATTTTATTTATCCGGAAATTGGGGGCCGTCCGCCATTTCGCATCGAAATGGATTTCCTCGGAGCGTGCAAAATTGGTTTTGTTTCGAGAACGATTGAAATGGAAAAGCTCACTGTATTGAAGATTATTCCGTTTTATTTTCGTTATCGAGAGTGTACTTTTTTATTCCATTTAGTTTGATGTTATAAAAAGAAAAAAAATATACAAACAGCATCGCGTAGCAAGAAATAAAAAACGGATGTATTGTAACGTACAAAGAAAGAAACTGTAGCTTATTTCATTAGCTACTTACAATTTACCATCGAGCATCACTTACGAGTTACCATCGTTCATGTTTGACGAAATATTTGTAATTAACCGCAAATACTTTTAACATTAGAAAAAAAAGCTTAAAATTGCTATTAATAAAAATGTATTCCGGATATCTTATCACTACTATGAAATAATTTAATGTGTTTTGGCAAACTTTGAGTCATCATTTTAACGGATGTAGATATTTTATCTTATCAATTTGTTGCAAGTATTTATAGCAAACCTATTCATTTATATTACTATGTTTTTCTCTCTCTCTCTCTCTCTCTTAATATAAAATATTTCATTTATATTAAATTTAAATAATAGACGTGATATGCACTTTTCTAAAATAATTTTTATTAAATTATTGGAAATATATATTACTTCTGTATAACAAGATTAATTGGATCTTTGAGAAGTTTAACCCCACGCCACTTTAAAGGGCACGAAGAAGAAGCGCCCGTTCCTTAATCTCCTTCGCGGAGGATCTGTAGCTATCGTATCCGAATGATTGTTTCTCGGAAACGAGGCAATCCGCCGACGGAAAAATGGAAAAAAAGAATAGATAGCCTCGTACAAAGCAACTTGTTTCTCTCTCTCTCTTCCTCTCTTTTTTTTCTTGACCTCTCGGTTTTCCTGTTCTCTTTCTTTGTTCGCCAGTTTCAGGCGCCGCGAGATGATATTTTACAAGCTTTAATTTGGGCCACAGCTGCCAGCAATATCTCTTTCCACTGTCGATGCTCCAGTGTGCTTGAAAGCGTAATGGAGTGTCCGAAATTTGCGCGAATAGTTGCGTTTAGAAACAGCGACAGACTAGACACGGCGAAAATAGGTGATGTAAACAAATGTAACGTAAACAAGAAGTAACGTAAATAAATATTCTCCTGTAGGTATGGAAATATAACTTCTAGTATACAAAATAGGAAATAAGTTTCCAACGAGAATCTCTTGCAAAAATAAAAGATAAAGAAAAAATATTTTATCACAAATTTCAATGAAAAAAGTACATTTTCTGAGGCAAATAAACGATACATAATTAAAATAAATTGATAATTGTTCAGTTAAGTTAATTGAGTTATAGTTTTTATAATGTTCCAATAATTATATGCGGTTTTAATAATTATTGAGAGAAAGTTATTTTTTTTTTAAATTGAATTAATAGTAGTAGTTTTGTATTATATAATATTTTATAATTTTACTAATGCTAAAGTTAATTTAATTTGAGAACATGAAGTAACACAGAGCACTCAGAAATAACATATTCAATTCAAGAGTTGAGCGAAGTGTCTGCTTGTTGTTTAGGCTGTATTATCAATTTAATCACGTTTTCATACTCGTTGATGACTAATGACTCATTAATAATTAATGCTCATTGTGGTAATTCCGAACGATTTATATAAACTGTCTAAAGAGAGAGCAACGAAACACGAGATTAATTAGCTCAGAGATCGCGAACGGGTGCGAAGGTTCAATAGGAAGATCATTACGTTGACCCCGTGTTCGATATCGGCTGCTTCAATCCGGTTAGAAGAAGTACATTGTGTATAAATTACAGTTTATTCCGAATCGCTGCGCACTTTTGCCCCCAAATCCATTTTTAATAAACATTTCACTAATACCTAACAGATCAAGAGAAAATTCATTTTTAACTTATTAATTAAACGGCAATTTAGTCTTTGAATTTCAATTATTTTTCATTTTCTCGTTTTCAAAATAATTATTAAATCATTACAAATTTACAAAAACTTGTAATTGCGATACAACGCAAATCTTTTTTGAATGCGATTTACTCTAAACGAATTATTTTATATTATATTTGATAAAAAAAGTCTATCCACAAGCGCGTGCGTATGTACTGGATAGCGTAAAAAATCCAAAAAGAATTCTTTTTCAATAGCCGAATTATAATAGAAATTCTTCCTCCATTTTATTTCTGTTCTAAAAACATTCTTAAAAGTTCAGAAAGAATCTCTTTTATACCACCAATTTATTCTGAGGTTTTTCGGATATAAAAGGAATTCTTCTAGAATCCTTTTTGAAAAGATTTCTTCTGAGTTCATAACGATTATTATAACGATGCTATTTGGGTATGTATAATCTATACACAAAATTCTTAATTCCTTGATTTCTTAATTCGACGGAATGTTCTGTCTTATTAATCGCGGTATTATTATGAATCTTAAAAAAATCAAATAATTTTAAAAGAGCGATAAATTAAACTATTACAAACAATTGCAATAAACAAAAATTACAAGGTTATAAACGATAATATTTATACATAATAACCAATTACCTGTTAGACGTGGTTGCAAATTTCTTTAAGTTCTGAAATTCGAGTAGTGTTTTCCCGAAATATGAAACGATATACTTTTTTTTCGCGAATTCCAAGGTTAGCTTACAACACGTATCTTTTTTTCACGGGTCTAAGGAGGCACGTGACGTCCGAACGACTGACTTCGCGCAACGACGACGATGAAGACGACGACGATGTATAGTTGCCTTTGGGGACCCCCTCTGCCTAAGCTCTCTTTCAATTCATCCTTGTCTTTCGTTCTCCTACTGAGAGAGCGCTTCTCGCTTCCTCCCTTCCCCGAGAAAGGGTCCCCCCACCAGTCTCCAAGGGGGAATGAAGCCCCCTCAATGAGCAGCCATGGGTAGTGATGGCACTTCAACCTATTCCGATACTGGCGAACAACAGTCGAATTATATCTCTTCTCAAATCAAACTTTCAATTTGAATCGACTTCATTTATTCCGCACGTTATTTTACATTATTTTTTTACTTGTAATTTAGATGCTAGTAGTACCAACTATTTTTACTAATTACTTTTTCGCTTGTTTAAGACGTGAAATAAACGAGTACGTAAAGTAATTCTTAATGATGATAGGTTTAGGTAAAAAAGAACTTTTGATAAGATTAGATTCTTCCACGCTTTGTTTTTGCTTGCATTAATTTTTCTTTTTTCACATACGTAATTAATGAAATTAAATTTAACAGAAAAATTATTTATATGTTTGTGTTCTTAATTCCTTGTATTTTCAGGTCTTCAATAATATAACATTATATTTTCGCAAAGATATTACGCTCATTTTATTAAATAAGAAATAAATTTTGTTAAAAATTGAAAGCGATATTGCAGTCTAACTGATCGAATGATAAAAACTGGAATAATATGAATTTTTATAGGGTTTCGATGTCATCACTAGCCATTGGGGGTTTTCGGCACGGAAGGGCCGTATCGATTATCTCGCGCACCTCGTGTTATAACCTACGCTGAATATTGCGTGAATTCACGCCCGCGACTGACACACGCGTATGAATTTCGAATTAATCACAGGAAAGAACGCACTTTGCCTCTTAACTGGCGGTTGTAGATAATATCGGAAGAGGGAACTTAACATTTATAAAATTCAAGAAAAGAAAGGAGAACGGATTGTAAATTTCCAATTAACATTTCAAGGCTCAGGTTACATGAACTTCAGACTTCCGTTATCAACTGTATTGAAATTTAATAATAACTGTTATCTGCGAATATAGCATTGCTAAATATAATGCAACGAGTGTCACATGAAGATAGACTATTGCGATTATTATAGGTTATAAATGTAATGTATGTACCTATTACTAGTAGCATTTATCAGAACAGCATTTATATTAATTACAATAATGTTAATAATATTTCCTGTATTTTCTGGTACAGTACTTTGTAATTCCTACGATAAAATTCAACGATACGTGTTTATGAATCACCTAAATGTTCAATGGTATTAATGAATAATTCTCCATGCGAAATAAACAGACAGAGAATATGAATTTATATAAATATGACGTCAAAGACTTATCGTGCATATTATTATACGTGATAAAGCGCATCCGTATTGCATATGTTGCTTTTACGTACAAGTTTAAATATGAAATCTCTGATGGAAAATAAAATTTATCCATCGCGCGTAACGTATAATAATGGATATGTAATTCTGTAATCTTAAATAATCTCTATAATCTATCTAATAAATAAATGAATGAAACATGAATTGACGCTTGCGGATGTAATAGAATGAAAAATAGAATGTATAAAATATAACGTGAGGAAATAGAGGAACAAAAAACATAATGTAATATAATGATCCAGGCACAAGCTCTTACCTACGCATCCGGGTAACTTGGTAGCGGTCTCGTTCCATTTGCCATTTCTACACTCGAGTGTCCTTTTTCTCTCCCTGCTGTCGGGAAACACGCTGCCCGACTTGCATAGGAATGTCCGCGAAGTCAATGTACCGTTCGACACGTAACTTCCGTTCGGCACCGAGACCTCCGGACAACCCAACACTGCAACACGCGTCGATTCATTTCTATCTTGCTTTCCTAATTAACACCTTGTTCCAGTTTAAAGTTACAAGGCGATATCGCTTTGCCCTTTAAAATTTCCATTATTTTCGAGATCTCCATGCAATTTCTGAACGGCAAACACCAGTGAGTTATTAAAAGTTTTAATCACTAAAATAGCTAATGAAGTAGCTAATGGCATTTGAAGAAACTTTTAAATAGCGAAAACTTAAAAAGCGGTTGCGAAAATTCTGCGTTTAAAATTAAACTTTATACTTTTTTGATAATATTTCTACTCTTCCAAGATATCATACTCGAACAAGAAAAACGGAGACTTATCAATGCTCAGGAATAATGTTAGTGTGTGAATATGAATTTTGCCGTCCGAACTTTTTTTAAAGAGAGCACCGTTTTACAATAATTTGTTATCAAAAATTTCTTAAAACATAAATTTAACATTGCCGAGGATTGTCAAATATTAATTACGACATTATTAGAAAAATAATATTCAATATATTTTTAGGAAAAAAGATTGAAAATTACCGACAAGCATATAATTTATTTCAAACCCCAGAACTTATCGAATAATTGTTAGAGCTCCATTAATTAATCAGAATGCTAATTTCACTCGAATGGTTGACTTAATTTCGCGTAAATTAACAAAGTATATGTATCTTTGCTGAGATTGTTCCTGAGTAAACCGCACATTCGTAACAACGCGCGTGTTCGCGACAGTTTTCTCGAGATCTCTTTTTTTTTTTACCTTGATACTGCAGCAAAAAGCCCCGAGCGTTGTAAAATCTCTTTGAAGCGACGAAGTCAAGGGTCAGCATGTTCGAATTGGAGACAACTCGTACACCCGCGACGGTGCCGCAAAACTCGAAGAGAGTGCTGCCACGTTCCCGTACTCTCACGATGTCCACGCAGTTTCCGTCCGCATTTGGCTCTGCAAGCATTTATTCGCGATTTGTCCGCATAGAGTTTGTTTGTGGAAAGCGAGTAAAATCAGACCGTGTCAGGGATGTTTATTTATTCGACGATCGACGCGGTCCCTTAATCCGATCGGTGTCATATGTAGCGCATGTGTGCTTGGGGATGCTCTGTTTGTGTAGCAAACTGTAGTTATGTTGGCAAATCGTTATTCATTCGGCAACTTGGTAAGAGCTAAAGTGGATCGTTGAAACCAGCGGTTTAAATAAATGTCGTAAATTTTGAAAAAAAAACATACAATGTTGTTTCTAATGTTGCTGAGCAATGTACCTTTGCAGACTATATTTGTTTTAAGATTTTATTTTAGTTCTTGAAAAACTTCTCTTTATTTAGGCCATAAGTTATCTTCATCGCGGCGAGAAGCAACTGATACGTCAGAAACTTGATAAATGATGAATCCGCTTTTCGTTTCACGAATACGAGCAATTCAATTTTTATCAATTTAACTTGTCGTAACACTCTATCGAAGAGATTGCGGAATGGAGGGGTTAAAACGCGAACTCACCTCGGATATTCAAGTCGTGAAAGGTCAGAACTATTCTCTGACCCGGAAACGTTCTGAAGGTCCATCCACATGTTTCCCCGAGATAATACAGCGGATAACCCGGGGTGTTGATGTAACCGCCTTCTTCGCCGATTACCTTCACCTCCTGATTGCAGTATCGCCTAACCGCAGCTTCTGCAACCAACAAAATATTAATTCTCGATGCGGTATAGCGATATAACACAGTCTACGTGTACGATGCAGTGCAATTTTGCTTCACGAAATTCAGTTTCGTGAAAAGAAAGATTTATAGAGAAAATACAGATTTGTGTATCTCTCGTAAAAATAAAATAATTTTTATATTTGGCATTTTGTATCTCAAACTAGTAAATTAAATAATACAGTTTAATTATAATTTTAAATATACATATAAATTATTCGGGGATTAAATTCCGGTGTTATGTGCATTTAATAAATCGTACTAACACCCTCGAACACGCTATTCTCCAGATGTCCGCCTTCTAATTAAATCTTTCTTAGTAACAAATCATTACTGACAGGGACACAATTCGTTGTGAAAAGAATTATTTTCGAGGGGATGGCAAGATTGGGCCGCGATTTCTGCTGCCATAAGGCTACTATTAACATCTGCATCCGTTGCGGTCTATTTGTCGCGCGATACGATTGCACGGATCCCTTTATGGTGCGCGTTGCCGGCCAGGGTGTCCTTGCCCCAGTTTCGAGGAGCTAGGGGTGCCATTTCTGGGTGGGGGCTAGATGCGCCGGTGACGATAATGAGGGCGATGAAGGGGAAATTTGGACCTCCGTCCTCCTCCCTCTTTCCTCTCCACCATACCTCAGTATGCTCACCATTTCCAATATTCCACCAAGTGTGACGGCCTTCGCAAGGAATGTTTTGTCCTCCTGAATAGCGAACGGTTTTCATTCGATCTATCGATTCGATCGAGCGCTTATCTAATGAAATGTTTCGCATTCTGTCGGAACATCGAATGTCTCGAATTATTTCTGATACCGATGCTTCATTAAAGTACACTTTGATTTGAAGAACTTTATTCGCGAAAATTTACTCGGCATAAATTAGAAAAGAACTTATTTAAAATGAAATCTTTTGAAATTCTTGAATAATTTGACAATTAATGCCATTTAAAATTTAAATTATGTTTATGAAAACATGACGTTAATATAATTAGTAAATAACTTAGTAAATTATTATAATTTATATATATACAAATGAATAATAATTTTATTATGTTTTATTCTAGTAAAATATATAAAAGATACTATATTAAAAGAATATTGTACTTATTTTTATAGAATGATCGCTATAACGATGCAAAATCTATCAATTTGAATTTAAATATAAATATAATGTTACGTCTGTTTTGCAATAAGCTATAACTTTGTATCATTTTGTAATTTATTCCAACGTAATTTCTTCTTTCTCGTGACGCATGAGTTTTCGTTGATTTCGAAAAATGGAATTATATCGAACAATGAACAACTAAACCCGAAAAATGTCACGCTTCCCTCCCGTAAAGGAGCTTCCGTGGTACGTGCGATTCCATAGAACGGCAGGATTACACGCCCTTTCCGTGGCATCGCCGTTGCACCCGAGCGCGATGCATTGTGCGCCATCGGACACACTGTTTCTTGTCGATAGTATTTCAGCGCATATGCCGGCAATCCCACGGTCAATAAAGATCATTGCATCGTCGACAGCTGTCGGACAT
The DNA here is from genome assembly GCA_021460005.1 of Tetramorium alpestre. Classification (NCBI taxonomy): domain Eukaryota; kingdom Metazoa; phylum Arthropoda; class Insecta; order Hymenoptera; family Formicidae; genus Tetramorium; species Tetramorium alpestre. The sequence continues at coordinate 868,924 of JAJVSH010000005.1, read as the reverse complement.
CGGTCGACGGAGAGATAGAAATCTGAGGCCGATTTCGTCGGACGTGCGGCACGTGACGTACCGTGCATTTCTCCGCCTCCGCGTGACCTGTGCGCCCGGGGTGCTTGCTTTATCGAGCTCGTCGATCATCGATTGCACACGCCCGAATATCGATCGCGGGAAAATAGACCTGGGCTTTCCGCTGATAAATAAAGCTAGATTCGTAATACTGTAAATAACTTGTACCTCGCGAACCGGAGATATTGTCGGTTTCTCGATGTTACATGAAAATCAACGATAATTAAGATGAAATATAATTTAGAGAAGAATTTTTTTAAATACGAAATGATTTAGAGGAAAATTTTAAAAAAATTGGAAATACTGCGAATAATGGTAGAAATAATTGGATATCCGTTAATATTTCACTTTATTACTCATACTCTGTCAGACTCTGTGTTTGTGTTAGTAAAGTATTTTCGATAATAGACTTCTTGATAAATGTAAAATACCATACTAATAATTGCAAGTTTTTCGCAAAATTTGAAGAAATAATTAATCACGTTTAAATCTTATAAAATATTTGACATACAATTATTGAGAATAAACTCACCTGGTATGCAAGCGTATTTTAATAGAATTCCACCCGGAATCCAAGAATGTGCTCCTGGATGATCGATAGTCACATTGTAACGACAGTGTTTCTGACCAGAGCATCTGAATCATACAATCGTATTAAATAAATAATAGAGTAAATTGATTTTTTTTTTAGATGTGAGATGATTAGACGAATATTCATTTTTTTTTACAGTAATCTTATTCTCTTTTATGCTAAATTGCTTAAAATATATCTCGTAAATTCCCTTTATTCTCGCGTGAATAAATTGCAGTTTACGCGAGGTTTCACTTTTGGATATTATCGATTGTCTGACAGTCGCCAATTAAATAAGCGGCGTCGGTCATTAGGGGCTGTGAACGCGCTGACAAAAGCAACCCCCGGGCTTCTTCTGGAGGGATGGAATTTAGGGGAGAGGCCGGGATTGTTGCTGTGCGATCTTTGTTGCTCGCGCTTGAAAGCAGGAGTGAATAATGGACGAGGGTGGATTTTCACCCTTTTAAGAGGCCTCGCGCTGCCTCACCCCGCTACGTCAACCTCTTCTCGTCGATTTTATCGGTCCCGGGACGGAAATAAGAGGGAAATAACATTTCACCCACGCTCGCCCTTGCGCGGAATCTCTTTGAATTTTTTACACTCGCCGCGGCGGATTCTCAAATTGGAACTTGTGGTTCTGTACCCGGTCGTACCTTTAGGTAACGATAAGTTATCTATTTGACGATAAAATCGATAAAATTGTAAAATTCAGGTCTCTGGAAAATTGCAACGAGAAGAAAAATCATTTTAGCTAAAATTTAATTAAGAGAATGCAGACGAATAAATAATAATCTTAATTGTGCCCTGATAATAATTGTAAAAGAAATGAATATGAATATATAAGATTATTATAACTTTAATTATACGACGGAGACACACTCTTCGTATTAATTGCATTTTGCCTTCAGCGTTATATTAGTAAATTACTTGTTACTTTTTCGCTTTTAATTCAGTAGTAATTCAAACAGCTTGATGTATATTTTATACTTTTGCGCGAGAAAGGACAAGAGATAGGTAAAAATCCAAGGTTTTTTTTAATATAAATGAAACGTTCCATTTTTCCGCGAAGAGTGCTCGGTGCAATTTCAGCGATGTAAAATTTGCATCCCTCGCATTGCCATCCCCTATTTGTGGAATTCCCGGAGCGTGATGCTGTGTAAACGTAGGGGGAACCATTTAGAGGAGATCGTTTCTCCTTTGGTGATCATTTGACGCACGTTCTAAGGGAAAAAGAGAGAGGGTAGGCAATTATTGCTTCAGGAATGCTTTTACCCTTGCACATCAAACGTCGAGATTTCATTCTCGACCCTCGACGGCTCTCGAGTATCGGATAAAAACGGCGAGTATATCGGAGGCGAGGGTGGCGATCGAGTGGGTTAACTGCATTTCGCAATAATAACTTTTCAGAAATCATATTTTTGAAACATTATTACCGTTTTGGTATTTTTTGACCGTTTCTCATATCTCCCTTTTATGTTCGAATAATTGTTTTAATCATTATTAATTAGCTTGTATACTTTTATTTCGATTTTGATCAATTTTGCCTGTAAAAGTATTTAATTTAGTAACATTTAATATAACGTGTTAAGCAAAATATATTCTTTTACAATTTTATTAAAATTATATTATTTACGGTTAAATATTTACAATTATATTCTATTTATTAGAAAATATTGTTTTTACGTAAGAAACTCTCAAGTAGTAAAGAGGATAGGGAAATAGCTTGTTCTAGTGTTATTTTGCTGATCCCTATCATAGTTACAGCTTTGGTAAGAGTCTATTACAATGTTTGTAGTCGGTAGTAAACGCTCGGAATAAGAGTTGTTTCTCTGGAACTGCGGTCTACCTCAGACTTCAATCGTAACCGAACACTATCTTGTGTCATTGAATACTTGTGTCAGGAACAGAAGTCTGATATCATCGACGTCATGAAAATTCTATTTGTCCGACGAATCGTAAATAACATTATTTTCAGTCAAATTCGTGGCTGCTATTGGAGAATCTAATACGACTCTAATGCTGACATAAATAATTTTTTTAAGAGAAATTATTTCGAGAAATTGATCCAAACATAATTTTTTTATGAGATTAAGAAAAACAGATTAATGAATTTAAAAATTTTCTCATACTTTCAAGATTATTTTTCTAAAATTAAAAAAATCTAGATTACTTTTGCAATTAAACATTTCAATTTATCATTATTTGAATGAGCAAGGTAAATTTACCTTTTATTTAAGGATAATCTGATATCGACGATATCTGCCTGATCTTCATCATCAAGAACGTAGTTTCCTTTAAGCTCTTTCACGTTCGTCCACCGTCGCGTGCTACCTTTGTTTCTCCACATTTTGAGCTCTTCCAAGCTTTTTGATTCTTTCTGACAGAGTTCCGTACGATTCGCATGATATTCCGCTTCCAGAATAAAGATGAACGCTTTCAACGATCTGAACATACGATGTTAAATTAATGTAACTCCGCATATAACGAGAATTAATGTAATCAAGTTTAAATTTTTTATTATCGTCCTTAAAGGTTTCGGTGTCAGGCTAATAATACAAATATTTTATATTCTGTTACTAAATGGCACTAAAACGAAAAGAAAATTAGAAGTTGAAATTAAATAATACAATTTTTGTTTCTCAATTATTGGTCTCCAAAATTTAGATGTATAATAGTGCATTAATATTACAAATTGTATTAATAATAACAGTAGAAAGTAAATATATTTGATCTTTTCTTTTACATTTCTTTTGGATAAGCGTTAATTTTTAACTTGCCATTTTTAAATGATAGACTAAAAATATTATTTATCCATTATTTAATATAGAATTTTGCAGAAACACTTTTTTTTTCAAAAATTTCAAGTATAAATTCTCGTACATGAACAAATGATATATAATTTAGGCGATTTGTATAAATGCAAATTTATGTTTAATTTCTTTATGATACAGTTTTCTTAATAGACTAGAAATCGGAGTACTTTCTTTGAAATTTTTCTCATGATAAAAAATGCTAACAAACCTGCACGTCAATCTGAGCAGTCCATGGGAGCATCTCTGTTCCTGGATCACTTCCATGTATCCCCCGTGCAGTTTCACAGCCTTCAGAATCCTGCCGAAAGGCGCTTGGGTGGTGGCGATGATCCTGGGCGAGAAACTGGCCGCGATCGTCATAAGCAGCAGCATCAGGAGACTCATCAGGGTCGTCGCTGCCGGCCACGCCATGGTGGTTGATCATCACAGTGACCTGAAAGTCTCCTCGCGAGCCTCGTCTTCGAAAAGGGCCTAAAATTAGCCCTCGAGTACCACCGCGTTCTGATAAGCGAAATCTCTCTCTTCAGAAGGTAGACGCGCACTTTCGCCTCTTCAAGTTCTCCCACGGCCACTCGAATCGCAGTTCTGCCATCCGGAGGTCGATGACCTCTTGCCCTTCCGAGAATTCGGTCCGATCCTCTTGGGTTCCAAATAATCGCAAGTAAAGTTTAAAAAGAAACACGAATGCTTTTTCATGTAGCTTCGAGTATTTTTAAATACTTATCTGAAAATACATAAAGTACTTTTTATATAACTTTTATTCTAAAATTAAATTTTTGTAGACAAAAGATAATTGAGCTTTATCAAGATAATTGGATTTCACTTGTTTAATTAAGAGCGAAAATAATTTAGTCGGGATTATATTCTTGGAATACTCCGAATGTGACAGCTTATCTAAATGCAAAATAGTTTTGATTGTCTGAAAGATGACATATATATCGAAAGCGAGAAAGTTTATTCGTCGGCATTATTAGAGCTAGATTACTTTGCGAGCCTCTCCATTGAATGCATTGAATCTTCAAGATAGACCGAGGTTAAGTACTGGAGAATAGATGATGGAATGAGGGAAAATGAACCAAGAATTGCACGAAGAATTGCGACAGTAAAAAGTAAAAAGTATAATAGTAAGAAGTATAAAGAGAAAAGAGAACTTCTGGAACTGTGCCACGAGTATAAAAAAATGTTAGATATGCTTTTCTCAATTTAATAGCTGTGCTTGTTGTATTACACAAGCTATATTTATCTAAGGTGGTAGTTTCGGATATAAGAAAATGTTGAATATTACAATCGCGATTGTTATGCCATGTTCCAGTCAATCTTATCAATGTTATATTAGTTTTGTGAGGTTTTAATATAAACTATTTTTATAAATATCACAATTATAAATCAAAAATATTCGTATATGTAGAATTACATTAAACTCTTAATGATTAAAAGTAAATTAATATTTTACTAATGTATGACAATATTAATAACAAACTTTTCATAAATTAGATCTTTAATTAAAAAATAAATATAAAGACATTTTTCAAATAAAATTTTTAATTATATTATAAATTTTATTATAATATTGATATAATTTTATACCGGTTTTAAAATTTAATTTTGAAGTTTTGCACTTGATACAAATCAAAACTTACTCTCGATTTTTGCGAGTAGCCAGAAATCGGCGTCCTGTTTGTTGTATGTCTCGAAATTCCTCTCGAAATAATATTCTTCTTCGATCTGACTGAATTTTTCGATCGTTCTCCTCTTTATTTTTGGACGCCGGAAACTCTTAACTCTTCCTCCACAATTGCATGTTTGTTGTAAAAGTAAGTGGCCCCGTCGTGATCAATCGACCACAGCCAAGTCCAGACGTGGCCACTAAGAAGACAACAGAAGGCAACACATTCCCCGTGGCGCCTCAAGGACGAGGATTAGAATAGTACGAATAAACGATTTTGTATTTAGGCACTGGCGGATGACGAAACGCGCTCTCAATTCGCTATGAAAGAATTGCCTAACGTGTCGGATTACCGATGATTAATTACGCTCACAGATCTACTCGCCACTGATTAATGGATGCTCAATTATTTTTTATGCATTCGCTGAGTAAGCATTAAATGCTGATAAATTAATTTTGTTCAGTACTAAGTACGTCGATTGATTAATTCTGATTAACATTTATTATATGCACAGCCATGTTTGATTGATTCTGATCAATAGGTATCGAGTTAGTTTGTTATTTAATTGACTGTGCTTAAATACGTTACGTGCTGGTTAATCAACTCGAATTTACATTCTAATTAGTTAAATGTATATCGGTATTGATTATTTATTTCTGGATATAGGTACTGGATTGGGAAATTAAAAGTCAAATATAATTCACCGTTAGAGTCAAGATTTTTTAATTTCAGTTCTTCTGGTATCATTTTTAATAACAATTATGCTTTTATTAATTCAAGATTCTTTATTTCATTTAAAACTCGACGAAAGAAACGCGTTTTAAAAATATATGTGACATAATGTCAGCGAATCTTTTTCTTTTTTTAATGGCAATAATTAAAAAATATTTGCTCTTGATTTTTAGAAATTTTAGTAGCATAAAAAGCAACCACAGTTACTCTGCTCGAGAAGCTCACTCTGCGAAATAATATCCCGATTAAGTTTCAAGTATTTAAAAGATCTTTAAATCGATTCTCCGAGAACTATATTTTTAAATGTAAAAAAAAAATTATTTTTTGAACACAATATTGGTTAGTACACTTAGCCTTGCGCACACAAGAAGCTCGTAACACAGTTCTAATACTCTTTAAAGAGTATGATAGTTCCACTTACAAATAAAGCTTTAATATTGCTTGAATGACACAAATCGTTCCAATTATTTAATTTAATAGGTAAAAAAATATATTAATATTGACTAATATAATTACGAAAATCTATCTTCAACACTGTCCGTTACACTTGTTTGATTAGCTTGGCTTATCCTGGCACTGCTCGGTATATTAGATTTCGTAACTAGAGAAGTATTCCTTTCAACGCTGCACTGGACGGCACGTTTGCTGGTCCCCGTTTTAATATCCACCGGCACGGAGTTTGTAAATCGCGGCGAACACCCGCTCGCGTCGACGATTCGTTGGAGTGTGGTGCCGACCCGCCTGATGATGCCTGCTGCTACTCCTCCGCGGGCATTGATAGACAGTCTAAGCCGTGAATTCCGCGCNAGCGGCGACCGACCACGACCAGCCAGCCAGCTAGCTAGCGAGCGAACAGCCCGGAAGCGGTCGGTGGTAGTTTCGGGGGGGAAGCTACCCTACTACACGCGTGCAGGGTCCCGCGTACCCTCGTGCCGTAGATTCGTACCCCCGTGCCACGGGCGCCGGTTTTCGCGCTCTGCCCCCCTCATTCGATCCGCTCGTCCCTCCTCGTCCGACGCCATGCCGGTTTCTCTTTCTTCTTCGTCGACGTTGATCCGAGCAGCTGAAGCCGGCAGCTGAAGATTTTCGAGTTTTCGCGAGGAATAAGGCGTCACGCAGGATTAATGAGAAATAGAAAAAAAATGACAAATAACTCTGCAAGCACAACGATACAATTATATTGTAATATTTAATCACCGTTTACAAATCTTTGTTGATAAATCGTTATTTGAAGAATTTCATTGTTCTGTATCACGTGAAATTTTATGAAAAATTTATGTCTCAGATTATTAATAAGTTTATCCTCGAGTTTCTATCTCGAGAAATGAAAGATTGTGATGCATACAAAAATACTTTTTTTATGATGATAAGTTACTTTGAGTTCTAAAATGAATTTAATTGAAATTAATGTCAAGCAGAAAAATCTAAGTCTAATTTAATTCGGGAAGTTTCTAACTCGATTACTTAAAGTTTGAGAAAAGTTTATTATTTTGTATGAATCTATTATATGTCTGCTGTCAGCGACAATTTCATGGAGAACCTCTTACATTTCTAAATTCATTCCACAATCATCGAAAGAAACGGTTCATTTGGTGGGGGATTAGTCTCACTCTTTCCTTTCTATTGATTAGTGTCTTCCTCCATCCCGCAAGCCAAGTTTTATTGTTCGATCCAGAGATTTGGCCATGATGGTCGTGATCGATCTATTGTGATCGGCACGCGTATACTGCGCATCTGTATCTCCGTATGACGGAAATCGTCGAGGTCCGTCTCGTTTCGAATGTACACCGGTTTTCATCGATCCCCATTGTCCCTGAATCGAGAAAGGTACTCCGGAGTACCTTGAGATCATTTTCCTCAGCGAGGATCGTGACACGCGAGAAATTGCATCTGCCACTAGCGAACACGTGCTATGGTCGTTCGTCATCCTTTCAAGAATGAAAAAGAAACCTAAGTATAAGCGATAGATCGTCAGTTTAAAATGAATAATGTTTTATATAGGTACTGAATACCCAAAGGAATCGGGAGATATAAAGAAATATCTAATATTAAATAAATTAAAAGTTTATTTAAACAGAGAATCTTATTCAAGTTTTAAAGAAATGCAATAAATAAGTAATGTATTAAATATGAATAAATATAAAATAATTATATTTGTATTAAATTTAATAATTTACAGATATATGTATAAATTTCGAAACAATTTTTTTTTTAAAAAAAGCTTTTAAATTACATATTTTTTAAAGAAAATTTGTATCAGAATTTAAGATAGAATTTTAATTATAACTTTATACACCATATAATACGAGAAACATTTAAAGAAAGTACAATATAATTTTTTAAAACATTTTTATTTTCACAAGTATTTTAATAAATAAGCATTATAAAATTATAAATAGAATTCTATTTTATAAGCTCTAAATAATAATTATTTTATGATGAATTATATAACTGCATTTTTTTTTAGCTATTTCAATAGATGCTAAACCACAAAATAACGTGCGAATCGATCAACCCCCGAATCGAAGAAACCCTTGCACGTGTTGTTGAAAATTAGATCGACATGTGCAACCGGTTACGGCTCGTTTAATCCACAAACTCAATGGAAGCATAGTCAAATTGCATTTCTAATTCCCTCGTTCGTTTCATTTCTCGCTCCACGCTTGAAGAATCGCACTGACACCTTCATCCGTTTCACCCCGAAAGGATTTTATCGGTCAAACGTAATCGTGTTCCATTTTTTGTATAAATTAAAAATTTTTTAATTATTTACAAAATTCTCAAATTATCATGCGAACGTTGAAATATAGAAATTAATTTAACTTTTTTTCTGCGCGATTTTAATTACTTTACGATTTTATTTCCCTTTAATTTTATTTAAAATAGAAGACTTAATTTATAATTAAAGCAAATTTTTTTCAAAAAATATCCTTACAGATATGAATCGTGTAAATTCACAACAATCCGCGACCCTCGTGCGATCCTTAACAGGATTATGTATACGTATGTGTATTCGTTTTATAACGGAGCTGTCCCTCCTGATCAATCAGCTGAGAATTACGTCTCGTATTCACGTAAAGTTCTGCGAAGAGAGAGATTCATTTGTCTAAACTTCTATTTTTAGTTCTTTCGTAATCCAATTCGTGCACATTCTGAATTTATCATTTCCAGTGAAAGAACCGATTCTTATTGTTAACGAATATTTATTTTCCGAACAATATATTGTACTTTGAAGACGAGAAATATGTTGCTAATAAATATGAGTATATTATTTTAATTTAAGACATGTATATATCACACAGCTTTGCATTTTTATATGCGGACTGAAAGCCATTATAATTAGTTTTATTTTAATATCAAGTATCATAATTAAATAATTAAACAATTAAATAACGAAAAATTTCTATGCAATCATATAATTCATCATTATTTCCATGCTTTGGCCATGTTCCTTTCTTCTTTATAATCTTTATCGCAGTCTTGAATGACACGCGATAAAAACGCGAACCGAAAATAAATGTTCCGCTTTATCTTACTTGTGCAAGACATCGCCACTTGTTGAAGAAGTCGGCAAGGTAATTCGAGCGAAACGACTTGATACAATTTTAGTACGATCGATAGCTACTGGTCGGTGTTTTATGGCATGCAAAATATAGCTAGAGCACGGGAGTGTTTTAGCCTTCCTGCATTTCTTCTTTCTTACGTCAAACACTACGTATAAATCCCACGCCGGGCGAATGACGCAAACGAAAACAAGCTTAGCTCTTGTCTGCAAGGCAAAGCAAACGCTTCGCATTCACGAAACTTATGAAGCGCGTAAAAAATTTCAATGTAAAGCAGAACTTCGTTTTATTTGCTTTTTCTTAGACAAAATGAGGAAGTAGCGCCAAAGATTTTTAGCAAATAAACCAATAAAATTATTTGAAATTTGAAAATATCTGTCAGAAATAGCAGTGATATTTTGAAACAACTTTAATAAAGGTAAATCAATTACAATCGGAAAGTTGTTATTTTAAAATTAGATTATTTAATAAGAAATAAATCTATATACAGTAATAAAAGTTATGTACGAATAGTGCCGGGAGAATAATTTATTTGGTGACTTCTATAATTTTAGAAATTATATGAGATGATATTTATATTTTTGTTAAAATTACGATATAATTTAATACAAGTTTCATAAATACTTAATAGAGAGAAATATATTAGAGCGGAAATTGTTTCGTGACAAATATTTTATTCAATTTATTATAAATAATAAAAACAAAAGCAGTATTATTTTGATTATATTTGTAAAGATCACTTTAGACGATTTACAATTTACATTAGAATTTCAGATACATTTCTAAATATAAAACTATAAACTTTTACATTTTGACATTCAGTGTACATTTTATTTAATTTATTATAAATAATAAAAACGAGGGTAATATTATTTTGAATTATATTTATAACGATCCTATTGACCGATTTATAATTTATGGCAGAATTTAGGACAGAATTTTAATTTTTAGACATTAATCTGTTTGTCTGTATGAATTTGAAGTGAAAATAATTTGAGAGAAGCGAAATATTTAGTGCACACAGATTTTATAAAACGTTAAATGTTTACCTTAGACAACATGTTGCCTAGTACGTGGCGAGTAGCGAATGTTTATTTTTTTTGCAGCGAGTTGTCAGCGTGCGCTTTGACTTTATCATACGTGTCGCTAAACTTGAGCAGCTAGACAGCGACGCGAGTCGCTCCGCGCATCATCACGTCATTACATCTCGAGGCAAGGATCGCGACAAATGTTAGAATATACCAAACATTGAGATTTCTACGTGTTTATTTCTCGCGATTATTCGGCTGCTATGCAATCAATCTGTCCGCGTAGATCGACGACTCGCAAGTTTATGCGGATCGAAGTGTGTGATGACACTTATTGAAATATCTATTTATCTCACTTTATTGATTACACAAGCAGACAGTGGAGCAATAGGATGAGGAACAAGAAGTATGAATCATCTCATCGCGAGTTATTCGTTCTATGAGCGACGACTATTTCCTTGAACTATTTTTCGAACATACGTCGCAGCGCATTTGGAATTTTTCGTCGGTTTTAAACTTGCTGCTTTATTGCAAATTCGTAGGAAAAGCCGTGAAATAATACGCGAATCGAGCACAATCGTATATGATACAGTAATTTGATATTATAAATACATACGTCAATGTTGTTTATTAACCTTGCGCGTTTCGTGAAATTTTGCGATCAAAATGCGTTTGCACATTCGATATCGAATCTTATATATTTTTTATTAGTTTGTTGTATTAATTAAATTTTAATTTGACTTTAAATCGTATCCATAAACTGTCGGCGCATACGTTCAAATTTGTTGATGTCTATCAAGCTAGAATACTCATTTAGAAAAAAAGAGTAATTAAAAAGAGACACTTTTTTTGAGAGGAACGGGTTAGGACTGAAAGAGAGACGAGTTTATTCCCCGTGGTGAACGTTTTATTCAATTATAGTAATAATAATCGTCATCATCGTAGTAATAATAATCACCAATAATGATAAGAACAATAATGATAATGGCAGCGCGCGCTCGCACGTGCCATGCCGTGCCGTGAGCTACGTCTCCGCAATCGCCTTCTTACGTGGCTCTACGTGGTCATGTGTACGTGTGAGTCGATTTATCTTATATTCCCTTTTTTTTTCGCAACAACGTTGTTTCCTAGAGGCGTACAAATAACTGTTGCTCAATTAACGCAATCTAGCGCGCTGATTTCGACTTTTTTGATCCATGCGCCTTGTGGACTGTCCGCGTGTGCTTGTATGTGGATGTGTGGGTGTAGCATGTGTGTGTGTGTACATGTGTGTCAGAGATATACAAGTTTCGATTGCAAAAGAGATGATCTACGAGACGCGCATGAACGAGCTCTTGCGTATGTACAAATAGTAAATTACAATTATAATTACACTGTTTTGAATATCATCTTTAACGGTGGACGCGTCATTTATCACGTCACGTTGCGTCGTACAAATAGTAATGAAGCCACATACCTTTTGATTTATTTCCATTGTTTTGTTCAGTGATAAATTTTTAATTGATCTGCAACCTTTTCGTCAATTGTTATACAAATTATTATCCGAACAAAAATTATTTTTCTAATTACAATGTCGAAACAATGTACCATTTAAATTTCATTCATATCAATTTAAAATTAGATACATTATCATTACAAATGATATTTAATCAATTGCCTCGCTTTTGTATGTTAATTGCAAAAGACCAGTGTAACAGATACGGGTCTGTCCAATAATAAAATATGATAAAAGAAAATTAGTTTGTGTGACGTGATAATAGCGACTTCCTATCTTTAGTTTTTTATCTGCTTACTTTTCTTTCTCTCACTCTCTTCCAATTGATAAGTAAATAGGAGTTAGGAGTTACGCGAGACTTTGCGTTAGTTGTTGCTCTCTGTTGTTGCTTAGTTAAATTTTTATTAAATCGTCAAACGACGCAACGTCATCGTGCCACGTGAGATACCTTGGATTTTTACATTCTTTGTACGAGGGATATGAGATTACGCGTTAAAGCCGGGATCAGGATCTGTTCCGCTCGAAAAAGGATTATTCCGTAAAAGAGACGAGAACTAATAAGATTATAAAATGTGTTATATATATTGTAACTAGATCTTCTCTTCTCTCTCGGAACTAGCTCTCACGATTTTAAATCTAAATTTAATTGTACTTTTTCATTTTTAATGTGATCATCGAAGAAAAATTTGAAAAATTAGGTCATTCACTTTCATTAAAAGAAATTGTCGATTAAGGAAGATTAAGAGCTCACTCGGGACACGATTTGGAGCACAACTTAATCAATGCGCGACCAAACTCGTACATTTTCGCGGGTTGAAAATATCGTACGTACACAAAAATAAAGAATTACAACGTCCGTTAATTAATTAATACTCGATTCGNTACTAACGTCTTTTGAATCTTTTTTTTCTACGTCTTGCTTTAATTATCCGTCGACATCTTTAAAAATCTTCTATTAACTTTCGTTTACAAATAAAAAAAAAGATGAATAGATTTGCATGATTATTAAGACTGCGTTATTACGATTTTTTTAAGCGCTACCGAGTGTCTTGCGATTTGTTTCTCTCGGAAGGCGGGAAATGGATTGGGGTTGTGTGTCAGGTGTCTCACGTTCCCGCTTCTTTGTCCCTCTCGCATAACGTTCATAGTTTTCGATTTTTTAAAGCGATAAGGCATTGTCGGATATGTCAGCTGAGATCTTCGAAACGTTTCTGGGATTGCGGTAAACATCGAAAGCTTTACAAAAATATCTCATCTTATTTTATCTGTCAAGTCCCCTTGTAGTATATTTTCCCCCGTCGCTTTCCGAAATCCTCGAGCCACTCCCGTCGTCCTTTCTCGTCTTTCGAGTCTGGCGCTTCGATTCCTTTGACGAATTCTTCGTTGATCTGAATTTGCGACGAATTTTCTCTCTTCCTCCCGTTCGAAAGGAAACGAGAAGCGCAAATACGCTCATTTCGCTCTTAGTTCCTTTCTTAATACTATTCCGCTCTTTTTCTGACTACGACATAGTGATTAAAGCGACTTGTCATGCTCCCGTGCGTGTTACAAAAGAATAGCGAAGAAAAGATTCAAATGTGCTCCGGGAAATTCTTCTCAGTTTGTTATTCTTTTGTTGTCTCTCACCTTTTTGTCTCTCTCTTTCTTCTTTTCCGACATGACAATATCGATTGAAGCCGCCGTTGTCGTTGATGGATATGATTAAGCGCAAACTTTTTGGCACATTTGCTGAAATCTCAGGCAATTAAACCCTCGCGATATGATAATTGTTTAAATAGACTTCTTCACAGTATCTTCAAGAAAAGGTTTATTACTTTTCAATAGCATAATTATAAAATCTTTATTTTCGATTTTGTGAAGCATTTAACTTTATTTCATTTAAACTCAAATTTTATTTCAAGCTTTATTATTAGAATTATTTTATAACGCAGAAGTAACAATTAGAAAATGCCAAATGTCAAAATATCAGTCATTAATGTTTGACGAGATAAAAAAAGAATATTCTACATTTATAAACAACATTCATATATCATATCAGTAAGGGATTAATTGCTTGGATAATATAATTAAATGTCTTTCTTCGCTCGCTTGTGGCTCGATTTGGCATTCATACTGCACAATTGCTCGCACGCGTATATTCTATAGTTTTAACAATTTTTCTTTTGTTTTAGTCGGCAAAATCGCGGACGATCGAGTCGTTTCTCCTCTTGGCAGACGCGTGATTAGCGTATTAAAATACTCGCGGTATGCTTGTCATTATGCACTACTCAATTCCTGTTCTATTTATCGCTCTTATCTATATGAAGATAATATTTAATAAGTTCTATATCTTCGAAATTTATTTATTCGCATCTATTTGCCGAAATTATGCACATATGCAAAAATGGGATGTGACTTATTGACTAGAATCTTACTACTCGCAGAATGAGTTTCCTGTAAACTGTCCCGACTCAAGGAAAAAAAAACATCACGGTTATCTATGTATTATAATTGTAAACTGTTTGCAATATTGCAGACAAGAATCAGCTAACTTTCTTTGACTTTATAAGCATAGTTGAATTAAATTTGTGTAAAAATCTGTGAAAATGTGGAAGGCATAAAGTACGATAATTTAAATAAGAAAGAGAAAATGTAAAAATTCATTTAATTAACAAGATCGCTTTTTTTTCCTAGAGTCGGAGATTTTTCATCAGATGATCTTTTCTTGAGATTCTCCTATTTACGCAGGATCCTCCGCGATTTTCCGTTGCTTGAACTCGAACTCGATCAGGCCCTTACTATGCGTACGTACTCTCTAAACTTACAATTTCTCTTCGAAAATACCGCCCTTTTATTATTTTTTTATATTTTCTTCTTTATCTTTAAATTATTCCCCTTTCGGCGAGACGCTTGACGCCCAGTAGTTAGGTACGATTTGCAATTCCACTACGGTAATTTTCATACCTTAATACTTATATGTACATGTATAAATATGTGTACCATAGTGTGTACGTGAGTAATATACTTCTTTAAGCCTCAACAACGGTTCGCAACGTAACAAGTCGACGCCATCGTCTCGATCTCGGTCAAGATCGTCGTTAATTCTGCCTCGATGACGATCATCGACGCACTTCGGCCATACTCGACAGTCAAAAAAATATTATTAACTCTACCTCGGGCCGCGATATATTTGTCACGCACTCGAGGGATTTCAACAATTATATCTTTTTCTCTTTGACATTTATTAAATATCAATTCATTTTTATCTATTCTAACTTAATTTTTATCACAGACATTGGAGGATAAACCAAGAAAAATGCTGATAACTTCTAAATATTAATTAAAGTGAAAGTCGATCACTTTAATGGCAGATTAATATCTCTGTAAAGAGATAACGAAATGTTATTTTCCATTCGGTTTTAAATTTCAGTGTGAAATGTACATTACATTAAGATTAATTGGATTAAATTGCATGTAATTTGTTTACGAATATATCGCGCGCCCGAGGGGTTAAAATCTTCTAACACACAACTGACAACGCAATAAACGAACAACGCGTAACGTCCTAGCGACGCCTGATCAACGTCTATCAACTACGTCAACGTTAATCTATACAGTATAACATTTAACAGACTATTAAGCGATATTAGGCGCGATTTCGAGGACCAGCCGAACGACACCTAATCACTCGAATTAACGAAAATCTTGATCAACAGAATTGTATTCGAAAAGTAGAAGGAAGTTGTCTAGAATTACCTCAGTTATTCAAAATTATTAAATACATATCTAATAAAAATTCCCAACTTAGAGTACAATTATGAAAAAAATCAGAACTGCATTACAATAAAAAATTGATAAAATTTCAGAATGCCATTTTTTTAAGAAAAAAATTTTAATACAATGAATTTTCTACGATATTTTATAATACAGATTTCATATTTATTTTACATGCGAGTTTCATATTCATTTAATCCACATTATTTGATTATTGCTGATTTACTTTGCATTTTCCCTCGCATTATTTAATTTATCGCTAAAAGTTGCGCGTTCATAATTCTCAGAAGCTCGCTAAGCTCCCCCTGAAATAATGAACTTTCGCAGTTACGTCCTTCCACCTTTCGGATACGAATATCACCCATAACTCTCATAATTAATCAACGACGCGATTAATCTCGACCCGAGCCGGCGCGACTTCGCGCCGTTCGAAATATGGATTTCGCGCGAATATAATATCTGTGTCGAACGTGGATAATTTCCTGTGAGTGTGTGTCTGTGAGGTAATCGTTCACGCAACTACACCGTGTGAGCATGTAAGTTCGCCCTCTTCTCGTTGCACTTCCTCGCGTATTCCGCCGAATTTCCTTCCCCCCTCCCGATAACCTTATCGATTAATAGCTTTATTAGTACATGTAAACGGCTTGCGATAGTTAGTTTGGCACATTGCGCGATCCTCCCGTCCATTTTTTCTCAAATAACCTTGAAGTAACCACCGACGCAACGACGCAACTGTTAAAAAATAAAATATACGATTTTTTTCTCTCTCTCTCTGCGCTTTGTCTTCGGGGTCCTCCGAGGGATAATAGCTCTCGCATCTTATTACATCGAGCTGCGTCTGTCTGGTTACGACGATCGCGCAATTAATTGGTGAACAGTTCTGTGATACGAGATCGGAACGGCGTTGCCAGAAACCATGAATGTACTGTCCCAGCGCTCTCGAAATATCGGCTACTTGCTTTCTATCGAACTGCGTCTGTTACAAGAGTATGTACAGCGGTATGTATTGTATATATACAGTAAAGTAACTTCCTTGTGTGCGGCAGTCTCGTGCCGATTTGCGGATTTCGCGCGCGAGGAGAGGAAAATCCGTGTGGGTTTGCGACTCCAGCTACTTCAGCACGAGAGCCCAGGAACTTTCCAGGATCCCTTGTCCCGTGGTAACGCGACTTTCGCGTCAGAGCGGCCTTCCTAATCTGGAATCTGGCAACGCCGGATCCAGAGTCTCTCTGGCGTTCTCGCTTCTTCTCCCTTTGAAGTATCTTCATGTGTTGTTTCGACAGCGGGTGAAGTGAAGTTCCCACCACCAGGGCCAGGTTAATCAATTAGCGGCTGACCGACAGCTCGACCGTCCGAATCGAGAGTTTGTGATTGTTAGTCCCTTCGAGGCTATTTCCAAAGCCGTATCTTCGGGAAATTGGACGATCCGAGTAGTTAGCTCTCTCGATCGGATTCAACGGCGGCGACGTTCGAGTTGGACCGCCGCCGGCCGAGCTTTGGTCAAGTTGGGCTATGGTGGTTCCGGCTCGGAGGTGGGAGATTCCTGCTACGCTTCTAGGAAAATGAGCGCCGTCGGCTTCGGCTCCAGGTTGCTCTTCTTCGCTTCCACTACCAGGAACTCGATCTCGTTTCGGTCACGGCGCGCGAACGATTCTGCGATTAGCCGCGCGACCTCTTGATGATGAAGTCCTGCAAGTAACGTAGAATTAATTGTTGCTCAGAGAATTTAAGTTTAGCGTCAATTTTAGACTCATATGATTGGTTAAAGTCAATTTTTTAAAAACTGCATACATATTATTACGAAGTTAAATTTAATTTTGAAATATTTTGTTGTTCAAAAGAAATCTTTTTGAAATTTCAACTCCACAGTTTTTAGAATTCGGTAAACATAATTACGATAAAATCACTGCGATAAAATATATAAAATATTCTGCAGAGATCTATTACATTTTAACCTTGCTGGTATTACCTTCAACTTTTTGACCATCGACCTCGAGGATAAGCTGTCCGACTTCGAGGCCGCCTGCTTCGTGAGCTGCTCCGTTGTCCTGCAACGAATTACCGCATGTGTTAGTCACGTTTATAGCGTAATATTGTTTATGCCTCCGTAAATGGCGTCAGCGATAAATTCACCCGACGCATATTAATCGGGCGTTTTGGTGAAGTTGAGCTTCATTTAAGTTAAGTGCCTGGCATCATAAGTAACAAAATGTACATTCTGTTAATGTAGCATTTTGGGGAAAAAAATTATTTATTTGAAATTATTATAAATTTTTCGGTTAAATTTCTAATTATTTGGGATAAATTTCTAATTATTAGAACAATTATCTTCATTAAGGTTTAATAATACATAACGCTGATAGGCGGCAAAATATTCTTGATGGGTTGTTTACTTTCTTCTGACAATGAGAGATGGCGATGGAATGAAAACTGACGATATTTAATTAGATTTAAATTCAGATCGTCAGCTTGGAGAGAGCAGCGCATATTTCTCCGCGTCACAATCGCCACAATATATTTCATTAAGAAAGTTAAGAAAATTTTAATTGACGTCATTAGCGCTCCCCATTCTGCGCGTATTTATATAAGATGCCAGATAACAGAAAGAGATTTGCATTTTCAATCTCAAGAAAAAAATATTTTTTAATTTTTAAAATCAAATATCTTGATAATATTATGTCTTAAATTAAGAAACTTGAAATAAACTAAACGTGTCGTAGACTTGCATTTTAATAAAACACAGATAATTATGTCCGAAACATTATTAGCCCTATCTTTTACTTGGCTCTAATTTCTCTCTAAGCTTATAACTTTAATTTAACTTTCCTCTAATTCGACTTTTCTTAGCCCAACTTAATTTTCTTCTAACCCAACAATCTGCGGCTTTACTCTAATCCCCGTCTGATATACACCTTATTCTGTTTTTATTCCTAGTCTAAATCAACGTTCTCCAACTTCGCTCGTTTCCTCTCTAATCAAATCTTCTTTCTCAATTTCATTTTAACTTTCCAACATCCCTCGGATTTGCTTCAATTTTCTCTCTAGCCCAACATTCGCCAGCTTTGATCTAATTTAATCTCCCGCGTTAGCCAACAGCTTCGGCAATACTCACATGTATGTTGATGATCCGGGGCAGTGGATGCTTGGTGTTGGCGCCGCCCTCGATGGCGATGCCCAGAATCGACTTGGTCTTTTTCACGGTGATTCGCAGATTACCCTGATGATCGGGCACCACCAGGGCGCCGTCCTCTTCCCGTCGCTCCGACATCTCGCTGCGGGTCAGCCGCTGCACGCTGTGATGTCTCCGCGGCGGACCCCCCGCGGTCCCACCTACGGCGGACCCGCTGCCGGAACCACCCTCCTCCAGCAGCTGCGCTTCCTGCATGTCGAAGCTCCGCGAGAGCTTGTGCGCGAGCTCCTGGAATGGGCACAACTTGCATTCGAACGGCGGTAATCGAGCATCAGACTCCTTTTCCGGCCATTTCGCCGAATACGCGCCAACAACCGGAAGTCACTTCATTATACTTTCATCGTACTTCCATTATCATGTTTTAAAATAAAATTAAACTATATTAAGTAAATATAAATTTTTTAATCATATATGTATTATAAAATCTGAAAAAGTCCTCAACTTTTTTTCTTTAACACGATTTTAAACAAAGATGATAAATAATATTATAAATACATCTTGTAGTTGAAATTGTAATTGTTATAAATTACATATTACTAATAAAGGCAAAATTGTGACCATAATAAATTTCTAAGTTTTATCTGAATTGTGAAATTCTAAATTTTTACATTATTAAATATCTTTTATATCAAGAAAAGAACACGATGAGATTCGTGTCTTTTAGCTTTAATTTAATGAATTTAATGAATTAATTTAAATGTAATTGCTGTCGCGTATCCGAAATATCATCTCGATGCATTTACACGCACACACGCATACATATACACACACGCGCACGACGACAGCACATAAGAGCTAAAAAGGCTTATGCTAACATATTCGCGTGCACTTTGCAGTGGAAGAGCGTTCTGGTAATCTTCACGCAGCTTCCGGTACAAAATATAAATAATAATTATAAGATATCTGCAAATTCGTAGTAATTCTTATATAGTATTAAAACGCATTTCTACGCGGGACATTAATTCCGACGTAAAATGCGAAAGTACTGATCGGAAGCTGACAGAGAAAAGTATTGTTTAAAACGGATGCATATATATGAATATCTTTTTTTTTTGAAATGCATTTTATCTATCCTTTCGATACTTTTTCATCTCGCATGCCTTATCTAGCGTGCTAAAAATTAAATGGGAGTAATAGCGAACAAATGGAAAGATATATTTTAATTATGATAATAAAGTATCTATTCTTTGTCATTCCCGGATGGCAAATCTTTAGTGACAAAGAAGGCATTTCAAAGTAGGGAGACATTTTAACAATAATTAGGCAATTTATACCCTCCTCGTTTTAATTTCATTAAAAAAGATTTAATCGTAGAGAAGTGAAGAGGTATTTCAGTAATGAAATAATAAAACTCTTCAGCTTTCCCGTTTTCCTTGCATTCGATTCGACTCCGTTGTTCCATTCCGCTTTTCCTTGCGTGCAATATTACATCACCTGTGTGCATGTACGTGAATTATGTGCTGAGAGACGCGAACATATAATGTACACGTGAAAGTACGGCTATACATATTGATATGTATATAATATATATACGTATAGATCACAAGAATATATATATATATATATATATATCGAAAAATTGAGTCAACATGCTTGCTGATGGCAGGCTGGTAGCAGTTGAGTGTTGGTGCTCGGAGAGAGAGAAAAAGAGAGAGTGGTAGTTGTGGTGTGGTGGCGGTGGTGTATCGTTATCACAACTAATTGCCACTATATTTGTTGCCGTCAGCATCGATTTCGTTGCGACTGGCTTACCGTCGTTCGAGTGCGCAGCGAAAAAGCGGCACATCGATAGCAGAGACGTTTCCAATCGCGATTCTGTCGTCATAACGACGATTATTGGCCAACTAACAAATTGTGCAGTTTATTTGTACGGCTAATTTTGATAATACTAACGACGCCGCTAAGAACAGTTATCGGGTCTTTTCTATCGCGTCACCGGTTTGAAAATTGTTCTGTTAGAAACAAGAGAAATCAAACTGATGAGGAAAAAATGTATGTAATAATAGAAAATATACTGCCATCACGAAATATAAAGGATACATAGAAAGTATATAAAATAAATATAGATATTATTAGAGAGATTGATAGAAAAGTAGTTTAGACCATGCTAGGATGTAATAGAAAAGACCCTAATTATCTTTTTTGAGCTATCCACGAAACTTGTTCAAACTAATATTTGACATCCATGCACTTGGGAAGACAATGATCGAGATACTCGGTTCAAAAATTACAGTGCTATATACAAATCGTTTATATAAAATTTCTATAGTATAATTTCTATAGTAATATAAATTCTGTTAACTTTGATATATTGTTTAAATAAGGTCCTCAATAAATTACATATAGAATTACATATACTAAACTTCTACTCAATTAAACTTGAATTAGCGCTAGGAAGATCATTTATTGAACTGTAATTAATTAAATCAATTATGCTAAATTACGCATTACGCTAATTTATCACGGTTTTATGGGTTATCAAAATAGATATACTGAATTATATGCAGACTTAGATAGAATTATATGAATCGAAATATAGAGTAATGCGACTATTCTAGCTGCTTATTCGATTTTAATTTAAGTAATTAATTTTTAGCACTTTTTATCGGTCGCTTAAATTGTCGAGTTCACGGCCGGAAGGCGCAAAGATCGAGTTAATTAAATCGGCTTGTTTTCTCGAGAGAAACGTTAAGCGAGAATAGTGAAAGTGTGTCCACGCGCGATGCGCAGCGAGATACGCGGATACACGCACGTGCCCACGCAAATACGCACGCATGTCGGGACAATGGTCTTGCTCTTCCCACAAGACGACTTGCTCGATTTTTCCATTTGAACGGAAGTTTCTCTTTCTGCTTGACGAGTCCATTCACGATTTTCAAGTTTGCACAAGAGACTCATTTATTTTTTTTAAATTTATATTAAAATTTCTCTTATTTTACGTTACCAAGAATAAGAATAGGTTAATTCTCAATCAAATAAGATTTATCACCGAATGTATTTGGTAATAACTTTCCCCCGCGTTTTGATAATATTTTCTCATTTTGATAATATTTTCCTTTTTCTCGAATTTAATCAACTTCTCTCGCGAATGTATTTCGTAAAAATTGCGTTTATTAACCGCTGAAAGATTTATTATCCTTATCGCACGATCATTTAAGTAATTAAAACGGTTAAACTGAAAGTCTATATCTCGCGAGGCTTCTGTTTTGCTAAATTAATTCTGGTTCTTATGTGAGTAAAGTAATGGTGCATGCCAAGACATCTATGTGAATATATTTAGCGCATATACATCCCCGTGCCCGTGTATACGTGTATATATAGAATGTCTCACCCAATCAAGTTCCAATTAGAAATTGACTCTGCGACGAAGTTAAAGACTGTACGTTCAACGAAGATTCGCAATAAGAGGAGATTCTTCCATAGTTAATTCTCGCCATTTCGCAGTTAATTGTTTTGTCAAATTTTTATTAAAAAGACTGGAATTAAAGAAACAGGATGTAAAATTGCTTCGTAAAAGAAATATTATATTATTCCTTTTTCATTTTCCTGTAAATTGGTAACAACTTGTTTTACATTGCTTTATTTTATTCTATCATCTCCGTTTGAATTTTCAAAGAAATCCTCACGAGCGAAAAGCTGACTGCTTTAAGCCCATAATTGAAATTCGACACGAGGAAGATGAGACGCTCTGTGTATATACGTATAATTATAAAATAGTGATCGTGCTAGAATGTAAGGACAAATCGTAAAAAGTAGCATGTGCAAGACATCTAAGATAAAAAACATGTACAACACCTAACGCTATGTCGACTAAACTCGCTAGCTCTAGGAGCACAAGGATACTTGATCGTATGGTTGTGAGACAGAGAGAGAAAGAGAAAAAATGAGAAATCTAATTAGGAAGAGAACTCATGCCGAAGGGAGCAGACGTTTCCGGTGGCTCTCGAATCGCACCGCCGCGCAATTTTCGCCCCGCCGCGTTTACCTGTGTTGTTTACCATTTTTATTATGCCATTTATCTCAGGCTATTTTCGTCACAACATTTTACATTTAAATATGGCAGTTAGTATTACGAAAAATTAAATTAATTAATCTGATAATTTTTACGTTTATGGCGTACTCGCATTGAGTATCGTTAATAAGTATCGCTATTTTATCCGTGAAACTCTTACTAGTTTGTCAAGAATCTTTTTTACGATGCTATTTTTTTTGTGTAAACGTGACCCGGATATTTCAAGCGCAATCGACGTAACCGCGAACCTCGCCGGAAGTTTACGATGTCTCGTTGTTTCAGTATAATATGATTTTTATTACGAGACTTTATTGCCGCAGTGCAGACCTCTTTTCTCCGTTATTTCTCTTTCGCCTTGCCAATTATATTTTGCTATAATTCACAATTTGATTGTACAACTATTCGTGCGGAAAGAGAAGCTCGTAACTTTGCTGAGAGTTGCAGCTTGATAATTTTACGGGAAGTAAATTTCGTTCCATTTAAATACATAACAGTAAGTAACGGTAAAGGTAAAATTTTTGAGACATTAGAATTTACGAATTATAAAAATGAATATTAGAAATTAAAGCAAAAAGTTTTTCAAAAATATTAGAGAAAGAGAATTTATAAATTATTATATATATATAAAGATAAAGTATAAACTAAAACTGATTTAAATGGTAAAGTAGATAACTATGATTACTTTTCATTTATTAGTTAACTGTCTTTTATTTAATAAAATGTAATTATTTTTTTTAACACAAACAAAGTAAATTATTCAGAAATAATTTACAATGATAATTATCATCACCCTCCCTATCCGTTATGATGTCACACGACGTTGAATATGTTTAGCAACTCAGATGAACTCGATTACGATTTCGCGTTGCATTGTAATTTTTCGCGGAGATGCTATCGAGATTTCCGGCGAGATTCGAATGGAGTTCTCCATGTTTCCTTGCTCCGACACGAAAATAGCTGCTCATTGCTGATTGCACCTACTCCCTTTCGATGGAAACATTGTCGATTATCAAATATCACATTCACGTCCTAATCTTTTTACAAGGGCGCCCATAAAAGATAGATTGTATAAAGTAATTTTTCAAAATTTTGAAAGCTGGAGCGATATATAATCGAATATAAAAGAATTGAACATTAAAATCAAGATTAAAAATTTGTAAATTTAAAAACTAAAGCGAGGAAATTGAAAGTAAAAGAAATCAAAATTAAAAATTATCATAACATTAAAATAAAGAAAAAGAGCATCGAAACGATTATAATCTTAATTTAAAGATTAAGAAATAAAAAATAATTACAGATAAGTAAAAAGACTGCAGTCCAATATTCGCTTAAAATTTATAGTGCACGTAACGTGTGCTATATATAAGAAAGAGAAAGACACATCTTCCAAACTCGATTTTCGATCAAAACTTCACAGATGTCCTTTCCTATCCATTTTTCTTCTCTTTCACGAACGCCCTTGTTCTCTCACCCTTTCGCGAGCCAGTGCGAAGTGTCGGATGGCGGCGGAGAGAGAGAATAAGTTTGAGAGGCAAAATGAAAAACAAAGAGGGAAGGGAAAAGAAATGAAGAAGTAAAAGAAACCGTGCGTATCAAGAGAAAGAGAGAAAAAGATTGCGTTTTTTCGCTGGATGGGAAAACTTACGAGGGGCCTGGCGCCCCAGTACCAGGATTTGACGCGTTGCGTTAGTCCACCGAGCAGGTGGGACCTCCAACCACCGAAACCTCCACCACCTCCTCCACTCTCCGAGCCTCTTTCCTCCCTGCTCTCGAGCTCGTCATCTTCGTCCAAATCGCGATTCCTGTCGCCGGCGCCCCGTCTCCCGTTACCGATCATCTCGGCGTCGCTACCCTCGCAACCCCCATCGCTCTCCTGCGTCGCGACGTCCGCGTATAACACAACCGGAAATGCCTCATGTTAGCGCCCGTCCGCCCCTTATTTGCTAATTTATGCACGCGAATATTGCGGACGGCGTGAATCAATATCATCGATAATTGCGTCGAGTTAGAGAGTGTGAATGTGTGTGTATGTGTGTGAGAGAGATATATAGCACGTGTAATTTGATATTATCGAAATCATCCTCATATAGAAGAAAAAAGTTTTTGCCTTAATGTCGGAATATCTCTTTTAGAACTAATCATTATTAATTAAATCTAATAAAATTATATTCTATCTGTCCCTATGTTATCTTTTAATTTCATTACATCGCTATGACTCCTCTTTATTTATCAATACAATTTTTTAAATTGTATTGATCGAAATAGATGTAATGTTGGTCTGTTTTTCTTTTGAATCGCCCGTACGGTACCTTGTAGCTCTCTTTAATGAGATTAATCGTATCGTATTCTCTTCGCTCGCCGAAATTACAAGTAATCAACTCAATCAAACTCATCAAGGAAGTACAAAGGAACTGTACACTTGGCCTCATGTACGTAGTTAGCTTTATTCACTTTACTCTCTTAGTTGTGCCTGACTGCTGAGCTAATTTCCTGTCCAAAAATCCAATCTTTGCTAGTTTTCTCCTCTTGTTTCTTTTATCTTCCTCGGGCAGCCACAGTAATTCTTCACAAACGCGCAATTTCTTACAACAATTCCGTTCTCTAATGTCTCTATTATATTTGTGTATTTTATTCTTTTTATTTGTATGCCATATAAGATGGATTAAAGCACCTCCTCCTATAGTTAACAAGGTTTACTTTGTCGCAGTAGATAAAAAAATACAAGCTTTTCATGTCAGCATATCAATAGAATTATGATCATTCTCTCGATAGAATTATGATCATTCGAAAAAAACGATACTTAGAAAGTGCAGTATAGTATATAATCGGACGGTCTCTTTGTAAAGCGATCGTGGGACCTACATGATCGACACGCTCGCGTTTATGATCGTTTTGTGCGGGGACGCGTAACGGCGCGCAGGTGGGCCTGATTGTTGCCGTCTTAACTGGAGCACGTCCCCCTAGCTACGAAAGATCGCATGAAACCAGTTATATAAATTGTTCAAGGATCGTTTCATAGTATATCTTACACCAGACTGTGTAATTTCCTAAAAAAAAAATTGCATCTCTCTGGCAAAGAGAGATTAGAAACAGGGACAGAGAGTAGGAATTTTTTAAAATCTACCTGATTGTGCCTCAGCAAAATTTTAGGTATCGCGATTAAAAAATATTGTATTGTACAAATNTTATTTTTAAACATTTTAATAATTATATTTTTATATTATATAATTAATTTTATGATATAAAAATTTTGTATCGTATAAGTCATTTTCTCTTTTAGAAAAAAATCTTATCGATCTTTTTACACCCATAAAAAACATATAAAAAAATATTCAGTTAATGAAGGATTAATAATATATTTAAAATCGAGAGAAAGATTATATTTGCCAAACAATTCACCAATAGAGATAAATCTATAAATGCTTCTTGGTTTCATGTCAGATTTAAATTATTTTAGCTTTTGAAGTGGTAGACACGAAACTGTCAGCATAGCATGCAAAAGTAATTCAATATTTTGAGGATTAATATCTCAACCGTCATTGAACCTTCAATTGGCGACTTCGTTCTAAATTCAAATCGCGTATTTTCGTGGTCACCCAGTAACCTTAGTCGGCAGCAGGAAATAATAATCATTGCCGGTTATTAATGGAACCGCCGTCACCGGCCGCCGCGCCGCGCCGCGCCGGAGAAAGTTTCGGGACGACGTTCCGTTATGTACGCGGAACGAAGATCACGTAGAACAAACGCCGAGTGCCTCGGGTGGGCCCCGAACTGGGCCCCGAGGAGGAAGACCAGTGTTTTACGATGTAGGTCAATTGTCGCGGCGTTCAATGATTCCGCGCTCGATCGGAGTCGCCAAGAGGTTTCGTTCTTGGAAAAATCAGAGTAGCCGAACAACCGGTCGTTCCTGTTCCTCTTGTCTGGGAATCGCAGAACACGGTATTCCTCTTTTACTCGTGACATTTATCGAAGAAGCGCAACGACACAACAGTCGCAAGAAGCATTGTAAGCCGGTTTAGTAGTGTCTTAATTTACTAGCGCGCATCGGTAATTAGTAAGAAATATGTAATATAAGATACTAATAAGATTGCATCGTAAAAAGCTGAAGCTGTCGATAAATTAATTTATTTCTTTCATTAAACTTTTTCTTAAACTTCTGCTAGCCAGGATTTAACAGGCAAGATTTAGAATTTTCCGATATAAATATAAACGTTATAAAGAATTATGAGAAAACAAAGAATAGAATCTTTGAAAGTAGCACTTTATGCGCTTAATGAAATTATCTTGGAAGCGAACATTTTCGCGGGGGTGGCAATAAAACCTTCCAAGGATAATTACAATTAAAAATAATTTATTTCTTTTAGTAAATTTTTTCAATTTATGTTGACCTTCTGACTTGATAGATGAGACTTGGGATTTTTCAATATAAATAAAATAGAATTATAAGAAAATAAAACATAAAATCTTTTAAAGTAACACTTCATGCGCTTAATGTAATTATCTCGGAAGCAAAGGTTGTTGCGGAGGTTGATGGATAAGAGTTGAGATATATATCTTCGATATAAATAAAACGCGTAGAGATAATTGGGAATCATCGGCAATTCTCCCATTTAAATAAATATTAAAATTTTTTAATCGCGTATCGGCCGTGCCTAACCAGTTTGTAGATCGTTCCGACTAGCAGAGCGAACTCATGGATCACGTCGATCTCCGTGCGTAGGTGTCACTCACGAACTGGTTTGAAGAGTGGCGCAATACGTGCGAGTTCAACGAACTCCTAACGCTCGTATTATATTCTCGCGTTACGATTTTTCGTATTACTGCATCGCGTTAAATCCTATTCTCGCGCCACTAACACGTGACGTCCACTCAAATTAATTCCAAAAAAAAAAATTAATACGCAAGATACAACAGGATACAGAAAATTGCTACATCCTCGTAAAAAAAAAAGAAAAAATTAAAATCCTGTATCAATGTGTCACATCTAGCCTTGACTATTAATAGATTGTACTTTCGCGCTGAATTCCAAAGATCAAAGCGTATCGTACAGAACCAGGGAATGTACGTAATTCCTGCCGCTTACGCGTAATTACTGCTGTTCACATTCCGGCACACCCGGTATAAAACATTAAAAAACATCGTGTCACGCGATTCACCTCGTTATATCATCAGCCGCGATACGCATGCATATCACGATGCACATTCTCCTCTCGTATCGCCCGTATCTTCCCTTCTCCATGGCGCACAATGGGGTCCCGAGACTTTTTTCCTTTATTCCCTTCTTTTGAATCTCGCGTAATCGCGATCGAGCAGATGATACGAACCGGAGCCGCCGGGTCGCTCCAATACGGCCATGTTATCAGACTCCCGATAGCGCGGCGGAGCCCCACGAAGAGAGTGTGCTGCACATGTAACCTGCATCCGCGATGCAGCCTGCTAATCTGGCAACGTTGTGTAGGAGCCGGTCTTACGGGCGTAGCTGCGATTTTCGGGCCCGAAAGCGAGGTCCGCGAGGTCTCTCTTCGAGATCACTCGTCCTCCGACTGTCGCGTCTTCGCAGGAGGAAAATATTGTAACGCTCAAAGCGCCGTGACGCGCAGAAACTTTAACGGAATCGCAGCCTTCTGGGCCGGAAAGTGTTGCTTTCAGTCGCCGCGTTCTGTTGTCTACGTTCCTGATTTTCTCTCACCTGTTACCTGTCCTCTCTCTCTCCCCTTCTCTCTTCACCATCCATTTGATCCTCTTTCGCGTCTCACTCGCTCGCTTCGCGCCGTAGTTTCTCCTGCTCTTTGGCTCCCTACTTTTATTTGTTGTTCTCATTCTCCCTCTCTCTCTTCCTCCGTCAGTCCCTCGCCGCGTTCTCTCTCCCTCCTTCTTTCTCTTTCTTCGGGGGCTGACTCACTCTCTCGATCAGGTAAACGTAAACCTGCGCTGGCCGCCACTTCATGTCCGATTCCTGAATCAGTCGCGCAGGCACCAGCGAGTCGAACGCTTCTCGCGTTGTTCTCCCGATCGATTCCTCGATAGTCACGATTCCGTCGTTGATCCTGCGGTACACGATCCGGCACGAATTCATGCGGATCTCGATTGCATCTTAATCGTTCGGAGGCAATCTGTTAGGCACTTCAGCAGGTATTTATCAGACTCGAACTTTGGGAAGTTCGGTCTTTTGTAGCCAGCTTATTTGCACGAAAATATTTCAATATTTAAACAAGCAACATTTAAATATTCCTAAATTCTTTAAATATTTGCTAAATGCTTTGCTAATCGAACATTTTTTTCCCTCGTGTTTCCAACATGTTTCAAACTTCTCCCATTTACTAACTTTCTGTATAAATATTTATTAAACGATATTGATTTATATAACTGTATTTATCGATAGCATCGCAATATCGTAATTTTGCTAGAGATTTTATATTTTACAAATATTTTTCATAACTAGATCGCGACGCGAGTGCGCGTAAAACATGACATGTAATATATTCTACATATAGGGAAGTGTGTGGACTAAACATCGATTGATATTCCGCTGACGTTACATTCGCGATGATGTAAATCGCGGTTCCGCCTTTGTTACTGACATTACTCGGCCTTCGAAATTGCGAATGAACCATTGTCATCGCGCGGTGATTTTTTTTTTCGGACTCACTTGCGGTAAAATGCGACGCGTTTAAGTAATACGTTTCGAGAAGTAGGACGAGTATACGGTGATAATTGTCAAGCTGTAAGAACCGGACAAGTCTTGTTTTTTTTCCCCTGACTTGGTTGAGTTACTACTTAGTGCTCGGTGAACATTGTCCCGTCGACTGAAATAAAACAACTGGCATACCCAGATAATCCGTAAAATAAGAGGAACAACGTGGGTCCATTGGTTTTAATCTTGAAACAAAAACTGGAAGAGAAGAGAATCGAAATCTGATTTCTTAGAAACACATGTGATTTGTAAAGTAAATATATTTCTTTGTTTTCCAGAAAATTAAATTATTTAATAAGTCTTTAGTGTTTCGTTAATTAAGGAGAAAGTTAATTGTCTGACTTTATTCCACGCACAGTTTTGTATTTGAAAGTTTTATTAAGTTAGACATTTAATTGTTTAAATTATGCAATATTTTTATTAAAATTATGTCGGAAGTGGGACATAATCGGTATCTTCTAAAACTTCTACGACACTTTCCTTATTAATATTGAAAATTATCGAGCTTACCTAATTCTCACAGTAATTACACAGCATTAGAAATTTCACACAATATCGAAAACGATCGTTTGCGTTTCGCGTGATTACGCTGCCTCGATTAGGAAACTGCGTCACGCTTGATGAAATCTAACTGTGGCGAGATCATTAAGCAGTGAGAAGGCGTACTGATAATAATCCCGCGCGCGAAATACCGATTATTTACAACGCGGATATGCATACGTACATGTGCATATATGCAGTGTCTGGTAGTCGATAATAAAATCGATTACATGAAACTTGTTGGATTCCGCATACATCTGTGTGAGAAATATTTCAAATATACATGTATTTATCTGACCGTGATTTTAAAATAAATATCCTGGAAATTTTAAAAAGAATGCAAAACTACATTTAAAAATGTCGAGATATAAATCTTTAGAATTAGAATTTTTTCAAGGTCCATTTTAATACGCAATATTAGAATTTCTGAAAATATAAATATCATTTAAATCTCATTTACCAATTTGCGAAAATTATAATAATTGGGAATAAATAATATCGGAATATGATACATGTATATTTGAAAAGTATTCACCGTTTGTATGCTCCATTCTCGATTTCTTCACAGAATCACGACGTGTTATTCTCACCCTCTGTTCATTCCTGATCCGACTGAGCGTAAACAAGATCGTAAAATCCCAGTAGATCGCATTATTCTCCTTACTTTAAGGCTCGCGCGCACCTTCTCGATTTCCGTAGACACTCGAGGTCGTAAAATTTTCGATTTCGGATATCTATATCTACTATATTCGTATTCGTTTTCAAGAGACCATGATAGATTGACGTGAATTTACGGAAAAGATTATTGAAGGAAATATGCCTCCTCATCGTATCTTTTCTTTTTCTTTTTAGTAGAATTTTTATCTTCTTTTTTATCTCTCCTTTTTTTATCTCATTTCTTCTATGAATCTTCCTTTAAATGTTACATAAGTATCAAAATATATGAATTGTAAATATTTTAATAGTATCTACAATGTTTTAAAGTGTAAAGATCATTAAAAAATATTTTTAAGATTTGCAAATGTCAAATTTTATTTTAAAATATATAAATGGTAGAATATTTTTAAATCTTAAAATCCAGAGATCACAAAAACATGACTTAACAGTCATAAATTCCACTCGCATTAAATTTATTCTGAAATCTTTAAGCCACACAGATTTTAAAGCTTTACATCTATCGACTTAAAAATTTTCAGCTCTTTTATTTTATCTCTCTGCTTGGTTCAACTTTAATAAATTTAGGCTTCCAATTCAGAACGTCATTGCTTTCTTTTCCGAAAGAGGAACTTACCCTATTCTTTCTCTCTTGGATTTTTTTTCATGCAGCTGTAAGAAACTCGAGCTCTCTCTTCTAATCGGTTCGCTAAAGCGCGCGTATGTGTGACACTAAATGCTACTAGTTTCATAAATCTGTCACTGCTTTCTTCCTAGAAAGAATGATGGTGTCCTGTTTTCAATTCTCTAGTTCAATTCCAACAAACCCGGACTCTCTCATTTAATTGACTCGCTTCTAATGGCTCTAATCAGTACGAACGTGCACGTCACCGTTTTCTTCAAAGTCCGAGAAAAGAACCGCGCGATCCCAAAATCCATTTCCAGAACTCACGAATTCTACACTGTGCAGCGGAGATCCTAGAATTTCGCTCTAAACTGTCCTACACATGAAATCCCGCAATTTTCAGTCCTCCCTCGCTTTGACGCTTCACTTCAGTTCTAACAAGTTCTAATCGCGAACTCGCAAACTACCGCTATAAATGCGCGTCAATATTTTCTTCTCAGACAAGGCAGCCATGGAGTCGTGGTTGAGCGACGTTCAACGCGTGCGGATCCCGCGGCCCAAGTTTGGCAGCGGCAATTCCGTGCGGCGGTCGAACTCGTCGGTGCAGCACTCGGCACGCTCGGAGATTCATACCCATCGGCAGGGTCAGGACGTGGCCAAGGCCACCGAGGAGCTACGTCAGGCGCTCCAGGACAAGCTCTGACCGACTCCGTGGCCGTTGTAGGGTTCCGACGAGGGCGCGGGAACTTACTTCACGTACCTTCCTCGCCATCCTCGTACCTATCTGCCAGGAAGAGAATCCGCCCGACGATGGGCGATCTCGAATCGTCGTTGAATTTTCAGTCGCCGCATCGAGCGTTTTCTTAGAATTAAAAAAAATTTCTTTAGAATTAAGAAAAAAATTTTTCAGTCGTAGATTTTGACGATATTTATCAGTTCAAAAATATTTCAATATCAAAATTTTCATGAGAATAATCTTTAGATATTCAAAAATTATTTTCATAGTTTACAAATTTAAATTCTTTTGAAAGATAAATTCTAGCTTTAATTTAAAGAATTAAATCAGATAAAACTGAATTAAAATAGCTTTTATGAAAATTTTAATCCTTTGATGATTAATTTAATATTTTAACTTAATGTTTATTAATTGTAGAATACAATTGAAATTTTTTCAAAGAAAAAAATGGAAAAAAATGCGACGTAGGCTTAAGAAAACATTCGATGGAGTAACGGAAATCGATTTGACGGTTCGATCGTTGTTCCGTCGTCGAGCAAGGATCTACAAAAGGATCTACCACGGTGGTACTATCATTTCGCACATCTCTGGCAAGTTGGTCGGTCATGCGGAAGAGTGAGTTCAGAACGGGTGGCAGTCGTCGACTGCGAAGATCGGGACGAGGATACACGTCGGTAAGGCGACTCGGAGAACCAGAACCGTTCTCTTCGTTCCTCCCTGCGCTTCCGATCGATCGCAATCGTCGGGTGCAATTAGTCGAGAGGCGATTTGGCACAGCGTCCTCGCTGGGTGTGACTTATGACGAGGATTTACGAGGGAGTGTTCACGAATGGATTCACGAGACCTTAAGAGCCCGTGGCGTTAAGGATGAAGTAATTATCGCGCGGCTTTCGACTGCCCTCGCGACGATCTCGACGTTGAGATCGCGTAATCCGCGAATCGCAACGGCATGCGCCGCTGAAAGACCAAGTCGATTTCGATCGGACACTTTTAATTAGCTTGTAATTAATATAAGTAATCCTGTACGCAGTGATGCAAAGATATTCCTATTAAGAAATCATAATCTTAAATGTATTCTGTCATTAGATGTAAGTGTTGTTTAGGGCGAGATTCTTGCTTACTCACTTTCATATGATTTAATCGGGCAGCGCGTCACCTTATTTATAATTAATAAATTATTGTATTCATTATTATGAATTCGTATTGTATGTCATCTTGATATCTATATGTATACATCATTGATACATCTATAAGAAAATATCAGCTAATTCTTTACCAGGTGAATAAAATAAAAATCAGTTTCGAAAGAGAGCGAGAATGAATCAACGATTCTCATTAAAGCAGTAATCGGATTAGACAAATTCGATTAAATATCCTCCCTTCCTGCTTTTTATAGCGCTAAAATTATTACAACGAATTTCTCGCGCTACAGAAAAAAAGTAAGAGTTATGTAATCGATATGTAAACCGCTTTTAGGCCACCTTAGACGAGTGACTAATAGCAGAACCTCATTAGTGGAAACGAGCGGCCTTAATTAGTCGATTCTAATGAGACGGCGCTTCTGCTCTCCCTCCCTTTCACCGCGCCTCTCGTCCCATTTCGTGAACGGCCGCGATTTCTAAACACGTAATGCGTCGTTGCAATGGATGACCCAGGAGCTTCCAGGCAAAGTTTCGGCAATGAAAATTGCGGATGAGATATGCATTTGACAGGATAACGAAAATTTCTCAACGTGAGATATAATAAATTTATACCGAGGGCTCGTCGCATCGAATTATCGTGTAAATTGCATTACAGATTAATTATAGATTCGAAGTCAAGCTTATTAATATATTTAACATTACATTAATTTGGTAAAAAGTTAATGAAGGGATTTACATCGAAATAAAATTTAACATACAGTGAAAGCGACGTGTTCGCGAACCGCTCTTTGTGTATTCTAATCATGGTTGAACAATTCCAGTGTTTACATTTTGACCATGTATTTAGCGTTGAATGTGAACACTGTAACATGCGCATATTATGCGAAATAATAATCTAATTGAGATATTGCGTAATTAGAATGTCAAGCAGATGTATCAGCACAAAATATGATGAAAAATGCATGTTTATTGCAAAAATCGTGCAAAAATCCATTTCAGTTTTTGATATCTTTACTCTAAAGTCACAATAATAATCTCATTGAGATATTGCAAAATTAGAATTTAAAATATCGAGTAGCCGTATCGGCTACGTAAAATACGGTGAAAAATGCATGTTTTTTTCGCAACAAAAAAATCACATCGCTGTCAGTTTTCGATATCTCTATCTGAAAATTATATTTTTTTATCGAGATGGAAAAATTTCTGGATCTACTGTCCGAATAGCAAATTGCGCTCGTGGCGGGCGAGTAGGCTTGTTTTAATCCGCTGTTATTACGGGAACAATCTGCAAGGGATTTTCAAGTAGAACGAATATCGCGATATCGATCGATGAGGGATATGAACAGCGAGCGAGACGAACGGCAAGACTGTGAAACGCGGCTTCTACGTTCCTTTTACTGCTGTTTGCTCCTCCGTCCGCTTATCGAGAATCCCTCATTGAGCTCTTCTCTTTCTTTCCGCAATAAGACGAGCACGGGTGCATTATTAAGGAAAAGAAAGACGGAAAGCGACAATCAAACTACTACATCGAGATCGACTATGAAATATACGGGGTGTCCTGCTAAGTCGATCTCTATCTATAAATTCTCAAATTTGATATCGTAATTTTTTTTTATTAAATAACAGAATTTTTGATCAATTACAAGAATTATTAATTTAGTATATAAATCATTTATAATATTATATATAACTATATAACTAAAAAATTTTGAATAAATTATAATATACAAAAGAAATTAACTTCATTTGCGTTCAATTTTTTCTGATAAATTAGAGATTGGAAAACTTGAAGATTTATTACTAAAGAACATTTGTGACGTTGACAGTTTAAAAATGCGAAAAAGCTTCTGTTCTTTTATACTAAGTTTTTCTCTACGAAGAAATGATTTACTCAACATAATAATTTCATTCTTGTAATCTAATAATTTAGATTACAAGAATAAATTGTAGCTTACTATAGCAGGAACACCCTGTATATTAAACCACACCGTAATTAACTCCGTGATGCGATTTTTCGACGGAGTTCTCGATAACGATTTATAATTTCCCCCCCGGTACGTTGATTAACCCTTTGAAGCCGTTTTTGCTCAGTTGCTCGTTCTACTCCGAGACCTTTAAGTTTCTCTTCGAAAGCCGCATTTCATCGAATGCTGTCTCGATATGATGGCTCCTTATGAAACTTCGCAATTTAACACTGAAGCTAGGATTTAAGTAAATAGTACGCGTACATAAATATGAAGATTTTTATATATTTGCCGATTAAATTGGATTCATCGCAATTGATTGACCGCCAAACCGCAAACCACGCCAGAAAAACTATTCGGACAAATTATAAATAGAATTATAGAGGCCCCTTAATAGGGCTACTATATAATTTATTAAAATTATATATATTATCCTCGCAGTTTATTGGACCGCATTTCGATAAATATAGATATCGGCAAATATGAATCCTCGTGAGAATGGCGTCTCCACGTGAAATTGAATAACGATACTGCGTATAAGGTATTACGGCCCGTTGCTATTATCTTAATTATATCGGGTCGACCTTGGCATTGGCTCCCGATTCTTTCCGAACACGGTCGCGATCCCATACTGCAATGTATTCTCTCGATTATCTCAATTGCACATCGCCTGTGCTCTCGCGTGTGGGGCGTTTGCACTTTTTCTCCCTCCCTGCACGACAGTATAAAGCCGAGAATTGCGAAGGCTAATGAGGAGATAAATTTCTGAGGGCATTTTTTCCGTATGCATGAAAGAGAAATAGATTGCGCGAATCAATCTTCTAAACATAGTATTTAGTTATCGTGTAGTTAAAAGAATAAAAACTTGTTTATATTGTTGAGAATAACTCAACTCAATGAATGTAGGATAAAACGCGCGCGAAAACTTGAATTAATAATATTCTTTACTCAATACAGTAATTTACGGAACTGATGAAATGTATTATACAACAATTATCTATAATTAATTTTGCGAAATAATAGAGGAAAATGACTCTTCAAAATTTCACATAATACATAATAAATAAACAATATCTGTGATTATTACAGATATCTTTATTTATGAATTTTCAAAAGAAATTTGTAATAATGATATCATTTAATCAGTTTCGTTAATCTGTATGTGAGAAAAATGATAGAAAACACAAAGTCACTTCAACTCTCAAAATTATCCAAGTTTAATAAATAGAAATCAGTTAATAAGATTGAGCTTACCGATACGCTGCGCAAAATAAATGTTGATATTAAGAATCGTTAAATGTACAATAGCTGTTAGACGTAGGATCGTGAAGTTCTTCAAACTTTTCGAGAAGGGAATTCCGATAATTGGTATTTCCTTTCCTATCACGGCTCTGTTCGAGTGCTTCAAGCAGAGCAAATGTATAGTTATGATGTCTCCCATAAAATCGCGGTTTCTTCATTATCCCGTTCTACGCACCTGCCATGGAGAAGGCAATCCGGGCGTTTTCTTTTTTCCATCCGTCGAACGTCGGCGTAATAGTCGGTAGAAGTCGTTATTCTCGGGGAGAACGAAACGATCGTAGGCACTTTTCAGGTGAAACTATCTCACGTCAGTAACGTCGATAACACTGTAGCTGCCCGAGCTGCGCCTTCATTGGCTCTTCCGTTCGTTTCGTACCAGCACCTGCCCGCATACCCCGATCATCTCGCGTTCTTCTACCTGAGCGATCTCATTGAACCTTCCCATCGCGAATTCGCTATAATTCTCTAGAGATCTTCCCCATTCCCCCGGTTGCATGTCATCGTTAGGAAACACCGCGCTGAGATCCAATGGATCTTCCCGGCCTTCGCGAGATGCGGCGAGCTTTTCGTGACATTCCTCGCATTCCTTGAGAAATATTTAAGCAGCGATCCCTTCTTAAGATTTCAAAGAGCTACTCGAAAATACCAGGTAAAGAGGAGATGTATGATTCGCTGGACCTCGAGGTAATATCCGACGTTTCACTTTTAATGTCAACTTTTTGAACTTTTTTTCTTTTTATATTATAGAATTTCCGAAAGATCATACGGTCTTATTTCCATTTCCTGTCTCGGCTGAATCTTTTATGTAGAATTTCCTGGACAATGTCGATATCGCTGACGAATATCTGATAATCACAGCTGACATATTCCGTATTAAAAATTGCGCTTACTTATTTATTCCTGCCGTCCGAGAGAGTCATCGCCATAGAATCAAGTATAATTAAAATTGTCGAAATAAGATATAAGAAAATACGCGGGACGTTTCGCACGACGAGCTTGAATTACCGCCACCTTTTGTATGGATTACTACAATCGTCTATAACGACCATTATATACTCGATTAAATGGACTGATAGTCTACCACTTTGAACCTACGCCTAAAATAACATTACGTCGATATCGGGGCGCGATCATGCGACTGTCTCTCAGGGGGTTCATCGCGGAAAGTTTGCAGCTGCATCAGTTGACGCAAAACATGCGCAAACACGAATTATATTGACCTTTATAATCTCCTCCACCTAAATAGATCGTTTGAATAAAAATAGAGAGCGAGAAGTGTAAACACTGAAAAAATGCTCTATAAATAAAAAGAAATTGTCAGGAAGGAAAGAAATACTTTAGAGAGAATTTATTATCGCGATTTTTATTACTGTTACTTATTCTTTTTTTTTTCTGCCGCGGTTACAATGAATATTCAATTTTTATAACTTTGTCGAATAACAACGCGTTTGTAACAGTCGATAGATTCTTCTCGGAGACGCGTTATATTTGCGAGAGGTGCAAATTACTGTGATAATCCGGCATCATCGATCTCGTGGCAAATTTGCATTCGTGGCAATGACGTATGATTATCCGGTTGGTATCGCAATTACGATTACGAGAGATTACGCGAGTCATAAAACGTGTCGGCATGTGCAAAAATGATTTAGAAGATAGGCTTATTACGCTCATGTTTGCGGTCCCGATCCTCGATGATTATATGTTGCGAGATAACGAAAGGCGCAAACATAAATGATGTACGTATAGACCGTGTCACGCACAAACTCCTGTAGCAATAAATCTTTAATTTAATTTATGAATTTATAAAGTCGACTACTAAACTTCCTTTTAATGGAATGGATTTGATCAGATACAGTTCTTTTTCATTTTCGTTCCAAAAGTTCGCTTTAGAGTGATGCACTATATATTTTGCGCGTAAATAACTGTACGTGAGTTTTTAACCGGAATGCACAAATTAAACGCGGAAATTAACGCCGTATCGCGCGACGTTACACGTTATATACGAGAGCGTTATATGCGAATTTAAATGAGAACGCCTGGCAAAAATCCGATTTCGCACGTACTTCCGTTTAACTACTCGTTTGTAAAGATTAGAGAAATAAAATAGAAGTAAATATTAAATCAAGTAAGAAAAATATAATATAATATAAATCTGATATAAATATAAATCAACATATGACTTGNTAATTAAAATTATAATATTTAATATTAAATTAATGATTAATTTAATAATATATTAGAATATAATAAATAAGGAATTATAAAAATTATTAATAGATCAACTTTTATACATAATAATATTTTATATTTATTGATTAAATATTTAACATATATTACGTGTGCATGACTAATAAGGATATTTTGTATCTAAAATCCAATCAGATGTTTAAGTCGATATTTTTTATCATGCGATGTAACAACTCCAAACGATACAACATTTTAGAATGGAATTTGCATAAAGTAAGAGAGTGTTTAAGATTTACCTGTTGCCTGTAACACGCGATACTTGACTCTACTCTGTAAACACTAATTTACGTTTGTGTAATTATTCCTGTAACGGGATTAAAGCGCAACGTGCATTAAATACGTCGGACGCAAATTACAGTGTGAGATGAAATTTGAATTACTAAAACTTTTCTTCAGCTCTTCTCCCTGAGAGACTGTCACACGATTGCTTGTCTAATTCTATAAAAGGATCGCCTATCCTAGAATAATATAATGGGCTTTAAAGGGTGTCTAATTCGTCTTTCTTGTTATTCTACTATAAAACTATTACGGTAAATCTATCTGGAAGCAAAAATACTTGGCCACTAAAAATAATCCGATCGCCTCGTAAAACAACAGTAATCGAATATCTTTCAATCAAATTCTCAGTCTACATATCAAATAATAAATACAGAAAAATTTATATTTGAAGAATGTATGGAACAATTTTTATTATATTACTAAAAATATGATATCGTGAAAACGTAACAATATATATTTTAAAATCGGTATAATATTTTGATGTATTCTGATGTAAATTTTTAAATTTAGAAATATCCAATTTTAATATACATGTAATGTAAATTAGAGAATCGAAATCTCCACGTACTCGACTAAATTTATTTCTCAAACTTGAATTAATATCTTCTTCATTGAATTTGCATATCGATGGATACGTTATATATAATGTTTTACTTTGTAATATCAATTTATTTAAATTGAGCTACATCAAAGGAATTATGTGCTGCATGTCAGCGAATTCTCTCACTTTCGAATGCGATCAGATTTTTCAATGGGATTGAAGAGAATATATAGGGGGTGTCTCAAAGTGCCATGTCCGATGATCGAATTTGTGCCGGTCGACTCACCAAATTGTCTGGATGCAGGTGATGGCCGTAATCCCTGGGGTTACCTCGCGAGCCGCCTGGGGAACTGTGTCTGCGACCCCGTCCGTTCTCGATCTCGTCATCGTAATCCTGGAAAAAACGACATGACCGTGTTTCACCCTGATTGATCGCGAGAAAGCTTTCAGAATCTTTTTTCTTTTTTTTTACGGCGATATCGGCGACAAATTTTCATCGGGGATAAAAAATCGCGATATCCGGCTTTAGCAGCTTTCTAGGTGTATCCCTTCGAACCCTTTCACCCTTACGGTGTTTCTAATTCTTCTCAGACAAGGCAGCGGTTTTTCGCTTTACGCTTAGTAATGTATATAAATAACATTGAAATTAAAATTAAGCTGGGTCAATGTTTGGAAATTCAAATTCAAATTAAACGAGATCGCGAAGAGAGTTTTATCAGCGTGTTCCATTACTTTTTAGAAAATTCCACGTGACACTGAAATTTAATTCCCCTAATCATCCCTATCTTTAAACATCTGTTTTCGCTTGATCTGAATTCGGCTTTAATCTAATCGATCGCAAAGATCGCTGCATTGCGAAGGATCACCGCGACGCGAACCGCGACGGTTCGAAAAGGATACGCCCGCAGTACCTGATTGTCGCACTCGTCATCATTGGAGAGGGCGAGGTCGGAGGTCGTCACTTGGTGCTGCTGCGCCCTCCTGCAGCCCACTCTGCAATTGGCAAAATTTCCATTTCAGAACCGCCCACCCCGCTCCGCGACCGCTCTTATCAAATCGCGCGCCTCGTCTTATTAGCCCTACCGTAGCCATCGGGACGATTCGTCGGACGGAGATTAATCGTCCCGATCGGAAACAAAGGGGAGGTGATCGAACGGAAGTGACGACGTTCGCGAGATTTGCGAATTTTGGAGCCGATTTGACAATTGCGAGCGCCGAAGGCTGACAACTAATTTCGAAAGACGCCTCGTCTTTGATTCCAAGTGGTTGACTCGAGAAGATGTCAAACGATAGTCCGAAGTGGTTTCATCACACACCAACCTACCCTTCGTCTCTAATATATTCTGTAGTGTATTCTAATGAAAGCAAATACTACGGCAGACGATACTAATAAAATTCAGTAAGGGCAGCTCCAAAGATCGCGCAGTTCTATTTCAGAAATACTATAATATATAATTCATTATTTGCAATACAATTACGATCTGAATAGTTAGTGAGTATATCGCCAAAACACAGAATATTTCTGAAGTATTGTTCGATATCTTAGAAATTTAATTTTCTTATTATTAAATTTGATTTTTTTAGATCATTTTATGAAGGAAAGTTTATGAGAAAATCAAATTCTTAAAATACTGAGCAGTACTTGAGAAACACTCTGTACATCTAGATACTTGAATATACTCAAATTGACGTTCGAGCGGATGTATGCGGAAATAGAACTACATGATCGGTTGGCTTGAGAGCGAGAGAGCTTCCGACGAGTGATCGGGATCACTCGATGACTCGCTGATGACGAGCGTTTATTCGCTTTCGAGTTGGCTCAGGCTGCACGAGATGAGAAACTGTAACGAACGGATTCTCACCCGGAAAAGTTGGAAAGCAGTATGGAGCACATGAAGGTTAAGAGGCACTGATTACACGAGAACGGTTTCTATCGCTGCGATTAACATAGTTCGCTTCTGGATCGCGTCATCGTCGATATAGACGTCCTCACTGCGGACGAGTAATTACAGATCGCAGGTGGCATCGATAGGAAGAATTTCTC
Source organism: Tetramorium alpestre (assembly GCA_021460005.1). Lineage (NCBI taxonomy): Eukaryota > Metazoa > Arthropoda > Insecta > Hymenoptera > Formicidae > Tetramorium > Tetramorium alpestre. The sequence continues at coordinate 827,275 of JAJVSH010000005.1, read as the reverse complement.
TTTATTCACAATCAATTTTTCCTTAATCACCATCATTATCTCCACAGACTGCCAATTTTCATTTTCACGCCATTTGAGTTTTACGACGCATTAATCGTTCTCGACATGAATAGAAAAAAAAAATAGGATGACGCATTTCCTTATATGTATTATAAATTAATTAAAGTTTTCTAAACTGATTAACTTTTGCAATCAATCATTCTAAAGTAAGAGATCGATTTGTTGAATTGCGCATTAACTAAATTCGCGAGACGAGCACGTTTAATCAGGAGATTAATCTAATTCTCTAATTCCCACGATCAGGGAAGCATAAAGTCATAAAATAGGTCACTTATTTTTAGAGCCAGGATTAGCGACGAAATATGTCCGCGGATTTTATTTATTTTTGCGGATGAGACCGCGCGAAAGTACGTTGGCGGAAGAGAAGGAACTCGCGAGAGCTCGGTTTCGCGACGAACATTTCGTTACCGAAGCGATTACGGTACTGGCGACTGCCGAAGCTCATTTGTTTCATGCTGTTACCCGGGATACGACCTAGGGTGTAAGAAAGCAAGCCGGTGTGAAAATTTCAAGGGCTCTCTCCTCGTTGCTCTAGGCTCGTTTAAAACTGCGAAGATCGTTTTTTACAGAAATTACGCAGTCGGCATTAAGAATACGCCGCGATAAGGTTGAAAATAATATCAGCGTAATTTACATAGCACGATTAAATAAACGTACGCAATAAATAATTTAATAAATAATTTTTGAAATATATCTTTGTGTTAATTTAAAATCGGAAAAATTAATTTATTATTTTTATTTTTATTCTGAACTTTTATGTGGAATAAATTTATATGAGAGAAATGAAATGTGTAAATTGTATGATTTAAAAAATCAGAGAAAAAGTGAATTAGACCGTATTTTTCTCTCATGGCGTATTAATTTTATTTTTTTAATTTATTCAAAAAATTAGTTTATTCTTTATGAAACGTAAAATCAGACGAGAAAAATATAATAACTTTATTTATATGGTATAAGATGTGAAAATATACATATATTAATTAATTAATTTTGTAAGCATATATATATGTATATTTATATTGACAATACTTTCAATGTGTTAAGATTCAAATTAATTATTACTACGTTATAATTAAAAAATGAGACTTTTATTTATGATCATTTTAAACAATTTTATAATTGAGAAAAAAGTCTTTTAAAATGAAATAATTATTTTAAAACAAATAAAACAGAAAAACGATATAATAACTTACGGGTCTATGAAAATTCTATCTAATATAACAACTAGAGATGTGTGTAAATATACAATTAAAAGGTTAAAAATAAATACATGTAACAAATTTTGGATTTAATTAAAACTTTCAGTATTACTTTGAAAAATTTCAATATAATTACAATTTTCTTGCGTCTTTTTTAAATTAACGTCAAATTTTACGTAAAACGTACAAAAGAAGATGCAAATCTTCTTTGATGTAACGCAACGAAATGCTTTCTCTGTAGAGGAGGACGGTTTTTATCTTGGAAAGAAAGTTCAGTGTCGGTTGGTCCTACGCGCGACAAAAGATAGAATACGAGGTGGAGATTAGATCGGCGGACAAAGGTGCAGAGGTATATTGAAATCACGAGAACTCGGAGAGGATCAAAAGCGGAGCGTTTTCGCTCGTCCATTCGTCCGTTTGTCCATCCGTTCCCGCTAGGGACGAGTGGACGTGAAAGCTATCAAAGTAAAGCGCGTTGAATTCCTCCATATCTTGCCGACCGCCACATTCGCGCTCACTATCGATTCCGCAAAATTTACTTTCATATTTGCCATTCAATGCGAACTGCATGCGTATGCATTCGCGGAGAAAGTCATCGCGAATTCAGCATACAATGTAATAGAAAATCGCAATAAAAGCATTTGTGTTTTTTTTTCCCGAGCAATTTTATTTCATTTGTTCGGCAACGGTCGACGAGGAAATGTATAGTGGTCGATGTTTCGAAACTCGTGATTTTAGATTGAATAATAGTTTGTATTTGCACGTTAATTTTCAAGAGGAAAATATAATTTTTCTTGTTAGGTAAGCGTAATCACTGTTTGACATTTTCCTGAAAATCCGAGATATTTTTATGCACTTTTTACTAATGTTATTATTTAAACATGATATTTTTTTCTCGTGTCAATTATATGTATAAATAATAATTTTAGAGTAACTTCGTGTATTAATTTTCAAGCAAAATGTCTATTATAAATTTTTCTAACTCCTCTGTGTTAATAATGATTATATTAAGAAATAAACTATATTTCCGTTAGTAATATTAATTAACTTTGTAAAAGGGATTTTGTTAAAGTTAAATTTTTTTTCAACCATTCTAATAAGTTTTGTTTTCGTGTTTAAGTTGCTTTTACACTAATGAATATCTATTCTATCTATACTTCCATTAATAATATCAATTAATTTTGGGAAAGATTTAATTAAAATTTTTTCAACCGTTCTAATGAGTTTTGTTTTCACGTTAATTTGCTCACTGATGGACAGATGGATGGATGAGTGGATCGGACAGATGAGCAGCGTTCCGCTAAATTCCAATTCAGCTTATATTAATCATGATTGCGCTAATAAATATTCAACCTTCTATAATATAATTGAATAAAACCTGAAATTTAATCATTATCAATATAGAAGTTTGAATATTTTATTAGTACAATTAAGATTTTTTTATTCTCACGTATTATTTTAATCCCGCTTGCATTTTTTATAATAATAAAATTAGCTTCCTTCTAGTAATAATTGTTGAATATAACAAAACTACATAAAAATTTCTTAATTAATATTCCACAGAGCTACGTCCTGAAAATGTAAATTGATAAAACTGTCTTCTTCCGTCTAATAAATCGCAGAACGAAGCGTTTCTCCGCTTATCGGCACAACAATCATTTTCTACCATGAAATCGAAAGCGTTTGTCGCCGACCGTCGGCGTGCCGGCTACATCGCGAATGGAAATGTAGAATAGTGAAAACTGTCGTGTCCTCGCTCCGTCAACTAAATCCACCTCGATTATCGATTTCCTTCCCACGCGCCGCCACGTGGAAAAGATCACCTTTGCGGCGATTCGCCCTTCGCATTCGTCCCACAGATTTCAGCAAAGCACGGCAAAGCAAATTTTCATTTGATCGCCCGCACGAGCCAACGTCTTCAAAATACTGGCTAGAAAGTTTTCCCGGGCTCAGAATATTTGTTACCTCGATAATGTCATACGGGCAATTAAGACTGAACTGTGTGCACTTTACAGATTTAGTCTCGATAATTATAGTATGTGAACTCACGGAAAAGGAATCTGTCTCATAATATCAAACTTATTAATCACTTCGAGCCTAGCGAGGTAAATGGCGGCATAAAAATATTATCGATTGAAGCTTTAAAATATGCGATGTGATAAAATCAGTAATTGAATTCCGGAACATTAGCCTGATTAATTCTAAATGGTTATGAGAAAACGTTTCAATGATTTTTATGGCAGTAATATGGATGAAGATGCGGATAGAAACAAATTGGTGATAAAACTAATCTTTAGTGCCTACTGCAAAATTAAAACTCACATTTACGACTTCTTGATCTCGATGTAAAGAAAAAAAAAAATCAATCGATGGGTGCAACGATGGATGAATAGCAACGTGCCATCGCTTCTGACTTCGTTAGAACGGCGAAGGTAGAAGCTATTAACATCTCGACGGCCAGGTTGCAGCCAGGTGAAGGTAGGTGCATTGAACTGTTGCCGAAGCGCCCTGTGCGCATCTAGCTCTGTCTGTTTACATACCTGGGTTCTCGGCTAGTTTGAGGATGCTGAAGAGAGGGGTCTGGATACCGCGGGACTTAGGGGGAATGAGAGAAGAGGGGGAGCAACGTGGTAAATGAAATATCGATGTACCGCGTGTATCCTACAGAGAAATGCCATTTACGTTAATCCTACTTGAGAAGGAGCCGGGGGTTTTTTTGAGCCCACCTGCGATCTTCGCGCGAATCCCGTGAATCTAACTCTTTCGCGAGCGTTGACGCTCGCGAAGCGAAAGGATATAATTAGCTGTTTGTCAATCGTTCGGTCGCCATGCAAAAATACCGCGTGACCTTCTTGTGCCTCGAAAGTAAATTGTCGCTCGTTATACAACGTGTCCTGCATTAACGGTAACTCCAAGTCCCTGTTAATCACCGCCGTTAAATTAATTAACGATCAATTTAAAGTCAATTCTTTGTCAGTGAATATTTGAACGCGCTATTTGTTCTTTTTATTATTTTATAATATTAAACTTTTTTCATATCTCAGATGAAACAAATGTATTTTAACAATTCTGTGAAATTTAATTTATGTAAAGAGATAATTTAACTTGTAGCATATTGAGATTTCAGCTTTCGTTTTAATTTTAATAGATATCTAGTTTGAAAGGCAACGCGGCAGACACCCTATATAAGTCGCGCTTTGTAAACTCGTTATTCAGATGAAAGTGATCGCCGGTAAGTATGTCTCTCGCTAATTAGCTCTTCATGTATCTACGCAACAAACTCAAGCGGCTACAGCGAAAGGGAAGTGATTTTAACGCGGATATAGCTGTATCGAAGGGAGAATGGTAAAAAGTCAACGTTGAAAGGGTCACAGTCGCCATTTTGAATCAGCGTTTCATGTCATCTCCTCTTCGTTCTGTCTCGATTGAAGTCACGAGGCCGTAATTTTAACGGTTTCCGCGAGCATTCGACGCTTAACGACTTTGAATTACGCGATTTTCTCTGACGCGTGAATATTACGCCGTTCAAAATGGCGGCACGCGATCCATTCGGCGTCGGAGAGATCATGCGGTCGACCTGGTCCTGGGCATGTCGGCCCCGAGACCGCTGTCCTCGCTCGGCGACCTATACTCCTGGCTATCCCGCGGTAGCAGAGGGCCCGTCACTCCTAGAGGATCTCCCTCGACGTCCACCAGTCGTCCCGGACGGCAACAACCACCGGGCGCACCCCTCTGCGGGAAATCAGATGTCCTGTCATGCCGTGCGCCCTTTCCGTTATCGCGTTAAAAGAGTGCTTTCTTACTTTCATTCCTCGAACGAGGGGCGATTGGCCGATCGATGATATCATCGGCGCGTTGGCGAAATGATATAAGAAATATCCCTACGGGCCGTTCTTTATCTCGCACCGGATCCGCAAATATTTATTGTAACGACGAACGTCACTTCTACTTTCGCGTGTAGATATATCTTCATATAATTTCCGCAACGATAAAATAGTGATTGCGAATTTAAAAAAATGGACCGATACAGAAGAGGTTTAATTAAATTTTAAGAGAGAAATTGAGAGATATTTCTATTCGTTTAATTAAATTAAATAAGGGAGTGATCTAAGATAATAATTAAAATAAAATTGATGAAATAATAAATAGCATACCTATTAGTAATAGAATGATGATTAAAATTCTAATTAAATACTAGTATAATAATGATAAAAATTAACGTTACGATGACAATGAAAATGATAAAAATAAAAGAATTTCAGGGCTGCGTGCTTAATTATAAATAAAATGATTAGTATTTCGATTATAAAATAAAATAAAAAGTATTTACAATTATTAAAATAATTAATATTAAATTGCGTAAAATTCTAATTAGATAAACGCATGATAAAATGATAGTCAATAATATGTAATACATATATCTTATTTAGATTCTTTCATTTCTTTGGAAAGATTAAGGTCAGGACAATTAAATTACGTATTACATACGTACTACTTAATACATTTAAGCTCCACCCGGCTCATTAACCTCGAATATCGATTAGCTCGTACTCATTTGGTTTGGTAGCAATTGCGGTTCAAGCACCGGCGAAATTAGCAATTGTACAACAATTCATCATCGATCGACGTGTCGCGCATCGTTCCGCCGGCAACATTTGTCTCCGTGCAGCTGACACTTGATTTACGACGCTCTATCGAGGCTTCCCGGATGCGTCACCACTTCAAGATCACCGGCGAGAGGCCGAAATGATCTAAAGCCGATCTACGCACTTGTACGGATCGACAGCGTTGTAAATCGAGCGTCGGTTAGGTTATTTCCGATATTTCCAGTCGAACGGATATACTCGCGGTCGAAAAATTCGCTTTGATTTTGTATTCGCACGAGATGGTTGCGTTTTCTGCGATTCTCTCGCGGAGAAACGGAACGCTTTTTAGTCGTGATTTTCGCGTTCGCTTAGCTCGCAAAGAAACCGCGAAACGGAACGAGCGTCTCGGGTCTTTCTCAATGTTGTTTTTAGTAAGAGAGAAGGTGGGAGGAAGATGGTGTCTGGCGAGCACAGCAGCTTTCTACTTGTCTGTTAGCAGCAGGCATCTAACAGATCGTATCCAACTAATGATAAGAAGGGAGAGAATGTATGTGCAAGAGCGCAACGTTTTCTCGCCGCGAGAAATTTTAATTATATATTTTTCTTCTAATTGCGATAAAGAGAGCAGCGTTCATATAAATATAGAAAAATCCTTTAAAGCATAATTATAATTACATTAGAATTTCTATTAGAAAGGCACTCATAAATGTATAAAGTATATAATGCAGCGTTATTTATATATTTTGCATTCTATATTTACATAATTTATATTATAATCTATGCTACGTGTTATAATATAAATTACGTTTCAGCTTAATTATAATTATGCAACGTAATTGTAAAGTGACATCCAATGCTTTGCCCTCAATTACTCGCTATCGATTCCTCCGAGTTTAAGCGAAATATGGTTAATTAAATGTTTTCCTTTACTTCTCTAATTATGGCTAATAAAAAGGGAGAATAAACGATGGTCTAAAATAGATACGTATCGAAAGAATTCAATACGATGGAATCGATTCTCGAATTGCCGGCAAACACGGACTAACCGCAAAGGGAGCAAAATAGCGCAGCATATAAGCAAGATTATAAATAATAATAGCAGTAGCGGTGAATAAGAGCCGATAGAAAAAGAGAAGAAGTGTAAAAAGTAGAAGAAGAGAATGCTCACAGCATAATTCTAGAAAAAGTAAAAGATAGACACGCCGAGAAAGAAGCTGCGCTTGGACGAACAAAATTCGTTCGAATAAACGTCGTGTCGGTTAAATAAACAACTACTAATTAACAATAACGAATTGCCAACTTTTTAATTTACTATGACTAATCCTATTATGTACATTAAAAATGTAGGGAAGTTGTGGCGCCAAAAGTATGTAAATGGATACAAAGCGGTTGCTTCTGAAAGAAAAAAATGAACCAAATAAAACGATTAAACGTAAAGGAGAAAAAAAAACGGAAAGAGAGATGGATGTTTACTTAAAAGTTACATGATTTATCTCTCGGCGTTTTTTTTTCACGATGGAATTTAGCGCTATTGGAACTGACATTTTTCATCAGGCAGAAGAAATTCAAAGGCGTGGCTTTCAAATACAGGCTCGTATTTGCGTAACGTTATAAGAGACCATTAAACGTTATCAGTGTAGCAGAAACATGGCAAAATTGTTTTGCCGCGCTTGGGGCACGTCATTTGCTCGACGGACCTCGATATTTCCTTGTACCAGAGCGAGTTTTGTTCATCATCAGGCAGCTGTTGTTCTCAGCGCGGAAGGAGAGACAGAGAGAGAGAGAAAGAGAGAGAGAGAGAGAGAGAGAGAGAGAGAGAGAGAGAAATATATAAAGAGAAAGAGAGACGAAGGGACTGCAAGTCATTTTCCTAAAAGACGAGTCATGCTTTGTTCGAGGAGAAGATAACGACAGACCGGAACGATCAAACGGAACAGGATCGATCGTAAGGTGCCGATCGATACTGCACGCGCTTCCCTTTCTTCCTCTCCCGATCGAGAGCGGCGTAAAGGATTCTTTCGCGAAACGGCCTCCGGGAGGATCGCAGATCCTCCGTTCTTCCTAAGAGCGTCCTCCTGTGTGCGTGGCGCTCTTCCCTCGCACCTCTCCAGTCGCGATACTTAATCGCAAATATCCATTCTTTGCTTCGAGTCGCATCTGCGTCGATCACCGATAACGAGCGATAATACGATTCCCGAATGCTTATTTTCATATTTGTTGCTTTATATTCCCTTGTAGTCTCCATTGCGTAACAATGATGATATTTAAATATTAAATATAGTTTAGTGTTTAAATATCGACATTGTTATACTTGAGTTTTATGAGAAGATAAATTTATTTACTTTTGCATCGCAATTACTTTGGAATCTCTTACGAAAGCAGAAAGAATCTACGTTATTTCAACACAATCATCAATTTCTATTATTTATGGTAATACAAGTCTAGTTTACGTTGAAGTATTACTTTCTGAAATTTTAATGCGGCGGTTATACGAGTTCTACTTTTTGTCGCGGCAATTATTTCAGGCAACTATTCCGTTGACTACGTATATGTATAAATTATGGCGCTCTTGTTACGAATTATTAATCGCTATAGGACATTTCTCCTGGGATTGGTTCCTTTTGTTCGCATAGTTTCGCTCGTTCTCGGAGAGACGATAATTTTCCTAACGGCCGCAATTTTGTCGATTAGGAACGCGCGCGCCGCGCGACGAGGAACTTTCGGGGAATATTTCCCTGTTGCTTTCCCCGCAGAGACCATCGACAAAGGACCGGATACGCAAAAGCGATTTCGCGTGTCGATTTCGGCGATTAGGGTGAGCAGAGATCCACAGAATAGTGAGTGAAGAAAAAGAGAGAGAGAGAGAGAGAGGAAAAAACTCAGTTCCATACATCGTCGTTGAGGAGATAATAGAAAACGTGTACGTGTATGTACCTGTACTGCGAGTAACAATGCGCATGACGCGCATGTGATCCGGGATTTATGCGTGTGACACGTGTGCGTGTTTACATGTGTGTGTCTGTATGAGTTTGCGTTCTATGTAAGCTCGAGGGATATGAATAGAATGTAGGAGATGAGTTTAACTTACCGGAAGATCGTGCAGCGAGGGAGTCACTATCAAGTCCGAGTGAGCGCGGTCGCCTTTTCTCTGGAAAAAACATAAAGCACCGTTTTAAAAGCCTTCTTGCTGGACGGCTTTCTTTCAAGACTTCCTGCTTCCTAACGCGCGATTCACGTTCCGGTAAAATGGCACGACGGTCGTAAACCGCCGTCGAGTTGAAATGAGTTTCCCCGGCTCTTTATCTCAATTTTGATAGTTTGTCGCGAGTGTTAGCCTTCCTTAAAGAAATATCTATTTCAAACTGGCGAAAAAAAATGCATTAGAGTGTTTTAAAGTTAAGTTTTTTGCGCAATTTTTATAAATTATAAATTATATACACTAGCATCAAGAAAAAGTTTATTCTATTATTTAAAATTGTCGCAAAATAGATTTGGATTTATTTAAAATGCATTTCGATCTTTAATGATTTGAATTTAATGATTTCTTCTATTATTACCGTTACGATAAGAATAATAGATATGCATTTTTGGCCGCCGAGAACGCGTTAGAAACGCATTATTCCGAGATTTGAATTAATTAATTTCAGAGTAGTCATTACTATTCCAAACGTTTTAGTTTACATACGTTAATATTAATAATGCGCAAATCTGACTCATGTGTCCCAAATAGGTTTCTCACAAATTTTTATATCTCTCACTATTATTATTACAGAGAGCAATTCGAATTTGATAATAGTATTAGAATTTTGCCAGAAATTGATAACTCTCTTCGTGGAAAATTAAAAATTCCAAGCACGTGCTCTAACTTAACAACTCTCGAGATTTGAATATTCCATATGATTTGAATAATCCATTCGGAATATTCTCAGCACTTCGGAGTTAAAATAATTTCGGGTAAAGATCACTTAAGGACTTACCCTGGTCATTGCTATTCGGGGTCGGTAAACGAGATCGTCGAAGGCCGCTCTGTCCTTGTTGTCAACCAACTCCCGGAGCTCCGTCAGCAGCGTCAGTTTCTCGTGGGTGTTTAGCAAATCACTCAAGCTGACGATCAGATCCTCTATCGTCAGCCTTCTCGTTCTATAATCCGCCAGGAGCTGAGAGAGCGCGGCTCGTTCGCTTCTCGCGAGGACGACTCGCGCCTTCTCCTCCACCATGGCGGCGGTGGCCGCCGAAACGGTATGAATGCCACCCTGATGCCTCCATCCGATGCTGCTCCTTGATTTTCGGTAAATCGATCGAGTATTATATTGGACGCCGTTAGGTAAAAATAATCAAACGACCACGAGGTCGAGAAATGAATTACAAATAGATTCGCGACATTGAACTTAAAATTTAATGTTTTGTCCTACTCGAGCATACATTTGTGGCAGAGTAATTGAAGTTTTTAACGTCGTTTGTAGATTATATTGAAATTTAAGTTGAAAACGATTTACATGAATTTTGTCCAGGATGTACGTGACGACATGTTGATTTTAATTAAACTTGCTTTTCATCCAATATTCACGATTTAATTAACCAAGATTTATCAGCAAATATTATTCTTATATTATTATACATGTTTAATTATTGATTTAATTAACGTTCTTTAATTCAGATAATGATTTTTAGACGACATAATATTGACATTTGAAATGGAATCCATCCAACAATTTGAAAATTACAAGAAACGCAGTCTCTTGTCAAGTATTTTTTCGTAAATCTTTAAATCTACGTCTTTATAATACAGACTTATTTTTGTTCTTAACTTTCTCTTCGCTTTTTCTGTCTTATAATCGGTATAAATATGACATTTAGGTACATTTTAGGTATAAAAAAATATATACATATATAAATATATGTATATAATGGAAGTTAGATTATAAAATTTAATCAAAACATATTTGTAACTCACGCGGGACTGGGTGGACGATGATTCCCGGGACTTTCCAGAAGTAAGGTATCGTGCTCCGGATATCGGGCAGTCGGAATCACTATAGGCTGGCTGGTGGTACACGAATGGGGTACTTTGCCGACATCGCGTATCAGCAGGCTCATCCTCTTGTTGGTCTTCAATATCTGAACAGCCTCGTCGTGTGTTGCCTCTTCGAAGCTCTGCCCGTTCACTTCGATGATCTGATCACCCACCTGTCCAACGGGAGCATTTCGTGTTAGAGCTCAAGTCACGAATGGGATAATTGAAACAAATGGAGCAGTGTCGCGATAAAATTAATATTTATTATAAAGCCATCAAGAAAAGGAGATACCACATAAATCTAACAAATAAAAATAATAATTACATCAATAGAAATTCGTCAATCATCGTTACAGTTTTATTCGGCAAAATATACTTTTGCTATAAATCGCGCTTGCTGAATTGATTGCGTTCGTTTCTCGGAAATCTATTCACGAGTCGCGAAAAATTCAGAGAAACGATTCTCACAAGAAGTCCGGCGCGATCGGCGACGCTGTCTTTGTCGACGCCCGTCACGTAAATTCCGAGGCCGTATTCGAGGCCGCCACGGATCATCAGGCCTAGAGATTGGCCGGGTTCGATGCACAGCTCGACTTTCCGCGTCCTCGGTCCGTAGCGGGAATCACGGGGCGGATGAAGGGGCGGCGGGGACGCTGGACGACCTTGGCGATCCATCCAGCTGCAGGACTGTGGACGACCCGACGACGACCATACGGGGTGACCGCCCCGACAGCGGGGGTCCAAGGCGGGTCCTCGCACCGTCATGCTCAGGGTCCTGCAGGACTTCAGCATCTGTTGGAACGCGAAAAATGTACGTGGGACGCATTTTGAAAAAGGGGATGCGATTTGTTTAAGGGGTGGGAAATCTGTAGGAATTCTTGGAGTAATCTCGGGATGGATTTTTTGCGGCGAAATTTTAATCGATATCTTCTATCGCCAATTATAAACTTCTGGAATGTTTTGATAATGAAGGCAAGAAATATCAATATTCTTTATTTTTTTCAGAAAAGATATTTAAAAGTTAAAATATTGTTTTTTTTTAATTTTTTATATATATTTTATTTGCAATTCTAATTATAATTTGAAACTTAAATCTCTTTAAAAGCATAAAGAAAGATTGATATTTGAAATATCATACTATTTATAAATCTCCATATATTTTTCAATTTTATATTATTCAGTAACTAATAAAACATTGCATAAAAATTAGCTATATAGTTTTAAAAAATATATTAGTAAAAATTTAACGAGGAGCAGAAAAAATATATAATTGTCCTAATTCGTCCCAGTATGTTTAGATATCATCCATCTATCAAAATATAGAGACTATAGAAACATAATAAAAAGTAAATATATGCGTGCAAAATAAATACAAATTAATTTTTATAAGAATAAAATTATCCCCAACGACAGGAAGAAATTGAGGAAATAATAAAAGCAGACCCAACGCTCTAAGATTACTTTCTTGCAAAAACACGCGGCAGGGGAGTAGTTAATGAAGAACAGCACGGCATCCAAAGCGAGCTGTTTATCGGTAAAATAGATGAAGTTAACGAAGAGAAACCGACAGAGACGTGTTTCTGGGCGATGTGACGCCACTCCGGCAGCCAGAATATCGATCCCCGTGGCAGAGCCCGTGACGTCACATCCTACCCTATCCTTGACCCAACCCGGATCGCGACGTCCCTAGGATCCTGCGGTTTCTCTCGCAAGATGCGGGCCTCTCGTGGTACCTCGTCGTGGCCATTCTTCCTGTAACGCGTCGAACGGGCGGACACGAGCGGCATATGGGAAATGACGATTTTGTACAACCCCTGCACACTCGTAACGCCGGAGAATAAGGAAACCGTTAGAATAAGGAAACGTAAAAATGCCGTCTCATTTCTACGACGATGGCGGAATCGCATTTGGCAAATGCATTCGCCGCGACCCGATCCCGGAGATGCGCCTTTCGGGACGTATCGTAAACCGCGCTTCTATCCATTTCCCCATCCGACTTTTCGCCCTGCGAATCACTTCGCGCAAATTGGACGTACTGTTTCACATGCGGAAGACATTCGCAAATGGAATTCCCGAAATTCCGCTGTAAGCTTTATTAACTTTTCTAAACTCTGACTTCTGAGCAACTTTCTGAAGTTAATAGTTTAGGGGATGAAAATATGTTGGCTCGTTTGTTCCTTTTTCTCTTTGATTTATCAATGAATTATATAAATATAATTGTTTCTTAGATTTTCATTAATTTTTCTCGACTATCATACGACATTTTAATTTATGAATTCATATATTTAATTTATTTTAACATCTTAATTCTTTTTTTTTTTTCAAAAAAATATTTGCTCCAAAATTCTACTTACATTAAGGATAATTAAGAAATAATGAATGTATAATATTATGATTAATAAAATTATACATAATAATAATTTCAAGAATTCAAAATAATTATTAAGCTTTCTATATTTTTATTTGTTTTTCATCAACATTTTGTTAACATTAAGTTCTCTACTACCGTTAAATCTGTTCTATCACGTAGGAATATCGTTTTTCAAACTTCCATCCAACAGTTTTCGATATGACCGATCAATCATATCTATCTATCTAAATCTTGGAAGCTCCATATCCGTCTAACCTATGACAATCTTATCGCGTTATGTCGTGTCGCATACAAGGGAAATTAATATCAGATTAAATCTGCCGAGAACAGATGGAAAGCTCGGGATAGCACGGGCACCGGCGATTCCGTGATCAATGTTCATCTCCGCCCGGCCGATTAAATAAATAATTCATAGGATGAAACATCGAAGCCGTTTGGCCGACGCGAGCCAGTCAGGACGAACACTATCGTTATCGCATTTGAAATTCGTCGTCACAATTTTCCGCGCCCTGTCATCCGCAAGAAGTTTGCGTGCCATATTTTCGGCCATCCGGAAGCGGTTATCTATGAGCGATCCGCGAGTTACGATGCTATCCGGCGGATATCACTCTGATCGCTTTTGCCGACGAAATCGTTTTCTGGGTCAGTCGGGATCGACCCTCGTAGCGTGTCTTCTCGCTATTGATGATAAATTATGAGAGGTATAGCTTGCGACAGTCTAGAGAGTCGAGTTTTATAGTTTTATAGATATATAGGTACCACGAAAGTTGATTTTTCTTATATCTCTAACTGGAGAAATCAATTGCTAAATACAAGTCGTATTTCGAAACTTAAAAAAAATGGATTTAGAATTTTATATCTATTTTGAAATGTTACATTGAGATTGATTATTGATGACTTATTGATCAATACCTTGTGATTATAAAAAGATTTTAAATAAAATCTTACAATAAAACTATATAACACAATATATATAAACACATAAGAAATATACATAATTAATATAGATTTAATATATGATTAATCTAAATTCTGTAATGGATTAAAAAAATATAATATTAGATTGAAATGTTTTAAATTTTATACAAGAGAAAAGAATTCTGATGAAAGGAAATTCTATTAATTCTTGGAAGATTCTCAAAGCTGTGTTATATATTGTATATATAAAATAATTTTGAAAAAGAATCTTTTAAAAATTCGTAGAATTTCCTTGCCAAGATTCTTCTTATACGAAATTTAAGTCATTTAAATTGTAAAATAGCAGAGTCTCAGTAGAGAGAGAGACGTGTTTATGTAATTAATTATTTATACATTTATACATGTGTAAATTAAGATTAATCTAAATTTCGAGTGAAACTAGCACGTTAATAATAATGAGGTCATAAACTTGTGGAATAAGTAGTAGCGAAATATCACGAGTTATATCACCGCTTACATAACGAAGTTTTGCATAATTAAAGATTCCCCAAAGAGATTTTTTTTTTTCGTTCTACAGCGTGCGAACAACAGCATTCCGTTATCGGTCGCCCTTTTCGCTTTCGAGAAAAAGCAGCATCCGTGGAAGCCTCCGTGTATTATGTAAAGAGAATAAATGACAGGAGGTTCGCCGGAGGGCGCCGGGACGCTTGGCGCCGCCACGTCGCTCTCGCTCTCGTCCTCATCGGCATCGTCGTCGTCGTTATTCGAGGATAGAGGCAAGGGGAATGGAAAAGAAGCGGCGGAACTTCGCTCGAATGTATTGTTTGCGTAGCACGTCCCGGTGCACGCTTCTTACGAGCATCTCGTTGACGAGCTGTTACGAGATAACGAGTCCCGCCGCCACCGTTATCCTTTACGGCTCCTTACGGCGACGGACATCGAGCAATTTAAACCTGTTTATAGTGATCGATGCCAGACAGAATCAAGTTTCGCTCTGGAGTTTCGCCCCCAAATTCCGCACACAATATTGGAAGAGATTTTTTGAAACAAACAAACGCTGTTTCCATGAGTTTAATATCTCACGTTCTCTGGCAATAATAAGTATTGTTTTTATTAATATTTCCATTGCGTAAATTAGCTTATTTGTTTACTCTGTAGAGCCCGTTATTGCGCGGGATGCTTTAAAGTAATTTAAAAAGTAACGTTTACCCGAAATTATTGACACTAGTATTTTTATTTAGATCTTTTAATTAAAACCGGAACCCGAACTGCGGGACGCAAATTGAGACCATCCAATATCACACGTGCTACAAATACGGGAAAATGCGTCATGTGTCAATTTTCACTAGAGATGTAGATCATTTTCATACGTGTCATGTGGATATTAGTTTTCTTATTCAGCTGTCGCGCGAGCGTGAGATATTTTGTTGAATAAAAGATGACACTGACGTTCTAGAAGATTCATCGAATTTCTGAGACGGGCATGATCAAAGTTGAATCGAAATGAGATATATCGGTGAAAATATGACATTGACAGAATGAAAGAAATATTCCATTAGAGTATTATTCCATTCAATAGCGCGATCTTATCTTCGAAACACCAATTGAGGATCTTGAAATCTTTGCGTGACAGGCGCTTGAAATTTATTTCAAGAATAATGTATGCAAATTTCGAATAAGAATGAATTAATGAAACGGAGAGAATCCTTTTGTGAAGTATTTATCTTAAAATGAATTTATTAGATCGAGATAGTTTATACTCTATAAAAGTATAAAACTTACGTCAACACGCTTTCAAAATTCACATCATTTTATTATTGTATTATAATTTTATTTTTATTATTTTTATTTTTATTTATTGTGGTATTATTGTATCATTATTATAACAATGAAGAAAGACTGCGAAAATCTAGATAAATATAGCATATATCATGATGAAGTAAAAAAAGCAGAAGGAGAAGGAGAAGGAGAAATCAAATGACTTAAATTAGCGGAATATTTGCTAAATATTTTTAAATTACACATAAAGTTTACGTGGCAACTGAGGGTATATAGTCGATCGATAGGACTCGGTAAGAAGACACGTATCGTAGAAGATGCGAAGAAGGGTAATCAGGATAGATATAGATCACCACGACCCATTCGCTCACCCTCCCGTGACAGCAATTTTTCCGGAATATCATCGGCCTAAGTCTCTAGAACTCGACCTATATCCTTGCTTTCATTCTACGATCGATTCGCGCAATTCCTTAGCATTTCTTCACGTGTCGCGTATGTGAAAACTTGCGAGCGCCGGCACAAGCGAATAAAGTGCACTTGAAAGCGCGAACGCACAATCACCGCGCGGTTAAATAAAAATATGAATAACGGAAATATATATATAAAAAAAATGTACAGAGCGGAGATCTCTCTCTATACCAGGAAGGAATTTTAAGATAATTATTTCCATATCAAAATATTAAATACTGCAGATTTTTGTTTTCAGAACCTTTTGCAATTGTGAAATATTTTTCTGCTAGAATTCCGATATTCAATGAATTTCTGAAAATCGACAGCCGTTATTGATACAACGTAATTGCTTTAATAAGTAAAACTGATAAACAAATAATATAAATATAAAATAGAACTAAACTTTGAATTTATATTAAAAATCAAGAGGATACGGATCTTTGACATTCAATTCAGCGAGTACGAACGTGCAGCAATCATGTTGTGCGAAGTATCGAAGAGAACCGTTATACAAAGTGAGGAATAGCCGCGAGTAATCTTCCTGGTGTAAATAGTTCCGACTATCTTCCGCATATAACTGCCTATTCCCGATGTTCTCGAGAGGTTCGAAACAAAAGACTGCCAAGAATAAGTATCATCGGGTCAGTCAAAGACGTGAGACTCGTTGAGAGATCTCACGAGGTCTCGAAGAGTTGAAGTGAGTGTCATTAAAATTTTCAAACGGCGAATTTTTATTCTACAAACTGAAATAGGTCTTCGCGTTCAACTTTCAATTTCAGCATTAAATTGATTCTCACGTTTTTTTCGATATTCTATTATATTGTATTACAATACAAAACTGTGCACAGCCTGTCGATTTAGAAATTTATCTCGAAATTGACTCCCATGTTTTCGCTAACGGTGCTAATTTAAGCTAACTGGTGCTAATTTAAGCCGTGAACTTCCTCGATTTTATCGCATTAAAGTCCAACCGGGAGTGAACTGTAAAGTTCACTCTCGGTTTAAAATTCTTCAATTTTGAATTCAGACTTAGACTGAAACGACGTAGTATTCGAGCTGTTTTAATCTTCTTGCTCGGCGTCGTCTTACAAGGCAGTCGAGAGAGAAATAGAAAGACAGAGATAGAGCGACGCTTAATTTTACATGCGCGAATATATCCGCTTAGTGTTTGCTACTTCAAGCGAGCGTCAAGCATACTAACCACGCAATGATATTCCCTTGAATCGTTTACCCTGTGGATCAAAGGGTGCCCTTCGGCAGTACTTCAGCGGGACGGCATGCAATGCGCGCCACGCGTGATTTATGTGGAAATACGAAAATACTTGGGAATTGCAAAATACTCGACAAGAGCTACGGTATGTCTTTAAACCCACTTTAGGCAATCTATAATTCATACAAAAAAGGAAAAGAGAAAAAGAAAGAAATGAAGAAAAAAAATTATATAATTTTATATACTGCATAATGTATATCAAAAAACATTTGAAGAAATATTCAAACATATAAAACATAAATTCACAGCATGTAAAAAAATATGAATGAAATTCTATTGTAAAATAGATTGTCTAAGGTGGACTTTGTAAAACAATCACGCCGTTTTAACGTTTATTTTATAAGAGGTTTCTATAAAACAGAAACTTTCGAAATACAACAGCTATACATCAAAGACAATTTAGCAGTAAAACCCCTTAAAATTTCTCGACACCTTTCTTCTCTAATGAACGGCGATTATAAGACTTTATAAAGGATTATAGGAGTTACAAAAGTAAATAAATCTTGGAAAAGTGGCACGGGCGATGAAAGAGTTGAGAAACGCTGATAAATAGAAAATCGCCTGGTAGCGAAAGGGATGAAAATAAGGGAGAGAACAGCTGATTTCAAGAACGGTCCATCTTCTGGCTATTTCCGCGCGGATTTAGAGATGTTTCACGTTTTGTCCTACTTTCTTTAATTCAGTTGAGAGCCGGGGATTGACAAAACGGTTCCTAAGGTCAGTTGTAAATATCAAATGCATTCGCGTGATTACTCGGTGGGAACTCGGATTTGAAGAAAATCCTTAATTAGGACGGTTCTAATTGCTCGTTTTTACTCTCATTCTTTGCCGGCAAAATCTGCTCCGGCAAAAAATCTGATTGCCACGCATCGAAACGATGGGCGTTGAAACGTTCGCGAATTTAAATGACAACTGAGAAACGAAGTTCTGTAATTTATTCTGTCTTTCGAGCTAATTTAAACTTATATTTGGAGTGAAATTATTAATTCGGAGAGATCAAACTGTGAATTATATATTTCGAAAGTTAAAACTTTCGAACTTATATCTGGAGTCTTGTTATTAAATATTATTGTTAGTTAGAAATTATAAATCTGAGTTTTAAGATATTTAAAAACTTAAATTGTCGATTGTTTATCGAGCCGTAAATTTCACGATAAACTTATAATCAATTTTTTACAGATATTCTGTAATACATTATTTTATTCGTCGTAGACTTTTAGATTTTAACATGAACCTTGATAATTAAATTCTATAATAAATTCTTGTATCTCCAAACAGGATAAAATAAATTATTATTAATGGGTTAAGATAGCTGAAAATACAGATTTATTCATGCACTTAGACTTTCTCTAATTAAAGTTTAATTTATTGAGATATTTTAACAAGATACATAAAACACACACACACATGTGTATGTCGAAATAAAATTTATTCCGCAAATGCGAGTACGCATGTTACAAGATCTGAAATAAAATTGACCAGAGAAAAGTTGATGAGAGAACAACGAACTAATACGCAATCTCTCGTCTTAAGAATTAATGACGCTATTTTCTCGTTTGTATCTTCGAGTTAACGAGATTGTGCCTTCAGAAGAGTAAGCGCTAATGGAACCGCCAGAATTAGAAGATATCGTGGTCGACGTTGAGGAGCTGGGCTGGCAAGAGGAGGGGGGGGAGAGGGGGGCAATAGTAAGTGAGAAAAGTTGAACTTACTTTGAGGGCCTCTTCATGGGTTACCGCGCGAAAGGGTGTGCCATTCACCTCCAGGATGGTGTCTCCTGGCCTGAGTCCAGCGCGTTCGGCCACCGAACCCTCCTCTACCCTCGAGATGTAGACGCCCACCCCTGAAAACAGTTCGTAGACTTTCCATCAGACCGGCAAGCCGCTTCCACCGCTGGTCCACGATTGGTGCCAGCTAAAATCTTCCGTCCATGGCGCGACAAGCTGCTCGAACGAATTTCACGTCAAGTGATCCTTGTCACTCGCCTCACAAGGTTATTAAATTAATACGCAAGAAATTTTGTCTTTAATGAAACCAAACATAGGTTTCCCATGATACGCAAATCATGTTTTGATGAGACAGAAATTTAATATTATGAAATTATTTCTACAAAAGATGCAGTATTAGAATCTTTTGTTATATTTTTATATATTTAAATATTTTTATATATTTAAATATTTTTATTGATTATTAGATAAGTAAATTATTGCTTACAAAATGACGAAAAGTCGTGTAGAACATCTTAGAACGTACAGGTGATATTTTAGCGATAAAATTGTTATGGGAAATATTAATGCGTGATTTACATTTAATTATATAAGATAGAAAATAATTTAATATGCAAAGAGAGAAACCTGTTGGCTAGCATGTGACAAACAAGTTAAATTTTTGGCAAACTTCCTCGATATACTTGTTGAGCAGGATGTAATAAACGCCATGGGCAGAAATATCGTGAAAATAAGAGAGGAAAATGAAAAACGAAATATGCGGATGCATTTCAAAGTGAATATCGGTAAATGGTAAATGTGTATCTCTATGTAACACGATGCACGTGTATATAAGTGTATTTGTGACAGAAAAAGAAAGGCATGCATAGATTTTTCGAAGAGTCGAGCGGAAGTGCGATCGCATCGCATGATGTGCTCGCATGTATGCAATTATGAGCTATTGATATTGCACATTGTGTGTGTGTGTGTGTGTGTGTGTGTGTGTGTGTGTGTGTGTGTGTGTGTGTGTGTGTGTGTGTGTGTGTGTATTCTGAAAAGTATTTTTCATCCCTCTGAATAAACGATAATCGATAACAGTCGATGGAAACTTTAAGCCGGACCGCAGATTATTCATGAATTTTTGAACGGCATTCGCGCGCAATCAAATCTATATGGTTAAATAAAAAAAAAGAGACAGAAAAGAACGTTTATGACGTAGAATGAAAACGAGATTCATCGAGTTTGATTGATTTCGAGTTTGTGAGAGAGAACGAGACGTTAACTCTCTTTGTAACGTAATAATCTAAAAAGTTGTTACATATTTGTATATTTATGACTTTTAATTCCACAATTCGCGCTTTCTTTATGGATTGCAAAAGAATTTTAATGTGATACTTTAATTATTTCATTTATATATATTTATCGTTATCTTCTTTACAAAAACAACATTTAAATAATTAATTATCATAAATAAATAAACTATTTAGATATGAACTATAAACTATAAATCAAATATAATGATTATAAACGTGAAAGAATTCAACTGACAATTAATATATGTATGTATAATACAAATTTTGTATTAAAATTAAAAATATTTCTGAATGTTTTCATCTTCTGTGTGAACGTTTAAATTATTTTTCGGTGACCTATTCATTATTAAATTGTATATTGAGACATTCAGTAGTGTACGTGCGTATGTGTTCGTATGTGTTTATTTACGATTCGTAGCGAAGCAAGAGGAAACGTGATGACACATCGAATAGTACGCTCAAACTGCATTTATGCAGTTCATGCGGCGTCGTTTATTGCGTGTGCTAGGAGCAGATTAGAGGTTCAGATCCGAGGTTGACATAATTTCTCAAGCGACACGAGAAAACAAATCTAACGTCGAGACGAAAGTAGTCGACGCGTAATTATTTTTCGTGTCAGCGAGATGAAAAGAATTAATTGAGAATTTTGCACAAATATTGATTTGCTATTGAATTCCAATATTATTTGCTATTAGGGTATTTTGTATGGATAATTGAACTTTCCACGATTTTTCCCAATTTTTTTTTTCGTACAGTTACTTTCTTACAGTTTATTAAAATTGTAAGTTTGACAAGAATATAATATTGGCTCAATAAAAATTTGATTAGATAAAAAGTTACGATAATGTTCGAATTTTCAAACTTCTTGAAATAATCACGCTCAGAATTGAGATTAAGTTTAAGTGAAGCTTAAAGCCTCAAGTTACTGAAAGAATAGGCAAAGTTCAATTATCCGGTTTTCCAATCATAATTAATCACGATCCAATTAACCGTTCGTATTAATTTTTCATTTTGAATTAAGAGCTTGTCCTTTTTTTAGGTTTAAAAAAGCACGGTAATTAAAACTCGATTTAAATTTTCCACACGGAATAAAGCTTCGAGAAAGCACTTTGTATATACAAACTACTTTTAATTGTACGATATCTAAATTGTAAAAAAATATTTATCTTCATTCAATTTAATGGCACTAAAGTAGCGAATTAAATTTAAATGCTCGATGCTTTTCTGTTATCCCGAACACATTCTGCTTTACGTGGAGCTTTGTGACTGACGGTAAAATGTGTACGAGTAAACTTTCCTCTACGCACTCATACGCTCTCTACACGCATATGCAATTGTACATTCATGCAACGAGCTGTCGGCGTGCCAAGTCTAGAGAGAGGAAGTAGCTTTCTGACAGATACTCGTGGTGCGATGGCGTTATAAACCCTCCTTTCTCTCGTTGAGTTACCTGACTGCGCTTCTGGTACAGCGAAACAGAAAATAAGAATGACACAACGCAAGTTGGCTTATTCTCGAACTCAGCCGGTCGGTCGCGAACGATGGCGAAATCCCCAGGAAGCTCGCGTCGAATTCAACAAGCCTCCTTTTCGAGACGTGAGAGAAAGCCTGACTAGGGACCCGAAATGAAATCTGCGCTATTTTATGAACCGCGTTTAGCGATGATGTCATTACACGAGCCGACAGATTACTATAAATATAAAGTTTCCAATCTTATATGTCTAGAAAATATTAATGAAGATGTATTTTAATATTTTTAATACGATAATGTTATTTAATTCTAGCAATTTTTATGTCTCAAAAAAGCTTTCAAAATTCCAGTTTCGCATTATGCGATTTTGTACAAAAATTCTATAGATATTTTTAAGCAGGATCTAAAAATGTCGGCGATGGAAACTTTTATGTTCGAGGCTCGATAGTGTGATGCGAAAGAGAAATTGGTGACACGAGCGAGGGCATTTTTCTCTGACTTCCTTGGGAGTTTCAGCATCGTATGAAACGGATATCAATGGCGCGATTCACGCGGCGAGGCGAGACGGGTCTCTCGAGGGCCGCCTTTTCGGATTTGGGGTTTCACGCTCGAATTCTCGGCGATGATAAAGCTCGTCAAGCGATGATATCAGCGCGCGTGTGTGCAGCATCGCGTGCGTGATTAAGCGTGAGATTTAACGCTCGCAGTCTCGCCGGGAACATCATTATACGGGACGGAGTCGCCGATTCATCGCGTTTGATTTTGCTTTCGTCTACAAAGCTACATTTTTCTAATTACAAAGTAGCTTTTCTGTAAATTCAAAGTATTAAAAATATATATTCTTATGCTAATTATACGCTATATGTATAGTAATTTTGAAGGAAGCAAATTATACGAAATGGACATAAATCATTATTAGCGTTAGAAAAAATCCGATTTAATTTTACATCAAAGGGAGCTTATTATATACGAGTCAATTTAATATTTTTAAATCAGTATCTATAAATATTACATCGCAAGTCTGATCTATTTTCGAGACTGCGAGGATTAAGAGGCTGGAGACCGTGAAACCGGATCTTGTCGCTTTTGTCACTTTAACGACTTTAAGACGGCACTCCCGCGCATTCTTGCCTCGTCGCGCAAATCCTGCATGAAATTTTTCTCATTTATCAGTTGTGGAATTTTTCTAGAAAACGCATAATCCGAGAGCATGTCTTGAGAATATTTCAAAACTATGTAAGGAAAAATGTTAGGGAAAATGTTAGGAAGAAGAACCGATTGGAAAATCACTTTTATAAAAATACTGATGTTTAATAACAATTGATTTCTTTTCGTATTCTGTCATAAAAATTTTAAACAGCTTGTAAAAATTAACTCTCTTATTTATTATAGCATAAAGAATCAACTATAATATTATTGTATTACATTAAAAAAATTAATTTCAAAGAAGAGTTAATCAGCAAATTAAAATAACGATTGTTTTATTAGTTTTTTAGCTGCGATGAGCTTTAAATAATGTTGTACGTGAGACAATAATTGAGAGTTAGTCTCTAAGAGGCATTATCAAAATCAGCGCTATGCATGTAATTCATGCTTTTGTAATTGTACATTTGATATATTTGCAATATATTTGCTTAGATATTACAGGATAAAAATTTTATATCTGTGATGAAAAAGCATTCAATATATGTAATTAAAAATATAATTATTGAACAAATTTATTAAGCGTATATGTACGCCTTTCATACATATTAATCAATTTATGAAAGCACATATTTATATTATGCCTTCATAAATGAGCAGTTGTTTTTTTTTTCTAAGCATGTATTTCGCAGCTAAAGATTTAATATATGAAGCTTTTATTTTTTTTTTGACAAATTAATTTTCCAAAAAGATTAAGCGAAACGACGAATTTCGATCGAATTTCCGGCGGCAATCGCGCTTCGATGTGTCGATAGCTCGTTATCGCGTCGACCATCGAATGGCAAACCGACCGAAGTTTCACCCTCACGAATAGGAGAAAAAGTAAGAGGAAGGGGGAGAGTCTGTGCAAAACGCGCTCGTTCCTTCTCTACCGAATTCGCGTGCAAACAATTGTCACTGCAGCGGAAAACGATGCTTAACGATCGTGAAAATGTTTCCCCCCTCGCTTTCAAGTATCGTCCTCGCGACGAGAGAATTCATTTTCCACTGTGGTTATCAAAATCAATTAAAATTCACGCGTATTATGAATACAAATGAACTTTCGAAGCAATTTAATTGCAAAACAAAGAGAAAAGGACACAATAATTATTTCAGGATTAAAATGATTGATTCCTTGAATTTAATCTTTATTAAATTAATTAATTTTATACAAAAATTCTGAACATTTTATAATTTTAGAGAGAAAATATGAAATATTAGACAAGTCAATTAAATTTTAAACATATTTTTTTGCAATTTTATATAATTAAATATACGTGTTGTTATAATAAAATTTGTATAATATGTGAAAAGTGAGACTATTTGACAATCTTAAATCGAAATATTAAAAATTTCTTTTTCATATCTTTGAATTATATATAAGTACATTGAAGTACTAAAAAAATTTAGTATCAATACATTTCGTCGCGAGGACAAGATGGATGTGCAAGGACGATTTGCCGATTTATGCTAAAGCACGTATAAGCGTAAGGTGTCGTACACGATGTGGGTGCCAACCGAGGTGACTTAGGCACGTAGCACGAGAAAAAGACAGTAATCAAAGAAACGAGTTGGCAACGATAAGTGACATGCGAGTCATCTGGCAAACCGATCGCTTCATAAAATTGATATCGCAAATATAGAAGATCTAAAGATTAGATTATTATATTAGTCAAGCTATGGATAAATTGACGGACTGTTGAATGTTGCTATAAAGTACTTTTCAGATACTCGTACCGACGAATTGCACTATTTTAATGGTACAGCTTATTAAAATTGTAAACTTTCTGTGTATCTAGAATCTTTGTCTAAGAATTTCTTATCGAGAAGATATGTGCTTATTATAGCATCAGAAATGGTGCCATAAAAAAGAAATGATTTACGATTATGAAATGGCATCAGGTTAGTAATCAAAGTTTATTCGAGATATTATCTAAGTCTTGTAGACTTTATTATCACGGATGATAATAATTTATCTTTTTAAAGAGAAAAGAGATCACTATAGATAACTTATAGTGTCGAATATGACGTCGCAAATTTAGGAAGTTGCAGGTTTCAAACTAACGTGATGCCAGAGTTGGCACCGCGCGGTTGATCTCGTCTGTATCCTCGGGTTTATCATAGTACGTAGAAGGATTTCTCGGTAGAACGAATTTCTACCGAGCTGGAGAAAAATCCCCGAGTGGCGGCGGTAGCCGGTAGAGTTCTATACAGTTAGACGACCCGAAGGATCGCGGCGGCGGCCAGACGACTCGCGGAGCATTCAGCGACGCCGTACGTCGTCGGCGTACGGACGCTCAAAGTGAAGGCTTAAAAATTCGACTTGAGGAGTGCGGAGAGAACTAAGAAAAACTTGAGTAGAGTTTAAACCGCTCCCTGGGAGAAAGTACCTCGTTCTCGAGGCACGAAGTACGGCGACGGGGGTAGCCTGAAGGTACTGCGGATCTCACCTGCGTCCTTGCCACCCTTCACGCAGATGCCAAAGCCATGGTGAGAGTCCGGCGGATCTCTCGTCATGGTGATTGTCCTTACGGTGAGCTCCTGAAGACTGAGCGGCTGCGAGATCGGCGACGTGGGCGGATTCCCGGTGCTCCCGGTCTGTTGCTGCTGCTGCTGCTGCTGCTGTTGCTGCTGCTGCGACTGCTGCGATTGCTGCTGCTGTTGCTGCTGCTGCGAGCCACCGGACGCGGTTGGCGTGCCGCGGGCCGCCGTCACGCTTGCCGGACTCGATGCCGGCGATCTGCGATCGCCTTGACGTCGTTCCGCGACGCTGTTGCCGAACAGCCTGAAGAAAATTCAATTGTCATTTAATCGTATAATTTCATATGTGTCATATTAATAACTGAAAACGTTGTAGCAAGAATTTTATGTGTATGTTGTATACAATTCGTCTCGCAATCTTTCGTTTTCGAGAAACGCGTATGGTACCATTGATTTTTAGCCCCCTAATTTCTATCAATGTAGATTGACTTTAAAATTAATTATTGATTAAATTATATATTACAAATTTTTAATCGACTCATGTCCATTTCTAACAATGTAGATTAATTTTAATTTCGGTTCAACTTTTGTTTCTTTTTCTTATTCTAAAAAAAGATGAAGAATAGCTTGACTTAAACCAAGAATAAAGTCAATCTACGTTGACAGAAATGGATATTAGGGGGCTAAAAATCAATGGTGCCATGCGTCTCTCGAGAATGAAAGATTGCGAAATGAATTGTATACAATATAAACCGTAAATACAACAGAATGAATTATGTCTTACAGAAACTGGGTGTGTCGTGCCGGAAACACCTTCTCCGAAAATAATTTGTATACCTAACTTGATTTTGATACACATCGGACGGGTACGGTCACGAAAGGGCATCTTTCGTCGTGAGCATTATACTCGCGGAGGGGGCGTCGTACCTGAGCACCTGTTCCGGGGAGATGGCACCGGTGCCGCCGGTAGTTCCGTGACCCCGGTGCGATCTGTAGGGGGTCGCGTGCGAGGAGTGATGATGGGGCGCGCTGGGCGGCCTCTCGACGATGGTGTAGCTGGTGCCGGGCGGGCTGTAGTAGCCGCGGTGCTGGCTGCCATGATGTCGGCTCGCGGTAGCGGGCTCGAGGTCCTCGGCCTCGTAGCAGCCGGTACCGCCACGATAGTGACCGCCGGCGCCACGCAGACCGGTACCGCCGCCCCACTGCAGATCCTGCATCTCGGAACCGTAGTCCTCCGTGCTGCTGGCCATGCCTCGGCTGGCGATCAGCTTCCCCTCGGTCACACCTGCCGGACAACAAGCGAGCACGCGATTGCGGTCAGCGCGAGATTGATTACCATGGCGGAAAATACGGGGATAAATTGTCGGAAAGCTTGATTCGTTTGAACTGCGAGTAAACTATACGCGTTGCGTTTCAGTAATAGAAAATTGTAATTTTAATTGAGAAAGAGAAGGAACGGGAGGGATTGCAAGTTTGTCTAATTTGATAAAATTAACTGAATTGCGAAAAAGGTTAATTTAATTTGCAGTTTTCAGTTTAATGAGTTTGCTTGGAACAGAATATAATTTCGTTTGGAAAAATTTCGGATAATATTTTGGAATTAAATTCTAAGAATTCTCTTTTTGTTTCTGCTTAAAACGAAATATAATTTTGTTTGAAAAAATTTTGTATAATATTTGGAATTAAATTATAAGAATTCTCTTTTTGTTTCTTTTTATATTTATAATAATTTTTATAATTAATAATACTAAAGTCATTAATAAAGTAAAATTTTTTAATAGACTTTTAAATGACTTATTAATAGATTACATATGCATTTAATAATAAAAAAAATTCTAGGGAATGTTTATTCGAAAATTAATTGATACGCGAAACTTTTGGATATGAAAGTTAGATAGAGCTTTGTCCACGAATAATGATTTTTTCATGTCCTGTCTCCAAGAGAAAAACCTATACACGCTTGTACATTAATACATTATAAGGTTAAGCAATAGCAATCCTTGACTCGAGCACCCGAAGCGGCTTAAACGTAAAAGCCGCGGCCTGAATTTCAGGGATGACTGCCAGATCGATTGAGATTCTCGTAAATAAATCAGTAGACACCGCGTCCCCGAGAGACATTTTCGTGTTGGCCAGAAGAAACCGCCATGACATTCAAATGCTACACATTAACAATTGAAAATTTTATTACGGAGGATTTTCTCGGAAGTCGCTCTCCATCGAAAACGGAAACGCAAGAATTTCTCGCGCGGCAATCGACATGTGTGCGAAAAATTGATATGCGATTCTCGTTTCTTTTTGCAAAACTCTGAAATTTTCTCACGTAATTTCCTCCATGCATGCTCGTTCATGTCTTTTCAGCATGATTTCTTTAAAAATCAAGATCAGTTCTTGCAAAAATTTACGGAATAAAACTTATTGTATTTCTTCTTATTTTTTCTAGTATTTTCCTGCAAAGCGACGGAATATTCTTTACGATGTAGACATTACGATGAGATGAAATCGCAACAATCGCTTTCACTCTAATTCGATTTCATTGATGAGATTGCAATAATTAATTATCATAATGACGCTGCAATAACAGAGACGCGAGGTCGCGGCGACCTCAAACATATTTATGCCGTTATGCAGTTAATCACGTACCTATTACTATTGCGTGAGGATATGTCGAATTTACGGATTAATATCTAAACAACGACGAAGTGCGCTCAAATAATTTAAATCTTTTTTCAGACGCGTTTACTGAATCATCCTCCACGAACGCACCTACGAATATTCCGCGATTTATTTTTACACCGCGATCGATTGCAATTTTTTTACCATTGTTATCATCGGGCTGCCGTGACACGAACCGATTACGTTATCGATTCCCGCGGAACAGGAATAACGGGACAATTAAATCCGTCGCGGGCGAAACTTCCTTGTCGTGACTGTCTAGTGAGGATATCACCTAGATAGGATCTTTAACGTGAGACCTGCCGTCGCGCCGTGGCCACAGTAATGACATCATTTTCTGGGACAAACCCGCTGTAACTCCCTTAATGGTCTCAGGAAGTCTTCCGTTATCGCCGGAAGATAGTTCCAAGTTGGTCCTAGAGATAATCGCTATGATAAACTGATAGCTATATATGGGGCTGTTCAACCGAGTCGTTTTTTTTTTCACGAGTACTCCGATCGATTTAAAAAAGTCGATATTTAAAAAGAAAAATTGACGTTGAAATAGATGTTGGATAGGAAAACTAATTCTGAATAATGGTATGAATCTTTTTTAAACATTAAAAAATTCTAAATATTAAAATAATTAAATATTCAATTAAACTTATCTTTTAAGTGTTAAAATACAAGTTTAAATAAAATGAATTTACTTTTATTCTAGTGCAAAATTATTTAAAAAAAAAAGTAAAATTATATCGCTCGCGTTTTACTTAATCACGCAATTATAACAAAGTATTTCGAAACATGCAACTTCATGCTGTATTTTATATCGGTTTTATAATAAAATACAGCAGAATTTATATACAAATTACTACGATTTTATTACAGGAATGGAAATAAATTTTATTTAAATATTCCCTCTGAAGAATCGTGGCAATATTTCCCTACTATTTCCAAAATTTATCACTCGCATTTTGACGTAAGTATTATATTTTGCGAAGTAGGAATGATAACATCGTATTGCTCCCAGCATTCGCTCCGAAATTACATTCCCGTCATTCCTCTTCCCGTCCGTACTTTAATACAAGTCTCGGAAATCAAGTCGTTCCCTACGAAGGCGAAAAGGTCGCGAGGGAGTTTCCCTTGATAGGCTTAACACTTGATATCGTGGTATCCCTTAATGTCCCTCGTCAGTCCTGACAAACGAGACAGTTTCGTCCATTGCGAGGCAGCCCGAGCCAACCTTGACACTGAGAAAGGCTTGTTTGCCGCCGGCGGGGAGAGAAGCGGGAGGAAGGGCAGAGGGGGAGGGGAGTTGAAAGTCGCCCCTAGCGGACGCTCTTGCGGGGATCGCGCTAGAGATGCCGGTGGAAAAGGCGGTGAGGCGGGGACGGGCCGCGGTGAGGGCTGTATCGTATGTTCCGTCATGTACGAGGGTGGGCCGATCAATACTGCGGCTGAACACCTGAAGCCGGCTTCATTCAGTCGGTACCTCCATTTCATTCCCCTCGCCCCTGTCGCGCCGCGACCGCTGTAACTTGGCTACTATACTCGGCGGTTATAGTATATACACGTACGTGCCTCCCGCAAGGGCCGCGATTAGAGGCCACGGTAGAGCAATACGATAGTCGAGCTTATGTTAGCTCGGCGATGCCAAGGTGGACTCGCTCCTTTTTTTTTTTTTTTACTCCCCAGAGAGATTCTTCCCGAGATTTACGCCCCGTCTGTGCACGTGAAAAGTTCTGGGCAATAGAAGGATGCAACGACTAGAGAATTTATATTAAAATTTAACATAAATTAAAATTAATTAGAAGTAAACAACTGGAAAGTTTCTTAAATTAATATTCCGACAACAAAAGATGAAATAAAAAGGAGACAAAGAGAAGATGGCAAAGAAAAAGGCTAAATCTCTAGTTAATATAAAATTTAAAACAAGGTTTTAGATTGCATGTTACCGAGATAAAAGGGACACGTGTCAATTTGCCGAGACAAATGTAAGATAAAGCGTACGCACGCGATAATTTGCCGAGATAAATCGGATCCTCTAAACTGAATTGCATGTCGAGTTAAGACGCGTGTTAAATTCGTCCGTTGCTCTCTCACAATCAGTGTAGCACCGCATGCGGTTCATACATAACTTAAGCATTACGCGAGAGACGCGCGTGTTCAGAATTTGGATGGCGTGTACGCGAAATGAATTCATCGAGGTATTGTCCTTCTCCCCCTCGGGTGGATAATTTCGACCGGAGGTGGACGGTAACTAAAAGTGTCTCCCGACAAAAGGTGAAAGGTGGCGCAATACATTTTGCGCGTCGTCCCATTTCCTTTTAAAGTTGCGCGGCCATGCGCGCGCGTGCGGACGATATAAAAGGGTGATTTTTCAGTGTATATCCCGTTCCCGTGGCCAATATATGTATCGATTACATGAGGGACGTGCGACGCGAAAAAGACATTCGACGACGGACGCTCGTCGCGTCGATAAATCGTAAAAATTTACATTTCGAGCCGACCGAGTGACGAGGAACCATTTATAACGTCCCGCAAAAGAGAGTCCCGCGGCCGCGTCGCGTTTTATGCAAATCGGGGACGGGGATCTATCGGGCGTGCCCAAAGAAATGTAAATTTCATCAAAATGAAGTTTATATATATC
The DNA here is from genome assembly GCA_021460005.1 of Tetramorium alpestre. NCBI lineage: Eukaryota > Metazoa > Arthropoda > Insecta > Hymenoptera > Formicidae > Tetramorium > Tetramorium alpestre. The sequence goes on along the minus strand of JAJVSH010000005.1, from coordinate 796,170 downwards.
TGACACAGTAGAATAAAATTATTCCATTTGACACGGAGAATAACGTGTCATATATATTCATCCCTTTATCTCCTCCTCTCTTTCCTTCAATTATGCAGAATATAAATTCATACCTTAATGCTTCATAGTAAGCTAAATTGTACAATATTATTTAGAACAGAGAGAGAGTGCATATTCATGTGAGAGAAGTATGAAAGAAATTAAATGGGTTTTAGGTATTCATAGTCAGTTCTTATTTCAAAACCGTCTTAAGTAATGTCTTAAGATGCCAATATGATTCTACGATTGGTTTAGAATTAGATAAGACTGTATCTAAGATGATCTTAAATATAAAGACTGATTATGACTACCGCCCTTAGGGCTGACAACCCTGTACCTAAAATCCTTGTTGTAAAACTGTTATGAATTCACACATATATTATGTCGGATGCTTTGGTCCACCCAGGACTATGATGCATTCAATTGTTATTATAATTTTATTTGGAACAGAACTTAACTTTCTAAATGTCATCGTGAAGTTTTAAGAAATATAGAGATTTTTAATATACCGTGATGTTTTCGGTAGCGAAAATCGACGCTGAATCTCGCAAAGAATAGCGCTACGTGTCTATTATCCGCCAAGCCTCGCGCACTATATCCGCCGTTGTTATTCCGGCGGCTTGTTAAACGTTCACGGTTCACGAGGACTTATTTATCGCGCCGCATTGTAACGGCGAAAAAGCGCGCAGCGCGCGGCGAACGGGACGTGAATTGCGTCGGATGCTCCGCGCGGCTCCCGGAATCTCGAATTCGCGCTCGCTCCTGTGTAATTGCGTTACATTCCCGTCACGTCACAATTGCCCGACGTTGTGATTGCGGCTAATCCTTTCGCAGAGCTATTCTCGGCTTTCCAGAATTATGACACGACTGGGCGAAATAAGGACGTTGATTCTCAGATAATATTTCGAAGGAGCACGGAAAATTCTCCCTCTCTATCTTTTTCTCTGTCTCTCTTTCTTTTGTTGAAGGAAGACTAAATAGAAAAAGACTGCAGCGGCGGGGGTTTTATATATCCATTAAATTCTTTCATTGAAATCCAAGCTATTTAACCATAAAATCCTGCAGCGCGACCTCTTTTACCTTTGCACTATTTTTATTATCTTTTAAGCAGAGTACAAAAATCATTAAATCCATTACTTGCTTTTAGTAGAGATATTGTAAACTTATCTCCGATGATTTAAAATACTTAAATATACTTGATTTCTATTTATGAGTTCTGCTGTAGTAATATTTACAGTATTATTTAAAATAACACGAAGTTACTTTGTCTGTCTATATATTTTATCCTCTGTCTGTATTCTTAGAATACATTTCAAATTTTTCATCTTTTGTTATTCAAATAAGTCTATTACATTCTAGATATTTTCACGGATTTAACATCTTTCTCCCTTTTTCTAGAAAAATCTTTTGCTATCAACCCTAGAAACGAAGCGCGTTGAATTTCGCAGTAATTCAGCTAGTTTGTAACTTGGTTGAGTTAATTAACAATTTTTTCATCCACACTCCGCCACGTCATATCGAGCACGGCCGCCATCGACTCTATTGACCGTATATACCGGTTGTTCTAAAAATAATCCCGGTTCATAGGCACCGACTCCGATAAAGGAGCCGATCGGAGTCGGTGCAGTTAGGTACGCGCATTAAGGCGCACAGCCTTAATTGCAACATGGAATACGGAATTAACGCGGACAAGCCTGGAAAATGCGTGATCAAGATAGTCCGAAAGACTCGAATAAAGTATTTCAAGCAACATGTTTTTTTTAAAAAAAAACATACTTAGAGCAATAAAAAAATTGCCGCGCTTAGCGCAACATAATCTATGATAGTTAAATTTTTGAAAAACTCGAGACAGTCCTAAACGTGAAGAAAATTAATTGAAATAAGCGAACTTTGATCAATTTTCCCGAGATATTCGTGGATTATATAATGCTTTGAATTCAATTAAATTTTATTGAATTCCCAATGTATCAAAATGCAACTGAGGGAAGCATTCTTCTCAAACGTAATTCACAGAGCTGAGAGACGTCTCTGGATGTATTTTTACATAAATAAATTTATATATATAATTTCGATAAAAATTTATCCGATTAATTTTACATTTTTAATACCTAATTTGTAATAAACAATTAATAATAATTTCAACTTAGTGTTTGCAATAAATTATCTCTCTACAAACGAAAATATTTGTACGCTTGAAAGAGAAATGAGAGCAGAAAATCGTGTTTCGCGGAAGTTGAATTAAAAGGCGAGTTCAATCGAAGACGAGGATATCTAATCCAACTGTCGACTCGCCCCAAACTGCAGTCGACACGGAGAACGCATTCTTCCCGCAAGTGTTCCCCGATATTAAACGTAACACTTCGAGCGTGCACGTCGAGAAGGGGTAATTCCGGACACTTCGGCGGATATTGCATTCGACGGGCGGGATGGGCGGGGGCGGCATGGCCCGCATGTCCCGACATGTGGAACGTCATGAATTTTCCGCGGAAACCGGAGTGGCGTGGCGCGGCACGATCGCGCGTATGCAATTCGAGCGGGCCGCCGCGGATGCTTACTCGTACACCTGAGTCTCGTCGCACTCCTGCCCCGGTGCATAATATTGCGAGTGCACTGTTAGCTCGGGCGTGCCCTCGCTTCTCCATCTCCTGCTCCCCCTCGACACCCTGCCGGTGAAATATTGCAACTGCAGACGCTGCAGCGTCGCACCAGGAGACGACACTTTGACCGATATCCCTGTCAGCTGTCCTTGTTGGCATCGACCGTTTGTTTAATAATTATTATAAACCGAGTCTCTTGAAATATTTCCATAATAATAAGACGATCAAGATTAATTCAGAATTTTGAATGCGTGTAAATTTATGTATGAATATGTCGAATTTTAAGAACCGTCGGACCTGATGGAGATTGAAATTGCATTCTTCACAAATTTGAACTTTTGGTATTAAATACTTCTAAAATGTGTTATTTATTATTATTAATTTTGTTAATTGATTAGCTTAGAGATTAATAAAAATATTGTCTCATTGATTGTTAAAAATATGAATGTTTTGTTTTGGATTCTTCAGACGCGAATATTTTTCGTGCAGATTCTTTTCTTTTCAAATTTCTCACGAAAAGACTAATAAAGATATCATAATTAATGCAGTGGATAATAGATATCTTGATCGTGAGTTTCCTCTCCTTCGTCAACTGATGCTTCAAGTTTCTTCGTCGTCTCACGTTAATTAATCTCGAGCAGTTGCAACACGCTAATTCGATCGACCAATATTATTGTAAAGCAGAACTCGCGATTAAGGCGGGAAATTGAATAGCGCATCGGAGATGCAATCGGGACAGAATGCACAGGTCACCCGACCGAAACATGTGATCGGCTTAATGTGTGCAAATTGTGCGCGGGTTATGCGCGGCCGATGGCCAGTATGTATACACCGTCGCCTATAAATACACCAGGTCGTCCTATCGAACCTGGTCGCCCTGGCATTGCGCGATTGTGCAATGCACACGAACCGACGGGTAAGCCTGGCCTCCTGACCAGCCTTCCGCGTTTCGTGCAATAGCCACATGCACGTGCGTGCTATAACACAGTCACGAACGTCGAGTCAGCCAAGGGCACCGCTCGAGGGGGATGATTTGCAGGATTCTTTGAGGCGTCCCTCCCTCGACTCACGCGCGTCTCTTTCTCTCTCTCTCTCTCTCTCTCTCTCTCTCTCTCTCTCTCTCTCTCTCTCGTGAAAAATTACCATCTTGCATTCGTTCTCGCGTTTGAGTTTCCATGTTTTTTTGAGAGATTTTTTTTCAAGGTTCGCGGAAAATTGTGCATACAGTTGGGGAGCGCGCAAAACTGCATGCGTGTATGTATTCGGTGGAAACAATGTCGATTTTCACGCCCCGGCTGGCTCTCCGAGAGCGAGATTCGGCAGCGCTCGCTCGGAGTAATGAGCTCGATGAGGTGTGAAAAGCGAATTGGTCACGAACCGCGATCGCTATCTGACGCGGGCAAAAGGAGCACCTTCTTCACAGAAATAAATGGCTGTCGCGTGGCAGCTTATGAATATGTTTTGATACGCCTCGCCGTTTTTCGCCGTTCCGTTAATCGAATTTGCTCTCGTGCTGCCGCTATCTCGACCGGCGGATCTGCAGAAATGTACCGAATTCTTGGTGCCAGAGGAAATTAACGTAAAATGTAAACGGCGCGGAAGGTTGTTTACGAACCAGATATACAATTTAATAAAATTGTTTTCTTTACGCTCTATTAATTATTAAATACAACGCATTATTGACAGGTAAAAGGAGCAAATGTGAAAAATGGATGGGATTGATGTTAATGAGATAATTTATTAATAAAGTAATTTACAACAAGATTAATAATATGACAGATAAATAATGTGATAATTGCAGAATTAAAATAAACAGAGCATACGGTAATGTAAAATGACATGTAATAAGTACTTGTATCTCATTATTAAATGACTTTGTCTCTCCTGCACGCTTAAAAAATGTTAATTAGATGAACTATTCAATTGTCGGTATAACCATCATTAATTTCGGTTATCTAGAATTGAGATCGTGGAAAACAAATTTGAGCCCGCAAGGCTGCGAAATTGTTAGACAAGCATTAATATATCCCGCACACGCCAGTAACGTTTTAACTAAAGTCTTTTCCATTAGCATGGCAATCGTTAACTTTTCCAATTTTGCGTCACGCCAGTCGTAAAAAGCGACGCTTACGGTAGGTTACTCAGGGAAAATAGTCAGCGTCTTTCCACGCGAGCCCTTACATGACTTCGTCTCCCCTTTTGTCCCCCTTTTTCTCCCGCGGTTCTCGCGTTAGCGCGCTAACGTTGCGAATTGCTACTGCATTGCGTGGCACTGCACGTCGCAATGTTGAATATTCACGAAACGTGTGTCCGCAACGCTAAGTAAATTCCCCACTTTCCCTCCCTCCCGGAATCGCACTTAGCTCGAAGGCATCTGACATAATTTATTTCGATCACGATATCGCGATCGCGATTGCCGGCGCGATATTTATCATAGAACTTGCCGGCATTTAAACATTCGCATATACGAAGGTCCGCGCATTTTGCGTTGCGTATTAATCATTGAATTTTTTAAGTTGGCGCGGCGCCTCGACGGCAATCCCATTAATCGTGTGCGAGACCCTTTGCATAAACTGAGCGATATATTCGATGTACGTACGGGATGTATCAGAAATCGCGCTCTCGCGACGGAAATTATCGGCGCAGCCCACGAGCCGATACATTCGATAATCGCGAATATAAACGCCCGGCGAATCCATCTATTAATAATACAGGGAGAGACATTTATAAGCAGCCCGATCAATGATGGCGTCGTCCACAATGACTTATTTTTGCGTCACGCGCTGTCGACCCTTCGCTCTCGGGTCCACGAAGGATGACGAAGGGATTCTTTCAGGAAATCGGATAAAAATGACGTGGTGTAACGTTGGCATTGAAATAAAAAAAGAAAGAAAAATTTCGACAATCTGTGTGAGCTTCAAAGTACAAGTTTACGCAGATGTAGACTATAATCTTTATAGTTTAATCTTTATTGCGGCTGAAATGAGATTTTAATGTGACTACAACAACTTTATTATTTAAAGATTTACTTCAATGTTTCCAGACAATTAGATTTAATTACACTAATTTATGAGTGCTTATTTAATAATTATATACTTTTTTTGTAAAAATTATAACAGAACATATAATAAATTCATATTATCTTCCATGTGTGAATTTTAAAAATAATTTTGAAAGTTTAATTTTAAGTCTATTTGAGAATTTAAAAAAGATTTGCATTTGTTATTTATATCGACTGTTTAATATCTCAGAGATTTATGAAATATTTGTATATTTTATTTATACATATTTATTTCACATCTAACTTTCACTTGATTTATTTTCAAAATACTTAATATGTATTTGGAAGTGTTTTTATTATTTTTTACTATATACATTAATTCTAAATATACATTAAACATTTATTAGTCTTATTATTTATAAACAAAAACACGTAATAAAAATATACAAAAATAAAAATAAATAAGAGCATAATATACTTTGATATTTTTTTATCTATTATATTTGACATAATAAAACCACAAGAGACAGTTCAAAATCATTGAGTCAATGATCATTTCTCTATAATTTTTTTTAAATTAAAAGTAAATATTTTCTCAAATTCCATTTTTATTGCTAATTTTTCAAATCTACGAAACAGTTTATCCGAATAGGAAAAGATAATTTTTTGTTAATTATTGGAAATATACGTGGAATGAGAGAGATCGAAGGCATTTCATTGCAGGGGCGAGTCTCCTGCGGAGAGGATCGCGGGGACGAATCCAATTTCCCGTGACGGTTAGCGTGACTGTCACGCGTGTATTCAGAATTTACTGTGCGATCGAACGGGACAGGGTCGGAACTGTCCAAGTTACATTTATAGCGTTTACGCGCGTGCCACGTGTGCCATGTAAACCCGACATTCGGCCGAGCAAACGCTTATTCGAGCGCCCTTTAATGCATTCCGTGCGAGAGAGCGAAACCGAACAAAGTGGAGTGAGGAAAAAAACGACGGCGTCGTTGAGTTTGTTGCACTTATCGCGCATATGAGACGTGTACAACACAACGCAGGGAACGTATGTCTCTTAAATTATTAATGTGAAATCCCTCGCACTTCCAGGAGTTTCCGAGCGATTTCCGAAGTTGCAGTTTAGCATGCCACTACCCACAGAATTACATGTTTTATGAACAATTTGTATGAACATTTTATGTACACGTGGCATGCAGAAGATCTTTTTAATTATTTTATATTAAAAGGTATATATTACGTCTCGGGAGTCGATAGCGCGACTGAATAATTTATTAAGAAAGCGAGCTATCCAATAACGTTTAATTGAGAAAAATGGTTTTTGTTAGAATCTTCTCATGTAGCTGGTATATTTCCAATATAAAATTTTTTGTTTACGTTTTTTCATATCAAAGCGTGTAAAAAAGCTTTGATCCTTCCCCTTAAAGTTCAGTTTCTTATCAAATGCCCGAAGAGCACTCCGACCATCCATGTAATATCTTAATGATCAAACGTCAAACAAACATGATCTGTTTTGTGAAATCCCTTCCACTTTTAATCAAGTTTCTAAGCGATTTTGAAATTATAGAACACTTACAAGCGACATTACTCACAAAATTATATTTTTCACGAACGAATTAAAAATTCGTATGACCATTTTTCTTTATGTACGTGGCATACAATAAAAAGGATTTTTTTAAATTATTTTAAATTAACATATGCATATTACATTTCAGAAAAAATTGATTGAATAATGTATTAAGTAAACGAGCCACCCACTGTGTGATGTCTAATTAAGAAAAAATTGTTTTTTATTATATACATAGAATCTCATCACGTAGGCGATACTTCCGATATAAAATTTTTTGTTTATATTTTACGTGCCATAAAAAAATAATTGATGCTTGCTCTTAAAGCTCAATCTCTTATCGAATGCTCGGAGAGCCCTTCAGCCCTGTCATCCGCGTAATATCTTAATAATTAAACGTCAAATAAACGATCTGTTTTGTAAGTACGCAGTTTATAAGTAGTTTAAGCTCTTTACAGCACATTCAAGCTCTCTTTCCGTGGAGAGTGATTGGAAGTCGACGCGCTAGGTAGACAGAACGGCATTCCTTGTTGAAAATTACGCGAAGCTGATCATCACTTTCAGCGCTGAGGATCGGATGTCTCGGTAATTAAAGTTATTCGCTTCGAATGAAGATTTTGCAAGGTGGGAGAGGGAAGTGAAGACTACTTGCTAATTAACTGCAGACTAAACTTTTCCCATCGATTCCCAGAGCGTGCGACTAGCCGAGCAGAAGCTCTTTTTCCTTTAATCGCTCACGGAGGTCAAGCACTACTCGAGCACCGCGGCGTTTTCGTTAATGGAAAGCTATTTTTGTCTTCGACGAGAAAGATCGCCTCCACCACGTGCGCTATCAAACGCTTCCGTTATCTCGCGATTCGTTAGCAATAGCTTACCCTCTCGCTTTCTGTCTCTTTTTATTTCTCTTTCAGAAAGCCGCCCTGCCGTCCTACGTCTCTCGCTTACGTTCACGTGGCACGTGCTCATAGAGAATGCTCGCGAGAGAAGGCGCGAGCGAGCGTCACGACGCCCCGGATAAGCGAAAGAAGGTGCCGTCGCGTGTCGGCCTCCGCATATACGTGCATATGCTGCGGCCGTCGTCGTTATTAGTTATTAACGCGACCGAGCGACCGCTTTTTTCCACGAGGGTGTGCTCACGCAGCACGTCACCACCGGGGATCGATCTTCGGCCACGAGGTCGAGGGCTGAAAAGTGTTACGAGAAAGAGAGAAAGAGAGGGGCGGCAGGGAGGGGATCGTGCACAGGCTCTACCTTCTTCTTCTTGGTCGAGGCCGAACCGAGGAACCGCCCTTAACCCTATCAAATTTTTAACGGACCGCCGACTCGCGTCAGCGGCTTTCCCAAAGATCGACCGAACGGCGAGCAATCGATGAGGAACGGGAACGAAACAATAGACGCTCTGTGTAAATAAGTCAGAGACGTCGGAGAAACTATCCGAAAAACTATCAAAAGTGTCTGATAAATTCTTCAGCCGTTTGCACACGTCTCTCGGACGTTCTCGCGTGGGGAATGTTTGTGCGGTGGCGCGCGTTTGTTTTAACTAGTTTCACAGCTCGGGTATTATACGAGCTAGTATTACGTCTTCAGGGAGCGGGGTAATCTCGCCCCCTGGAATAGGTTATTAGTGGCGTCAGAGCTGACGCAATGTTTTTCAAGGCGAGTGCCGTCCGCCAACCTCGAATCTTGACATTAGGATTGATTGGAGTTCCGGTGACAATAGACTATGTAATGTCGCTTTCATGTAATGCACGATATTTCAATCGTAATTTCTTAATTCCACAAGAAGGTTTATTCCTTAAAACCACAAAAAACAGGATTTTTCTCGAGGATTTTATTACGCGCTTCAATTTTATCACAGAGAAATGTTAGAATTTATTTTAGTAGCTGTACAAATTTGTCTCGAATTTATGTATATTTATAAAACTGAAGTTTGACAATCGAAACTGAATTTTTGTCAGGCGATATCGCGACACATTTACCTCACATTTGCCGTACTCCGATTAGTTCTATATTTTTAGAGTCGGCGTGTCACTATCCTAGCGCTTCTAGAGGCGGCTTATTGCCAATGACAATATTTTTCAAGGCAACACCTGATGCTACCCCAAGTCAATTATCGTGTAAACTCGATTTCTATTATTGGACATCGCGACATTAAGAGCCCTCGACATCAGTGGAAACTAATCTCAACAATTTTAAAGGTCTCTCAACTTTGTCATAAAAAAAAGTTGTCGCTTAAGGCCTCGTCGGCCTTTTCTCTCGGATTACTGCGCAAATATCGCGACGTCACGGTTACTTGAACGTCGCGAACACCCCTAGACGAGTCTCATATTTTTTCCAGGGTCAGAACTAATCTTATTCTAGTAAGCGCACGAAGGAGAAGAGTGGTGGCTTATGTTAAGAGGGGCAGTACATTTCAAGGCAACACCTGCTGCTTGCGACCTCGTCCTCGGCAACAAGCGCGAAGCCAATTGCAACCGCAACGCGTTCGCACATTTTCGCGGAATCGAGATATGGTAATCGCCGTGGTTCTCCGGAAGAACGGGCGCCACGACTAGTGCTCGATTTACCGAGCATCTACGACGAACAAAGAGAGAAAGAGAAAGCAAGAGAGAGAGAGAGAGAGACAAAGGGGTGGGAGAAAGAGAGAGAAGACCGAGCGAGACGGACAACGCGGGGTGCCATTTCGACGTCTGCTCGGCACGACATCTCCGTAGTGGCGCGAATCGCGGATACGCAGTTTGCGAGCAGGCAGGTTCGGGGAGGTTTCAAAGATGGCCAGAGTTCTTTGCGTTGTGTTCCTCTGCCGCGGAAGCTCGGCACACACACGGAGGCTCGCAGAGGCGACAGTAGAGACAGAGACAGAGAGCGAGAGGGTGGCAGAGAAGGTGGACCGATCGAAGGGGACTCACGTCTCTCATCTCGCGGCCGCGGCGACGTGCTCACGTGCGAGCGTCGTCGTTCCAGCGAGTCCGGCACCGACGACGACGACGACGATGGATAGCGGGCACAATAGTGCGTCACGCAATACACCACTCGTTGCTGCTGTTGTTACTGCTGCTGCTGCTGCTGCTGCTGCTGCTGCAGTCGCGCACGTCGGTCGATGCGCCAGGCGCATCGCCCCAGCAACCACGGCACGAAGCTCACGACTGGCTCGCTGCTCGCGAGCGAGCGCCAGCCGGGGGTTGGCTCGGAGTTCACCGGCTCGTCGGGGGTGAGGGAGGATGGAAGAGGGCTTGGGGGTGAAGTCGGAGGAGAGACGGACGTCGCGACGCCTGCTGGCGTCCGCGGGAAGCCACCCCCGAGCAAGCGCGACAGGGCGACGGCGCTTGATTGGAGGCCGCCCCGCCGGCGACGGGCTCGCGAGGGGGTTGTGTTGTTTCGGTACCGGTGCGGCATTGGTGACTCGGAGGGGTTCGTCCTGCTGGTTTTTTTTAAAGAGGGGGAGCAGCGATATACCGCGCGTAATCAACGTGTTTTCAAGCTCTTTTTTATATCCCGGTTCTATATTCCGCATTAATTTTATTATCAAGCTTCAATATCCCTTTTTCTTATTGCGCATACATTATTATTTCTAATTCTGAAATTCTTTCAGACCGAGGTTATATGTTGAACCCTTTAGCTTTACTTTTGTTTCAATTAAAAAGATAATATCGAGGAGTTTAAGAAACTTTTTATTTTTAATTGAATAATACAATGAAATAATTTCAGCGTATTTATTTATATCTATCTTTATATTATACATTTAATTTTCTTCTTTTCTGTCATTATGTTTATCATTAATGCTGACAATATTTATTCATATTTCTCTCATTAATTGAAAGTTACGTATTGTAACTGAATGACTTACGTAAATACTAATCGATATCGTTGAGCCGCCGAATATGATGTTAAAGATGTCTCTGAGAATAATGAGACATGAAGGATCGTAGAACGTTGATTTAATTAGAAACGTAATGGCGCATTCGTTACAGCAAAGTAGCAAATATCTGGCACACGTGCCGAACGGCAGGGCGAGGAGGAATTCATTTTCGATATCAATTAAGCCCGCCACCAGAATGCATATATCCGAATTCCTCCGGTTCGCCACTTCTGACGTCGTCGGCGCGGCCTTGAACCACTTCGCGCAAAACCAATCGCGAGACACGGTATCGCGCGGAACAATCTCGGTATCTGGGTGACTCTTTCCACGGTTAGGGCAATACGTCGAGATACGCTTAGCTGAAGGACAGAAAAGAAGCGGCTTTAAATTATCTGCAGCTAAAGATAGATCGTGTCATTTTAAATTCCGTGATTAGAGCCACTAAAGTACTTGAGGCAGCTTTTGCAGAGCAGTACACGTGAAGCGTCAAGAACGGTTGTCTCAAAAACTATCAGTTGCTGGCAAAACTTTTCTAATATGTTTCAAAGTTGGTTGGAGTTTTTGATAAGAAATGTTAATGTTTCTTGGGCAGCAAGAAAATAAAGTGTTTCCTTCTCCTTCTCTTCATATTTTTAGTACTTTTATTTCTCTTTTTTTTTATTTTGCGTAGCATTAAAATGAAATTAACAAATACATATTTGAGTCTCCTGGCGAAAAAAAATTTCATCTCATATTTTTAAGAATTTTGGATTTATAAAAAAAATTTTTTTTTTATATCTTTAAACTTCTTCAGATTTTATGTAAATTTTTTCTGGAAAATTTTTTGGAAATTATAGAATGAAAAATCTTAGAATATTTCAAAATTCATATATGTAAAATATTCTAGAAAAGATAGACTTTCTTAGTAATTCTAAAAACTGTTCCAATTCTTATAAAAAAATCTATGAAATTTTCAGAAAAGTTATAAAATTTATATAAAGGAAGAATTTTAAGAAAATTTTTCATCGGGGGATGCTTCGGAATTTTAATAATCTACAATTAAATTCGTAGTTTATAATTATTATCAAAAAACTGTCTCGAGGAACTACCAGAAAAGAGTTAATTCATGAAAATTTGGAAAAATTCTGTTTGAGAAGTCATATATAATGGATCTGGACATAGAAACGGAGATAAAAACAGTAATTTTTTAAATTCGAAAAAAGACAAATATAAATTTCATTTGGATAATATATTTTTTTAATTTTGCCAGTTTTGTAAGTTTCCATAATGCTTGACTTTTCCAGCAAACAAGAACACAATTATCCACTTCGATCTCTCTCTGTCCCACTTTTCTCAGGGAATATTATAAGACTCCCAGAATAACTGGCTACCTCGATAAATCTTTGTCAAACCGGAATGACAGCAATCTAAGTATGTGCCTTCCACTTCATTTCCCACTCACGCCCTTGAATATCGCAGGAGCTATTGAGATGACTTGGTACAAATCTTTCCTGTCAAGACGGAACGGCGACTTTCTTCTACAGCCTTTGATGCGTTTGAATGATCGCGAACAGCCGGACGAAGCCATTAGCCTTGTTTAGCTTCAGATAGAGTCTTACCTACCTGCAAGTCCGAGTGCTCGAGTTCCTTCGAGCAAGATCAACAGGTTCGCGTGCCGGATGTGCCGACACACGGCGGAAGTCCACTCGTCAGCCACGTGAAATCGTTCCGCGTGATACCGATCGGTTCGACCTTTCACTCGATGAAAGCCGCGTAAGACCCGCGGCGATTCTTCACCCCTTTCTCCCACTATTTTAGGGTCATTATCGCGATTTAAGATAATAGACGATTCGCGATAAGAATCTTTAAATCCCCCTTTCAAATGGTCGACGATCTTTAGATCTTTAAATCTTTAAATCCTCATTCTTTAAACGTGCAACTGTATTCACACCGTCTTCCCGTTTCTTCTTTTCTGGTGAATATATTTCAACCCTTAAAGGAGTGGTATTTCTCGGAGGTATCCATTATTTTACGAGTGAAAATAAAGGTAGTGCTGGGAGCTCGAATCAGGAGACTCTCCTACCTGCATGACCGTAAACGAGTCATAAAAAAGGGGGTAGGAGAGGACAGGAATCGACGGGGCGTCGACAAATCACGGTGGCTTTACGACCATGAGGGATTGTCGAGGTGGAAGAAGATAAAAAAACGTTACAAGACGCGTAAAAGTGTAGGCCATCTATTCTCACTTTTGTCAGGTCGTACTACACATACAGCTTCGCTTCTCGTCGGTCTCGGCGGTCTCACTATTTTTCCGAGGCCGCTATGCGTACACGTGAGGAGAATACACAGCTAGTTAGACAAATAAACGGGTGGGACCGGAAAGGAGGGAGAGGGGAAGAGAGGGAAAAATCGACGAGGAGATAAGTACAAAAATTGTGTAAGACTAACGTCTCTCGGGAGGGATAGAGAGAGGGGGGACCTTATTCGAAACCTAAACAATAATCGTCGGAGTGCTCGACCACGTCTCGTTTTCGTTCTTTCGCCTTCCCTTTCGACGAAAGTTTGCCGAGTATTGCGAAGTTCCGGTGAAAAAATGTATCAACGTGAAAAAGACCGAACGGCCGACGGGGTTGGAATGGCTCTCGATTAGTTGATTAGCGAGTTTCGATTCCGACGACCGAGGTTCGCCGGCAAAAACCGGGCAAGCCCACTTTTTTCACGACGAATGAGTCGTCCATTATTTAGCGTTCGTTTTGCTAATGGAATATCGATTGACACCACGAGTCCCTTCCCAAGCGGGCGACTGGGTAAAAAACTTGGTCCGCTTCTTTTGGATTTCCAACGCCGGAATCTTTCAAATTCAGACCAAGTCGGGTAATGCAATTTTAGTATTTTCTAGTTTAATTAATTTTTGATTCAACTCAATAATATCAATAAATATTAATTATTCGATCAACATAATTGTGACATTCTTTTACAGGTTTACATAAGTTCAATTATTAATTCATCAAAAGTATATTCAACGTATATTCAATTTAATTTTGAATAACATCGAGAGTCTTTATTTCAAATTTTTGAAATACGTTAAATTCATGGTTTTTATTTACATAGTAATATAACATTAAAAAAATTATTCTTAACATGGTATTCCAGAAAAATTATATGTTACAAAAAATTATAAGAAACATTTGACGTTTCTTCGCGCTTACGCTAAATTCATTTAGTCAGAGGAAAAGTATCTAGTAATTTAATTATTTTTCTACTAATTATTCCCTTATTGAAATATCAAAGTATACATTACAAGGAGATACTTTTATCAAGGATATGTTTCTCTATAATTTATCTATAATAGTGAGAAAGACTTGTCTCCGATTCACAGTCGGATTTACTAATTTTATTTAACAATTTCGTTTCGACTCGGTGAACGCCCAATTCAAAAGAAACATTTCATGATGTCTTCCACACGTTTCCCCGGTTTTCCCATAACGATTAGAAAATATAGACTTGTCCGATCGTCGCAGTCGGACCGTCTATTTCTATCTCGCCGCCGACTAGCGCGATAAAACCAGATATCTCGTGAACCCTTTTGGAAATCTTCCCCAGCCTCTCACACAATGACATCGGAGAAAGTGGGCTTGTCCGTTATTTGCGGACCGAAATTCGTCCTCTATTTCGTCGAAAGTGAGTCAAGAAAAGAAAAAAAAATGGGAGAGATTCCTTTATCACAGAATTTTTCCTTGCCTTCGCAATAATTCATCGGACGAATTCGCGAGTTTTTTTTTTCTGAAGGACGAATACGAGGCAGTTCTCTCTAATCTCGCTTTCTGGAGTACACGAGAGAGAACAGCGACAATAATTGACAAGTATTTTTTTCCGGCGGGGCACCCTTCCCCCTCGCGCGAGAGGGCTCCCCCCGCTTGGTCGAGTCTACCGCGCGCTACGCAATTACAATTATTTACAAAAAAATCACAACGACCCTTACGGCTCGAGTCGCTTGTCCCGCTATTTTTCTATAATCTCGATAACGTCCGCAAAACATCGTGTACCGTTTATTGTACATACACGCACACGCGAAGGTGCCGCCGTGGACGCTCGTAATTTTACTGCCTCGCAGCGAGCGAAAATTGCTTTATTTCGATACGATTATCATTTCACAATATCGTTGAGCGAAATTATCGGACAAATATCAGTCGCGTGTGAAAAAGAGAGAGAGAGAGAGAAAGTACACTTTGAAAATATGATCTCTCCTTCGTAACAAGCGAGAGAAAATAAACATCTCAATTTTACTTGAGTACAATTGCTTCTTATATCATCGCGCGATTACATCAGGCCAGATATCGCTCGACCAGCCGCTATTTAGCGCTAAACGCCGGCCACCTGTTTCTCGCTGTGTAGATGAAAGTGGGCGGCATTCGTAAATCTCCAATTGTCCCAATCTTATCAATGATCTCTCCGTCTTTTTATAGTACGGATTAGGCAAATTACACGCGTTTAACATTGTAGAACGCTGACAGCGAGCGTGCCCGAGCGGCAGGAATACGGGCGTCTCGCGCTTGTTTGCGTCACGGCGGCGTCGATAAGAACCTCGCGTGTGTGATTCACGCTAAACGCGCGCCTAGAATAATGCTAGAACAGCTCGCTCGGTTGCGCAACTATGCCGAGCTCGCTGTCTTTGAATACTGTACGAGTCGTGGGTGTGTGTGTGTGTATACGTGCGTGTGTGCGTGCGTACGTGCGTGCATGTGTGCGTGCGTGAGTGGATCTACGCACTTCCGGTCGTACGAGCAACCGCGCTTAATCACACCTCGGCTTGTCGCTCGATTGTTATCGTCGCACGCGTCGAGAAGACGAAGCGATCGGGTTGTCATGGTAAATCTTAATAAACAATATTAATTAACAGCGAGATTCGCCCTCGTTGCTCTCGGATTCGCGATAAAAAGAGAGAGAGAGAGAGAGAGAGAGAGGGAGGAAGGTAATTGTGATGCCTATTGCGATCGTCGCTTCTTCACGAATAACATTGTATAACTATTAAATAAGTAGTCATCGTTTTTAAATTACAATGGAATATCTTAATGGCGAACCGGATATTAAGCTGTAATACTCTGATATGTATTGCAATCGTGACATTGTATAGTATTAATATTACCAATCAGCAACGGTATTAATAATACTAATTAGTAATATTAATATCACAATTATTATTGATGGTATCAGCTAAGATTCTGCTGATGTCAATATTGTTGTATCAAATGTTAATAAATTTTGCGAAATATTACAGCTTAATATCTGGTTGTGGTAATTGCTGACGTACGCTCCAACATCGCATTTGTCTTCTCTGTCGCAATTATATCGATCGACTTCACTTTGCTCTCTTTCACTGAAAATCAATCGTCACTCTAATTTCGCGTCCAAAGTTTGCGTAACTGTCCGATTATTGTCCCACTCATCGGGAGACTTCGGAGATCCTCCGGTCGCTCGGTGGCTTCAGGACTACCTTTTGTGATTGTGACCGCTGCCTTTGCTTCTGGGACTGTCCGAGGTCACGTCGTTGGGCTCCCTCCTTTGTCTCAGTATGAAGTTGAGATTGTGCGCGGTATTTACAGCATAGTAGACGTTGGCCGAGTTGGGTAGCACCATCTCCCGATCGGGTAGTACCTGGGCCAGGGTATATTGATCAGGACTGCCCTCGAGGCCAAGCTTCAGCATAGCGTTCCGAATAACTTGCGGCGTTCGCTCGTTGTTCGACAGCATTATCGACTTGTATAGCACCACGCCCTCCGTTTCCACGTTGTCCGTCTCCATAGTGACCTTAATGATATAGAAGTCCGGCGAGCTCTTGTGCGAGTGACTGGGGCTGGACAATCCGGCGAGATTGGGAGTGCTGCCGTTGGCCGTCACGGTGCCTGCCGGTGGTGCCAGACGAGTCTGATGGCTGCCACCTCCGCCAGAGCTCAGGGACACGTCCAAGGACGGCAGGGACGAGCTCGAGGACGAGCTGGACATCTGCGACGGTGAAGTTCGCCGGTCCAACGAGTTGTGCGGCGAGCTCGGGAGGGAATCGAGATCACAGTAAAATTGCGAACTACTCGAACTGGATGTTGAGGCGATTGAATCATTTTTCCGATGACCTTGATGACCCTGCAAACCAAGCCGCAAAATTTAATATTTCCCGCAATCGAGGATAAATTTTTAGTAATAAAAAATATATATTTATTTTAAAACAATTAAGAATATAATTATCACCTAATATTGTTGCCTGAAGTACTTGTTTTGTACTTCTACATTTCTGTACAATCTTGCTGAGGAAATTTCGGTAGTCAGATTACATACTTTTGAGAAACTTCGTAGTATTTATATACACTATGAAAAAATTAAATTACAATATTTCTTATTATGCTGACCTGTTTCTTCTTGCCGCGATTGTTGAGAGTGTTTCCCGGTGGTGGCTCGATCTGGCAGCTGAGTTTGTACGCTTCCCGATCGTCCAGCACCACAACCGAGTGGAACCAACGATCGAACACCGGGTCCATGCTGAAGTTATACGCGTTCGCTGCGCCTTGCAAAAGTCTTATCCTGGCAAGTACCTCGAATTCTTTTCGTCTCTTGTCAAAATTGATAAGACCGTCGGCTACCGTATCTGATATCGCTGTGTCGATCATGGTGAGGTCAGTCAAGAAAGTACCTAGATATGGTATCGTACCGTAGCTAATGTTCTGAAAATAAATTTTAGGAAAATTTATAATCATTGAACTGCAAGAGAAAAGATTTTAAGAGAAAAAGAAAACAGCGCAGAAAATATTAATATTGTCGTCTATATTAATATTGGTTTCAATAATTTAATCTAAAATCTTTAAAATATTTTAAAAATATTATTCGCAAATCGATATTAAATACAACTCTAGTTTCCATTATATATACATATATAATTTTATATGTTAATAATGACTATTATAAATTATATATAATTAATTATAATTTTATATTTAAACTGAAAGTAAATTTTATAGCTTTATGTATATACTCAATATCGTAATTTCGAAATTAAAAGTCTAGTCTAGTTAAAATATTAAAGGAATTTTCCAATTAATTCAGGTACCATCGATATGATAAATTAAAAAATTTTTAATCTCCTAAAACATAAATGTCAGAGATATTATTTCATCATACAATCCAAATATGAATTAACTTTCTTCTTTACAAGTATAATTATTACTACAATTTTTTTCGGACGCGATTTAAATGTCTATACGATCTTTTTAGAAAGTTAAGAAAAATATTCGGTAGGTCTCACAAAAAAGAGCGATATTATCACACTTACGCCCGCGTGAGTATTCTGTTTCTGAAAGAGCTTCTGCAGATGCCTGTCGCTTCTCCCGGCAGTGTCGGCGAATTTGGCAGTGCCTTCTTTGATAAGTAGCTCTCTCTGCGTCCAAGCGTTGTTCTCCTCCGAGAATATCCTCTCGAGTTCGCGAAAGAGCTCGTGTTTCTCACGGGGCATGCACTGCCAGCACTTCTCCAGCCGATATACCGGATTGCTCTGAAGGCCGGAGACGATCGCCTTTAGACTGCTGAAATTTTTGAGTATTCGCAATTCCTGCGCGACGTCGATCCACGTCTCGAGAATCCTTGCGCGCTCTTGCGATTTGAGCGTCGTGTCCGTCAGGATTGTCGAGATCACTCGCAAGGAGACAGCGTTGAATTGGTTCACAGTCGCCACCACGGTCGCGGCCTCGTGGCTCCTGGAACGATCTTTCCTGGACCACACGGCGCCGAGACACTGATGGGCGACCAGTTTCTTAAACACTTCGGAATCCATCCGCGTCAGCTGCTCGGCGAAGTGACGGTGGGGCACCTCGGGAAAGATGTAGTTCGCCCAGTGATCCGCCATCGGATCCGGGGAACCGCGCGTGGGTAGTCGACCATTGTCGTACACCATGCAGGAATCTAGAAAAGAAAAGGAAAAAAGGGGGCTACAATTAATTTGATTCGATTTAAAATTAATGAACATCACGTAGAGTGCATGAAACACGATAAAATGTTTAAGTTCATAATTGAAATCTTTTTATAAAATTTTATTTATCGTCCGTTACAATTTTTTAAGTTCAAATTATTGCAAAATTTAATTAATCTAGAAAAGTAATTTCATCAGTTTTTCCAGCCTTCATATTTTATTGCATGAAATTGGAAACTTAATTAAATTAAATTTAAAAATAATTTTACTATACCTACATAGATTTTTTTTAAATTTTTTTTAAGAATGTCCAAAATATTATTGTATTCTATCAACACTTTTTAGTAGAAACAAATTGTAATATATTCATGCCAAAAACTTTCTTTTAAAATTTTTTCGAAATATTTTCTCTCTTTTATTAAGTAAAACCATCTCTATTTTGGGAATATCGCAATTGGCTCGAGTTCTCCATCAGGCGAGCCCTGAGTGAAAGGTGAGCCCTGCCCCGGTCGTGGCTCTGTAACAGTGCCTGTGGACCCTCAATTTATACACGGGAAGTAGATGCCTTTGTGCGAACACGAGCAGCCTGATTGGCCTTTCACTGCCGTTAACATTCAGTCTTTCTTTCTGTGTACCATACTCCCAATAGGGTGAATCTTTCGTAATGCTGTTCGCGCCGTGGTAAACACGTGTTTAACTTTTTCTACGTTTTAGAAACTCGCAAGATACGTCGAAAGACATTGCAAGACTTGGATACACAAGAATAACATTCTCTTATACTCTTATACTTTTTCTTTATCGTACAAGGAGAAAATTTTATAATTTTAAAATTTTATAATTTTTCCTATAGAAATTATGTAATGTTCTACCTTTCTTTTCGAACACTGCATTCAAAACATAATATTTCAGCGAGTGTTTTGCTCGCTTATCGCGCATCAGCGAATTCACAGTAAATAAAACAATTAAGCCGTCATGTGAGTCATTATGCTCAAATTGCATAAGCAATATATTATTATTCAATCCTTCTCTATTGTCAGATACCATTAACCATTAACCCTTTGAAAATCACTGGATGTTTTTATATAATGTACATTCAAAATTTATTTAAACATAAGCTAATTCCGGATCATATATTTCGATTCCATTAAATAAAAATTTATTATTTTAAAATTGTGATTCAAATAGATGGTCATATATTGTATGAAAACACATATAAAACATATAAAAATACAGAGACGTTAATTTTAAAAACATAAGAATAAAAAGTTAAATCCATTATATTAACTCCAGTTATACAATAATATTAAAATGAATGGATTGTGATGACATTAAATAAATTATTTTTAGAATGAATTTAGAATGAATTAACAGCATAATATCTCCCGTTCTCTCATAGTATAACCAAAACAATATGATTCATAAGAAAAGTCGTGCCGCATTATCATTATTTATATTTGAACTTCCCACGGTGCCTTATCAATTATACAATTCTTCGTGTTTAAAGTTCGCGACGGGTTGAAACGACGTGACTCATTCTCAATGAAACAACGTTACCTATCTGATCCTCCCGCTGGAACCGGTGCAGTCGGTGCTTGGCCTTAAGCTCGAGCTCGGAGCCGATAAGACGCTGCTGCGTGAACTCGAGAAGCCTGGTGAGCAGGGGGTGATTGGGCGGTGATTTCCAATCGCCCGGATAGGCGTCCAGCCAGACGTGCAGGGCCTGGACCAGGGTCTTGCGGTGCTGCTCGCAGCCGGCGCTCCCGTCCAGGGCGTCGAATCGCGCGAGCAGCAGCTCGAGAACCTCACGTGGGCTGGTGAAGGCCCGGTACGTCGCCAGGAAGATGTTTATGTAGGTGGACTCCAGTTCGCCGTCGTCGTTCGCCAGGCTCTCGACCAGCCGCTGCACCGTGCCGGCCTTCAAGAAGCGCACCCTCACCGTCTCCCATTCCAAGTGCGAGATCTCGTCGTCAGAATCCTATCAAATTGCAACAGGCGCATTACTTGAGTGTTACAGTTGTTCGTCACGCTGTGACATTAGGTTTCTTTAAATAAAATAATTCTTTAAATAAATAAAAATTTTTTAATAAAGACGTGACTAATATAGAAATTAGTACAAAACTAGTTATTCTTGATATTTCTAAATTTTTCAAGAGGAAGATTATTAAATTTAAAAAATTGGAAAAATTAATCGTAAATATAGATTTTAATTCAACCGCAATAAGGTAGAACAAATTAAATTGAAAAATTAAACGCTAAAATTAAACGTCTGGATTAAAAATATTTTGATGTGCTCACCGATGCTGACAGACTTCTCGTGGGCCGATGGTATCGGACCTTCTTTAGATATACCGTGTATATGACGCCGTCGCCCCTTTCCTCGCCCCATAGACGCCACGTGGGCTGCAAAGTAGAAAATCGAACGCCAAAGTTAGTCGTGAATGTTCGTACCAATAAATGCTGTAGGCGGTGTAACGGAACTGATAACGAAGGATCGCGCACCAGGGGATGATTTAAGGTCCTAATTTCACGGCGGAGTGCTCGCCACCCCCTGTCGCGAACTAATAAACTCACCGTAATAACAAATAAACGAGACAACTCTAAATAAAAAAAAGATGATTCTATTATTTTTATTTTTAGTTGATTTATTTATTACATGTGAGATTTTGATACACATTTAGATACTTCCTAGAATTATTATTAACTGTTATTTTATAAACGTTGAGTTAGACGGAAGAAATAAAATTTTGCATAAATATGGTAATCGTGTTCTAATTATCGTTATATTGCATTAATTATTAAAATTAATTGCCGCATTATCTTTACATATTCTTTATCTCGTATCTGACTAGAATCATCCCCCGGGCTGCCTTTCCATACATTACCCTAAATAAGAAAATTCAACAGACTACATGCTTCATCATTTCCAATAACTTTTCTCTCAAAACTTTTAAAATTATTAAAATATGGCTAAAATATATTTAAATATAAGAAAATTACACGTGCTAATGTAGACATTTTTAACAAAATGTTTCAGAATATTCGCATCAAATTATGAAAATGTAATATGATAAAATCTATTGTTTTCAAAATTTAATCAGGTGCATAATTACGAAGTATTTTTGTTTTTGAAGTTTGATTCATGCGTTGTGAAGCAGAATCATTGTAAAAATAGTACAAAAATGAGATAAGCATCTATAGACAGCAGTCAGAAGGTATTGTCAAATGAGATAATTATCAAAAACGAGAAGTGCTCTATATCTATTTGCTAATCGCCTTAACTTTTATTTCAATGAATAAATCATGAAATCGACTGACTCATGTCCATGCATAATAAATATGTACTCGTGTATGCGTGTACGCAGGTATATGCAAGCATGTCACTTATCAGTGATAGTCGAGCCACATGCAGTCTATACATTTAATTAATTCCAACTTGATAAAGACTCGCTCACGCGATGACGTAACGCTGTGTGATAACGTCCGTCTTAAAGGTAGTTAGCCTTTGGCAAAGGTGTTTTGGCTTATCATCGCGGAAAGAAACTATAATTAGCAGTTCTTCATTGCAAAACGCTTTCCGCCGTCTCGCAAATATAACCATTAGTCATTAATCAGCCCTGCGGCTTAACGTCGAATTGAAAGGGTCAATATAAGTATTTAAATCCGGTTAACATGTTGATCCTTTATGAGAAAGTTGATTTAATTAATCTGGTAGAACGGTAATTTAACGAAATTTGAGGAATTAATTTAATTAAACTTTTATAGATATCGATCGTGGACATAACTGTCGTTTTTTTCAGGGCTTAATTGTGGTCGATCGTGAAACGTGACACCAATGTTTGTCATGTCACGTCCATTTATTTGGCATTGAGATCCTGTAAACAAAGCGGGTCTTAGAGGCCGTAAAGGAGGCTTAATGTCGTGGAATCCAGCACGACAGACGTACGCATTCACGTTGGCACGGGCAATTACAATCGAAGCCGTACTGAGGGCACGGTGTCGTGAGTGAGGGGCGTAAAAGACTAAACGGAAGGAGAAGCGTGTCATTGCCGCCTTCGATACTTTTTCTCGTTTCCGAGAAAAGAGATCGTCTCGTGAAAAAAACGGCTGAAGCCGGAACCTGTTGAGATATCATGCTTGTTTTTCTTGTCAAACGCATTATCAAGAGAATATCTTTCCCGCAGGGTATTAATTAGGAAAATAGTTCGCAGAATTGCTTAGAAAAAATTGCGTATTATAGATATACAGGTATAAATATAATTATACACAGATTGGATTTCATAAGAATGAATTATTGGAACGAAGTTATAAAATGGATTATGATATACTTAGATCAAGATATAGATCAAGAAATAATTATTTCTTAAAATGGAATGGCTAAAACAGTAAATAATTAGTTTTTTTAGTTGTGAAAGTTATGAAATTATTTCTTTGGGTAGAATATTGCCATCAATGCATTAGAATTTGCATCTGCTTATTAATTAATTCTAATTAATTAGGACCGTTTAAATGTTAAATTAGATTCTCTTTACTCTAATTTAATTTAATTACTTTGAATTGACTCTGACCTAATTTAGGAATCATGACAAAAATTTCTTGCGTTAATAATTCTAATGTGAATAAATTAATAATCTTTAAATATTTATGACCTAATTTAATAATGGCTGGAACTTCTATTTCAAAATTTAGTTAATACAATTGATTTGGATAAATTTTTTACAATTGAACGGTTATCTGGTTTGTCTTCAAAAATTCAAACACAACTATCGATCTCATCTTGATGTGAGCGAGAGCCAAGAAACGGGGGTCTCAAGTCCTCCCGCTCACTCCCCGGAACGACCGAGCAATTAAACGCCCGCAGGAGGAACCCGAGCGTGACTCGAGGTCCTCGTACCTGTGCTCGTCCTTGGCAGCCGCTTCCCTCGAGTGTCGATTCACCATTGTTCGTAAACAGCACGAGCCGAGTCTCAATGTCCGTTCCTTACGCAAAACGCAACGGAATATCTCCCGGATCGAGGTTGAATCGTAATTAGGGACATTTCCGGTAATAAGATCCGTAAAATCATATTATTCGTCGATCACATCAAGCAGAATAAGCGTTTTTATCTTAAAACACAGGAGACATACGTCTCCTCCGTTTATTTTATTTAATTTCATAAGATAACAAGAGGACATATATATTATAAAAAGATAATTAAACAATTTTTTTCCCAAATAGAAATTAAAGATACAAATATTTGAAGATTTATAACAAAAAATTTAACTGCGAGTGTCGAAAAAAGAAATCTTAAAAATAATGCTTCACATAAAATTATGAAAATGAACTAAAAAAAATTTAAATTAATTGATAACGTACATCTTTTCATTATAAAAAAGATCTCAAAGTGAATTCCTTGCACAGGTTTAAACAGAGAAAAGAAAAGGAAACAAGAGATTGTGTTTAAGTTTGAAATGAAAGAGAGAAACTCAGAAGCATTAAAAAAGGCGCATTGAACAAGGTAGCAATCATACCTTCCACGTAATAAAAAAACAGAAGAGGGGATCATTAATAATAATGACCACTAGATGAAGGTAACGAACTCAACGGCATGCTCAGTCCGCCAACACTCAGCAATTGAAGAAGATCCGAGTAGTGATCGAAACCGGTTTTGAAATTCACAATCAATTATATTCATTTGCACTATAAAATTTAAGTAATCGCAATCGCGTCTTAGATTTGTATTAGGTAACCATCGATTTATAATTGCAATTAAGAGAAGCTATTGAATTAAATAGTACTTATTTATTTTGGAAATCTATATTGATACGAAATAATCGTCAAAGTAAATTGTATATGTGTGTTTCTATTGAAGTAAATGCTCGGTTCTCATAAAATGGAAATGATTTGGTGATTTGAACAACACGATTGACCGATAGGGAGCAACGACTTCTCGCGTAACTTGTTTCCGAATTTTAATCGCGTGTAAATGAGCTAAATGTATATCGGGAAACGCGGCCGTAGATACCTACCGCGATTCGCGCAGGTTCGGGGATCGATCGTCGGGAATGAATGCAAGATTCATGAGATCACGTCGACGTCGTCCTCGTCGCGCGCGCGCGCGCGCGTGACTATAAGTAAATTGACGGCGGTAGCAGTACACCGTAAAATACTGTATGTCGTCTGCCGTTTCTGGAACGTCGAGACTATTGCACGAGACATATGTCTGCCGCGTGCGAACGGCGGACGGCGTCGCGGAATCCCGCAAATGTCCCGCCGGGGTCAACGGTCCGCTCGCGAGATCCCGAAATACATCCCCATTATTTCCCGTTGGATTTTCGCGGAATCCCTGTCGAAGATTATCGCGAAACCGCGACGCGGAACGTTCGAACGTAAACGCCGACTCGTCGTCTTTGTGTCGCTGAATCGATATTTTATTCATTTCTCTGTCTAGAATTACTGACTAAGAACTATAAAGAATCGTCATTATTATCCTCTCATCGGAGAGAGTGAGAAACGTATGGATTTGTCGTCGTTTTGTCGTTTCTGATATTTCAGCATTAAAATGATGACAAATAATCAGCTTGCTACCTTGGATTTTTCCCGCAGCAAAATTTAGAATTAATGCCTCTTTATTATCGAAAGAATATTTTTGATAAATAGTGCTTGAACTTTATAATATATATAATAATGGTATTAATAATATTATTAAGTTAATCAGAATTTATTTCAATTCTAGAAGTAGGCGAAAGACGTCGTTTTTTTTTCAATGAAAATAAGTTTCGCGAAGAAAAAATTTCTCAGCTGCATGATGATTGTATGGTTAACGCAAATTATTTTCACTAATCGAGTTACCAAGTAATCACTTTTTTTTCCATTCAGTAAACGATACAGTTCCGATGACACTGTGACCCTGATTATTCGATTAAACAGCCAATGTGTGTACGACACACGCACGAGGATCGACGTATGTAAGCGGCTTAATTCGAGAATCAGTGTTACTTACTGCTTCCAAGGCTTTGGATGACACAAGAATAGATATAATTGCGATAATACGTTTATCGCACATGTATATGCGAAAGCCGGTTTGACATGCGCCAAAATCTAAACGCCGATAACGAAAGCGACAGAAAAATTTACATTCTTTTTTTTTCGTGCATCTTCAAAATCAAATTAAATATTCACTCGTTGCAAAAAATGATACTTGTAACAGGTCACATGCAAACATATAAAGTGTATCGTAAAGATAAATATATTTTTGATTGAACTTTGAATTTCTTGTTGACGAAAAAATTCGATCGAATACCAAACTTTCCGATTCGCATCTTTGACGTCAAATTTCGCGTCAAAGATACAAACAGTAGTTGACTTAAAAATTTATTACTGGATTAATTCTGATAAAACAATTATAAAAGAATTTATTATACTGCATTAATATTGATAAAACAATATAGACTCGTGAAAGAAGATGTTGTATTAACAGCATTAGCCTAATTAAAAATAATCTTGTTAATTTAGTAACAGATTAATTAAACAAAAACGTCATGCTTTGTTTGCATAAAATGTTATCTGTTTCATTAATACTGTTATTTAATTAACAAGATTATTTTTAGTTATACCAATGCTACTAGTACAATCTCTTTTTCTATACAGAGGAGACTAATATGAAAAGAATCTATCGATGAGTAACTCATCGTATGTTACATCGAGAGCTCCACTTTCGGCGTTAAAGAATTCTGCGATTAAGCTTGCTTAACTCGAGTGTTTGCCGACAGCATGTCACATTATCGGGGCCCATTACGATACACCTCTCGTACG
Source organism: Tetramorium alpestre (assembly GCA_021460005.1). Lineage (NCBI taxonomy): Eukaryota > Metazoa > Arthropoda > Insecta > Hymenoptera > Formicidae > Tetramorium > Tetramorium alpestre. Next base: position 769,379 of record JAJVSH010000005.1, on the reverse strand, counting down.
AAATATAGATCATATGATCAGCATGCTCAATGACAGAAGCGCTGGCAAACTAAATACAAACAAACCAAGTGGGAATAAAATCACTCCAACTCGAGCGAAGCGATCTTATCGCGCTCGATATGTTATCGTTATCCAGTGATCTAATAATCCCCCGCGAGACGATCACTCTCTCGCTCCAGGCAAGTGCACGACGAACACAAGAGCTGACAACATAAAACGAAGCAGGCACGAACGAAGACCAAAAAACAGTAGAATGCCATCCGGCCATCCGATGTCTCTTTACCTGTTGCACGTACCACTGGGTGGAACTCTGACTCTTCCGGTGGCCACCGGGCTTGCAAGGGGCGCAGAGCAGCAGGGGGGCCAGTTTGTTTACCCCCTTGGCGGGGGGGATGTGGCCGGTCGCCGCCGGCGTGGGCGACGCTGTGGGGCTCAGCCCGTCATCCCCCCCCAACACCGGCCACAGCATCCACGTGTTTTGCCCTCTGTCCCCCCCTCGGCTACTGTCCTCGTCCCTTATCGTCGGTGTCACCCCTTCGGCGGGCTCCTGATACCCTTTTTTTTTTATCGCGGAGCCGCGCTTCTTCGCCTCTTGCGTCTTCTTGCTCGTCTTCTTCGCACACCCTCCGGTACACCCTTCCTCCCGGAGTGATGATCTCCTTCCGGAGGTCCACGCTACAACGTGAACTATCGCGACGCCCGTTGCCGGCGAACTGAGATCGTCGGCCGACGTCGCGTCACCACGCCTCGATGTCGATGACGACGTTGTCGTTCACGCGCGATCGCCCGCTCGGGATACAGGAGCGTATCATGGTACCGCGCCGAAGCGGATCTCCGACGTGCGACAGCTGCGGCTGAAGTTTGAGATTTCGATCGGTTAGGGGACGACAGACACACTTAGGTGCCTGAGGGGTACGCGGAGTCACTTCGTTGTTACTTCGTCACGAGAATCGACGGAATAATAAGAGCTAGTATCCTTCCAAATCGTCGCGATTTTAAAGGACTATCAATCATATATATATATATATATATATATTTATTCTAAATATAATATAAATATATGAATTTCCTAAATATATGAATTCGTTTCAGAAATAAATCTGAATTTATTTATGTCACCGTCCCTCATATATAATTTATACAAATTTAAATCCAATCCTGAATATTGACCATTTCTGAACTTTGTTATCTGAAAAGAGATATTGACAAGATTTTAACATAAATTTATATTTTAATTACATTCCAATAAAATTGTAATAGGAGGGAATTTTAGTTCTTGATATTTTTTAATTTTACGAGTAATATACGCAGAAAGATTATTTTAGAATATAAATCCGAGTTCTGAATTTCAAATATATCCATTTTAAATTAAGTTTAATCAATTAATTGTTTGTTTTTTTTTAGCATTTTGTACGCTCTTGTTGTTCTCTCTTTGATTTACGGAAATTAAATTCGTTTTAAAATATTTTATTCCTATCAAAGACCTTTACATGAATCTGGAACATATATTTATTAGAGCAAAAATATTTAAATTTTTTTCTCGGATACATTGTGTTTTTACAAAAATAAAACTGCATTTATTTAGATTATCCATCTTTCATATTATACTCTTTCAATTTATACTCGTGTATACATCATTTAAATCCACGCCGAAATATTGACAATTTTTGAACGTATTATCCGGAGAAACGTTAATGAAGTTTCATCATAAATTTAGATTTTAATTACATTCCTTTAAAGTTCCATTAAAGAGGTTTTAATTTTTTATATTTTTAAAATATTATTGATAATATATGTATAATACATCTAGATAGATGATCTCAGAATACAAATTCAAATTCTAACTTGAAACGTACCCATCTCGAATTGATTCACGCATTTATCATCGCAACCCTGGGAAGCGAGTGCACAATCATACATTTACGCTTATCGATGATCGATCGTTCTTACACCTGACATACATCGCGACTGAATGCGGAGACAAACGTACGAAAACGCTCGATGTGCTCTATTTCGGGAAGCTAATAAGAGAGTTGCCCCCGCTCGCTACGCTTCAATAGCTAGGACAATTAATTAACTGTAAAAGGTTGTAAGTGACATGCGTGTTTATACTTCCGGTACGCATATCGCCGATGGCGTTCACGCGTGGGCTGCGCAACCTCCCTATCGTACGAGGGAATTATGTATTTCGAGCAGGATGGGGTTGCGTAGCCCGACTACGCTGTCTCTTTTTTCCTTTCGAAGCTAAAGGGCAACGTGTATGCAAAAGGGCTAAAGGGCACAGTGTGTTATTTAAATGTTATTTTACCAAAACGAAGTTAAATCTTTTTACAACAATTATACGTCTAATTTGACTTTAATTTTGCGTTGCTTGGTTTAATAATCCAAAGCAATCGCGAGATGAATAACAATGAAAGATGTCGTATGACGTAATTATGCGACAGAAATTGCATATCGTTCATTTATTCTGCTACAAGTTACGATAAGGATAATTAATTTAATTGTGACGGTAATTCGATGGTTCGCACTCGAATTGTTTCTCTCCCGAGATGAAACAGCCGCTTCGATAGGCTTCTCTGTGAGATCTCACCTCGGTATCAAAGGGTTAAATGCATTTGGGATCTCGCCATGTGAAACGTGACGCACACGTCTTGTCAATTGTCAATTTGTTACGTCGTCGTTGCGTTATGCTTTATTAATGGGCGATAATCTTCATTCCGCGAATTGACCGCGCGTGCGAGAACGATATCTCCCGTCGACGCGATTTAATATCCCAGAACAAACGTGGGACCGTCGGAATGGGACGCAGGGCGGTGGAGAAAATATTTTTATTCTCGATTTTTTCCCCCCTCGGGAAGGGGGAGGAGGAGAAAGTATTCTTAGGGCGCGTTGTCTAGGATAGTCCAGCGGGAAGAGAATGCGCGTTATTATGCATTAAGGAGCGCGCAATTATTTCAAAAATACACTTCTAAACTATCTTTAGAGCATAATGTGTTCAGACATCTCGAAATATCCCCGGGGTATTTTTGCTCTCCGAAGAAAAAGGTTTCGAGAGTATACTTTCTCCATCTCGCGAAAGAATTCAGTCAGTTCTTTTTTCAGGATGTTCTCTCCCACGCTACATCTGAGTATGCGAGAAACGTTTTCGCAAGATGCTCCCTCGCCGCGCAAACGAGACGAGGTCCTGATTCACGGTCGTGTTTGTCGGAAATAAGAGTGACTCGACGAGGAGAAGACACATACTGCGCATTGATTGCGACGAGCTCGTTTGCGAAAAACGAGCTCGAATCGTCGAAATTCGATTATCGCTCGCGATTGGATTTCACCGGCTGGACGAATGTAACGAACGTCCACGCGATGCGATGGCCCTACGACGCAATGGCGATTAAGTAGAATACGCGGAATGATAAAAGTGTCGATGCCCGTCGACGCCTCGCTCGTCGGCGAATGATAAAACGAACGCCCCGTCGCGGCATGACACGAGAGCGCCAACGGGCGTATGTCGCAACCTCAACCCTTTCGAAAACGTGCGCGAGTAGCAATTTCCTTAATTTTCTCTCTTAATTTTTCTTATTTAAAATAAAGTTCTTTCAAACTGTCGCGTTCTATCGTGAGAACTTTTGTGTTAAAAAACGATCGCGCAATACTATTTAAAACGAGAAAGTAAGATTTTTTTCTATCAATGTGAAACAGAAGAAACGAAAGAAGACGAAGTTTTAATAAAAGTTTGATTTGAATTAACTGTGCTCCTTGAAAGAGACTTAAAAAGGACTTATTTTCATCATTAAGATATCGAGAGCATTTTTAATTTTAAAAATAGCAAAAGTTTTAAAATTAAAGGGAGAAGTAAACAAGTAAAATTCATCATCAAAGTAGATCATTGCTAATTTATGTAGACGTATAAATCAGCTAAGTAACTCCAGATTCTTTTATCACGTTTACTTCTACAGAAAATTAACGATTGTGCAAAATTTTTTTATGTTTGACAAGAATTCATTTACATAAAATGCGCTTGGAAGTTCCGCTCCACTTTAAATGATATAACAATTAAAATGATTTTCTGCGTTGTCTCAAATTTGAGACAATAAAGAAAACAATTCTGAGAAAATTTCACAACTCTTGTATCTTTCTTCTTTTCACAGCGGCGTTAATTTGATATAATAAGCGAAAATTTTTTCTCTCTTCTGACAAAAAAAAAACCTTAAAAAACGAGCAATCAGAAAGTGGAGTGAAGAACGATTTTTATAAATCAATTTCCGAAACTTTTCTGGCACATGCAAGAGATATTATTCATTGCATTTTTCTTTTCGGAATATTCGATTCTGCAACGATGCACGTCCGCGAAATACTCGATTTATCGATTCTGGTTCTATCTGGGATCTCGCGTCTCTCGATGCGACACCCGCGAGAGAAGCACATGCAATCGGAATGCATTATGCAACACAGGTATTGTCCATAAAGGGAGGCAACGGGCTCGTTCGGCGCGGGAGGCAGCAGGAAGTGCTTAACCCACGTTTAAAGCACTTCTCGCATCTCTCGCTCTCGTGTCATTTAGCGGCTTTAATGGCATCCATGTAAAACCCTTCATCCGCAATGGAGGATCCTAATTGCTCCGGTTTCCCTGCCCTAGACTCGCCATCTATAATAATTACTCCCGTCCCTTTGTGCGTACATGGTGCATGGACCACGGAATTACCCTCCGGCGTTACGAGCTATCGATTTTGGCAAAAGCACTGTGGGAATATTTTGTCAACGTCAGTAAACACCTTTCTACTGTAAACTGCAATGTTGTTTTTACGAGGATTAATTCGTCGATTTTGTGACAGCAATAAAAATTCGCGATCGCTCGATGTTATTATAAATAAACGAAAAAAAATAAACAAATATAAATTTTATTCCAAATGTTATTGAACGACTGCATAATAATTGCAAGAATTTATTTATTTAAGTAAATAATGTTGAAAAGAATTTATTCATTCCTTCGAATAAAAAAGTGCAGTCTCGGTCAAAACTGAGGAGAATAATAGTGTCAGCGGTCATGGGAAGCGAATGCCTAACTAATGGGTTACTCGGTTAGTCATACGTTATATTGGTACGCGAAACGTTTTGCACGTGAACGTGTACGCATGCACGCGCGTATATATGTGTGCTCGCACGACTCAACAATACCTGGTTAGAGTCTTTCAAGGTGTTTCTGCATCCAGGCCGAATGAAACGAAATGTTTCTGTCGCGTAATTTTCCACCTCGATTCTATACGCCGACTTTATTAGCGTTGAAGAAACCGCGTGAAAATTTTACGAAACTTTGAGAGAGAAAAAAATGCAGAATATATATCAGTGAAAGCTTCGGTTTCTAAAATCGTTAAATAAAACGGTTACAGTCTCGAAAAAGGGAAATACCCTAAGATCATCTCGAAATAGCTGCGAAATCGAAAGCGGAAATGATATTGGAATGATTACGTCGGGTGGGTGAGACAGTTGCGGATGTCAAGAGAGCAAAGAAGCAAAAGAGTAAAAATAATTTCACACAATATATTTGTGTAAGATAGCGAATAAAAATTTTTCGAATTTATAACCGAGCATACGCGCGAAGCCCACTAAAATTTGACAACGAAGACAAAACTGGGTGGACGTGCTCGTAAAAATTTTTATATTAGAGAAATATACTTGCTTTCAAGGGCAATAGCACTGTTAAAGTTTCTAAAGGCTATTCCATTATTCACGATGTTATTTCACGATGCAAAACGGAGGCTATTTTCGTAATTTTGGAAAATAATTCTGCACTCTAAATTCTTATTCAGGAGACTTTTTACATTTTTTAATGTACGACAATTTTTACACTTGTCTGTTGTGTGATTATAATCATCAACTTTTGATTTCGTTAAATTCTAGAAAATTTATTAACAGTTAATATTACATGTTTCAATAATACATATTATTTTTGTCAATGATGAGATAAATGTTAGATTCTCAAAGCGTTACGGTAAAGTGCAACTAAAAATCGTAAATAAATATTTTACACCGAAATGAAGCCATTAAAATATAACGCTGCACGACGACAATAACATTTCTCTGGCAATTAGAGTAGAAAATCGATCGCTCCAGGGCAATGGAGTAATTTCCGATTTCGCGGAAGCGCTGTGTATCTTTATAAAGAAAATCGGACTTATGGATCTTACTTACTTCCCTGAATGTTATGAATCATTATGCAGCTGGATCGATTGCAGACACGGACAAAGCGTGCGTGCTGCAGCGTGCGATTCGAGTTACGAATAAAAAGTAAGATCTTTTCAAGGAAACCGAAGAACTTATAGCACGCATAAATACATAATACAAAGATTAATTATAACCTCGATAATTTAAATAATTGCTATCTTCCTCTTGGAACGCTCTAAACGAGTTTTCGAAAACTTTCCTATGAGAATGCTCGAAGAATCTCGTATAGTACGACACAGACTCGAGGCACCAAGTCTTCGAAAAGGTCAAAGTGGAACCGAAGAGTTTAAAAGTTTTTTTTTCAAAACGGAGTTTAAATTGCGTAAGTGAATCGCTGATCGGAAACTTGGTGAAACGGGAGAAATGAGCGGCGCATCGATCGAGCGATTCTCGCCAAATCTCTTCGAGATTTGCGAGATCGAGACATCATTCTTTGTCCGATTCTCCCGGAACGATGTCCTTCGCGAGTCGAGGCTACAAACACGCCCGATGATATCAGCGTCTCTTAATCACTAACGTTTCTCTTAATCATCAACGATCAATTGTACGACGAAGTGACTCGCGCGAGGAACCGCCGCGGCGGCGGAGGAGCAGCTGCTCCGGATTTTCGTTACCTGCGGACCAGGGGCCAGGTGCACTGTCACAGCGCGCGATCACCTGACGATGCCGAGCGTGACACGCGCGACCGGTTCACGGAGATACAAGCGGAATGACCGCACCGCACGCCGTCCCGACGCCGACTGACGCGTTGCTGCCGCGCGCCCCGGCCAAACGTGCACTCGAGGATGCACTGACCATGCCGCCACGCTATGGTCGTGACTACACGGTCAGGAACGTACCGCTAATATCGGGCACCGTTGCCCGATAAAGGACGAGGACGCGCCTAAACGCATTTCGAAACTAGACTACGTTAAACCAGATCTAATAGATATAGAAAGCCGTAAATTTAAGCCGTAAATTTATTAATTATACACTGGGAAAAAAATTCTGATTAAAAACGGACGAATCAGAAAATCTTGTAGGATTGATAAAATATTCTGGTTATTATAATAGAACTCAATACTTTGTAACTTATGACAACCACAATTTCTATTATAATAACTAGAATATTTGATCATTCCTACAAGGTTTTTCTAATTCGTCTGTTTATAATCAGATTTTTTTTCAGTGTATTTATTTATTCTTTTCATATTCAACTGTGATTGATTAATTCCTTATGGTTAAAGATTTACTACATTTATCGTAAACCTGTCCTCAATCTTTCGATCTAGTAGTAAACTGCTCGGCAATTAGAATTGATTCGTCTTGATAGTGAGAACCGAAAAAAATTAATTTATATTTAGTCCATTAATTTATTTAACTAATATTTCTATTTTTATTAAATAAAATTAGCAGATTAATTTAATAGGAAATGTTAAGAAAAGAGAAAGAGAGATGGCTTATTTATTTTTTCTAATTTATTTAGCAGACTGTGTTGTTTTAAATCATTTATTTATTATTCCGAAAATTAACGAAGATCTTTCACTTACAAGATAACTCTTACACAACCGTCTGAATGAATTTTTTACAATAAATTCTGGGAAGTCGGAGAGAAATCAAAGTTTCTGTTATAGATGAATGAATTTATCGTTGAATTTATATATCATAATAATACTTGTGAAAGATTCTATGCGGATGAAAGACATAAAATGCAGGAACTAAGGCTCTTTTTGCTCGAAATAGTTGTACCGCACACGACAAGCGTACACATGCGTGACCATCCGTGGGTCTTCGAGGCTCCCTTAACGCTTTCTACACATAATCCTGGTAACACGGAGATCCTCCATGGTTACGCGTAATCGTGGCTTCATTTGGATACGATCACGCGAATTTTCATTCGTTTCGGCCGACATTAATTTGGCGTCAAGCGAATAAATGTAGCTGATAATAACATCGTATTAATATTACAATAAAATTAATTATTTTCCCACCATCTGTTTTGATAAACAATTCTCGTAAATAATCATTTCTACATGAGAGAATAATTTTTTAACTTTAATTATTGTGAATTACTGTGCTGTAATAACAGATTAAAATTAATTGTTTGAAATCCTTTTGCCTTCATGTTATACATTTGGTCGTTGAATAATATCTCCTTGTTTGATCTCGCGCGATTTGTTCTTTTTTATTACGGCTACTTTTCATTATTAAAAGCGATGGGGGCTGCGTTGCGTTTCGATGGGAGAATAGCAGGCTTTTGCATCCCCATAAAACGTAGGTCTGAGTCATCAAATCTTTCCCGTATGTACTACCATCTCGTGGGGAGAAACAGCGGTATTGTAAGGGTGGCGGGACAATCCCCAGACAGCCAACAGTGAAGTTAAACCATAGGAAACAGTTGTCTACCAGCTGCTTCTTCAGCATCCTTCAATAAAAGTTACGGACATATTCGAAGAGGTTAAATTACCTGTCCGAATTTCTAAAAATTCTTGCGGTGAAATAACAATTTCAATACCATCCGAACAATTTTATTTGACAATTAAACTTTCTTGCATTTTTAAATAATTATTTAATTAAAATATAAATATTTAAATTTATTATTTATCATTCCTATTTATTATTATTATTATTTATTATTTATTATTCTTATTCTTATTATTATTTATTATTCTTATTTAAAAATAATAATTATTTTAAATAATAAGCTAAAATATAGATCATGCTTCTCCAAGAATTTATATGCATTTATGTTTTTAAAATTTATATTATAATTTTAAATTGCAATAATAATAATGTAATTTTAATTTATAGAGAAATAGTGCCTTTGTCTTTTTTCCTAATGCAAATTTTTTACGAAATATTTAAATTATATTGTATATTTTGATTTGTGCTTTAAATTCAGACTTGTCGAAGGAAGCGCCATGATTACGATTCTCGTCGACTCGCTCTTGAGGAAATAATTCGCGTGCGACGTTCGATCGTCGTCGATATCTTGATCGCACAAGTTGATGCTTTCTCGAGCGCGGCCGTAAATTTCCAACGAAGCTCTCAGTATTGAACTTGAACCCGCAATAACGCTCGCCGTTAATTCCTTACATCGTTTCGTTATCTGATGACACGATGCACTCGTGACGCGCTCCTGGCGAGAGAGACGTCATGTGGGTGACGCAGCACGCCCACCGTTAATTGCGTCACAGCGACGTCATTGTTATCGTGGGACGAGGCCAGCGAATCGATACGCATTTAAAAAACTTGGCTAATTTCGTAGTTAATGCCGGAACTGCTGAGCGAGGCAATTATCGTAAAATAAGCATGAGTCACCTTTCATTGGAACAAAAATTAGTTTTCATATCATTTATATCAACGTTAATCATTATTTTAATTTAATATTTTCAACAATTTTATATTCAACTTGAAAATATGTGCGTAATTTTTCTTAATTTAATCTTTTTAATTATTGCAAAATAATTTTAATATTAATATAAAATTATAATTATATGTATTATTAATTATTTTCAACAATTTTTTAAATTTCAACAAATTTCGATTTTAATTTAATTTAATTAAGTTTTAGAATTCTAACAATTGTATGGTTTTAAATTTAAAAAAGCTATGCTTGAAAAAAAGAATAGGATTAATCTCGCAGATTTGGAATAGCAATGGACTGATCTTCTGCCAGATGTCATCTGAGCAGCTGGTCGATTAGATCGTTTACTTTCGTGTCGTTCACTCGTCGTTCACTCGCGTGTGACTACAGCTTCGAGAGGAGCCACGGATCCGGTAAAAATTTCGCGAATCAACGTTCGTTAACCTCGGTATTGGCGAGGTATTTATTTTTCTCTTCCTGTCTAGAAAGCGTCTTTCGAGTAACTATAGTGAAAAATTATACCGTCACCAAGCCGAAAGAAATTCTAAACTCAGGAATAAGTCGGATAATTAACATATACTTATAAATGGCCGTCGGAACCGCTTTGTTGCTCGACCGAAATATTTAACGTATTTCACACTCGCAAAATGTAAAAGTAAACCAAATAACTATAGTTTCTCATTAAGTGTACAAAAGTAAAGGAAATTAATGAGAACTGATAGAAATATTTTATAGTAATTAATTGTTTATATTAGAATTATAAATTGAAATCAATGGCGAGACTGCTTGAATGATATTACATCAACTTTAATTTTTGTAATATTAATTTTCTCTTTCGAAACTAATTAAAGTTAGCTCAATTTTTGAGAGATCCTCTGATTTAAAAAAAAAATTATTATATTATATAAATTTTTGAGAGGTCTGAGTTTAAGAAAAATTATTTGGCTTTACATACATTTACTAAACATTATTAATATTACATTATATGCTATCAGAATAATTTAAATTTTGATTATAAAATAAAAATTGAATCTAAAATATAACGTGCAGCAATAATAATGCATGACAAAAGTTACTCCTACAGGATTGTTAGTATTAGATTCCAAATTCTGCCTCTGTTTCTATATTTGTATGCATATTTTGTGTATGTGAGTGTATCTGTCGTACAAATGGAGGTGAATTTTTTCTACTTTCACGCGGTAACGAAACGCCGCGGACACGTGCTCCAACAGCGGTAATCAACCTGCGCACTTCTCGTTATCGAGCGGTGCTGACTCAAGTCTATCACGGCGCGATTTCGACTGATAAGCGAGCTCAACTCGAGTGTCGAAGTTGTTTTAATTTAATATTAGCGAGAGCATTAATGAATATTAAAGCGTACGAGTCGGGATGTATACATGTGGCATATAAGCGACAAACAGCGCTCGTACGCAAGTATAATCGCTGTATCGGAATCTGTACCAGCTGTTACGCGGCGGTTAAGATACCTCGCTGCTTATGCAAGTCGATAAATCCATGCGCGAATAAATCGTTGCGCTCGCGCGATTAAGCGCGTCCGCTGATCGCGCTCGCTCGATTCGCGGCGTCCAATTTCTCGTTCTATTCAATTCGAGTCGGCGGGATAATCGCATGATTAGCGAAAGCATAGAAACTCACGGGAGAACGCGATTTTTCTCAGCGTTTTACTTTCGTCCGCGCCGCGCACAATGCGAGACGCACATGCACGCGCGCGTACAAACGCGCGCCCGTACGATCACCGTGATAATTACATCCCGCGGGCCCAATCGGAGAACGCACAATGATCGCGAATTTACATAAGAAACCTACGTAAGCCCCGTTTTAGAAACGCGCGAGATCATCGTCGCGCCGTTTTTAATGAGAAGCCTTGAAGAGTTGCAGCATTTCGTAGGTGAGCGTGACTCAGGATCACGCGTGTCTCACGCGTACACATATTGGTCCAAGATTGCCTCCTCTCTTAATTAAAAAAAGTATTGTATTAAAGTTCTTACACAATACTATCGCTTATCTGCATCAAAAACAAAATTGATTCCATTCGTCACCGCGCGAATTTCATTTTCTGATCTTAAAAAAATTCATCTTAAGTCTTTCTCGGAAATTACACCAATTAAATACATCGTAATATAATTACAACCGATTATTTAATTTATTTGTCCTGGCATTACTTCATTGCGCTCTTCGCGGCGCGTCCAATTTTCCAGAAAAATAAAATATGGCCTCAGAGTAAAATACGCGAAGATGAAAGATAAGAAGTCGAAATTGACGGCAAGGGGTTAAAGGGGCGTATGGTGAAACGGAATGATGCTATCGCGCTTACCAGGCTGTTTTTCCTCGAGAACCGCTGACGGAAGCGATATATTGAAGTCAAGGTTAAACTCGTCGAAACAGTTAGTGGTTTCAAGTCGGTCAAGTCTCGACGCCGCCTCTCCAGAGCTAAAGTTCAATCCGGATGAAGCCGAACGTGCCGCTAATCGGCAGTAAATCGCGGCAGAAAAATTCACGCTGGGAGACTCAGTTTCGTAATCACTGTATGTCCACGAGGCACACGGATGGTGCAAACGATCAATTACTGCAAGCAGTTTTTTGTTTACAAACCGCTGTTAAATTCTTAATTCTTTATAAATATTAATTTAGAAATATTTTATCTATATTTTTGTTCTTCACATAATGAAAAATAATTTTTGAAATTAACTAAATTTCTTCTATACGTTTTTATTCTGCCTGTACGTTAAATGAAAAAAATTTATTTATGACATAAGACAAAAATATTCATCTTTTAATTGTTTGATATGATATAACAAAAATAATCTGGAGAGTATTTTTTCGTAGGACAATTTGATTAGTTTTCTTTATTACACTTTGAAAATATTGTGCACGAAATGTGTCTTGTTTCCTTTCGTGGGGCGCAACCTCAAATAGAAGTGTGCCACATATGTTGCATTGAAATAAGCGATCGAGTCCCGCGGAATGCTGGCGAGAGCTGCTGGCGATCAAACATTTGTATAAACGAACGTCCGTGTGATAGTCAATAGTGATTTCAATTGACAGGAAGTCAACACAAAACGGAGTTCTTTGATTGGTTGCTTAAACGTTCAGTACGTTTGATTAAGTCGACATTTCTCGACATTTCTGACATCTTTGAGTGAAAGATGATTATGTGAATAAAATTAATTTTATTTGCTGAAATTTATATGAATACACTTAAATACACTTAAGTAAAGGTATCTTAAATAATTATTTTAATTTTTTTCTATCGCCATTCTAGATAATGACACTTAAAATATAATTTTAATACTGAAAAAATATTCTGGTTAAAAACGAACGAATCAGAAAAACCTTGTAGGATTGATCAAATATTCTGGTTATTATAATAGAATTCAATACTTTATAACTTAAAATAATCCGAATTCCTATTATAATAACCAGAATATTTGATCAGTTCCGCAAGATTTTTCTGATTCGTCCGTTTTTAACCAGAATTTTTTTCAGTATATTATTAATTATTTTATATAAACATTTCTTCTAAATAAATATATTAATTTATAATTATATGCTACTTAAATAAAACATTCAATTATACAACATATCACATTTGAAAGGGATAAACGTAGATATATCGAAATTGTAACAATTAAATAATCGATTTAAATTCCAAAAGGGGAGTAAAGCCCCCATATCGGTTGATTGATTCAGTCGCACGAGTTCCAAGAGAGAGGCTTGAGTCATCGGATAATTGTCACGATCATCGCATCTCCTGGCCTTCTTCGGACGTGAAAAACGTGCTAATCGCTTTAAGTGGACCTAATACTCAGATCGAGGCTAAATTTTCTTATCGGAACAATCATAAAGGCCATCCTCCTTTAGCCCATTCGATCTGATTTCGCTGCGACGATTCTAGTTATCAATTCTCGGCGAGAAATTGAGTCTAGGTGTGGGTAGATCCATACACGGATAAAGACGATTGCTCCAATTGAAGATACGATAGAGGTGTGCGGGAAGTACGCGCGCCAGTTATAACGCGATCGAGCCGATCTTCTCACGTCTCGCCGTGAGAAAGGCGGATGTCCATTCTGAATTCACGGTACGGAACGAGAGGAATCTCTTTTCCTTTCCGCGCTACTCGCGTTCGCGATTTTCGCACGTCGGAATTGCGAAAGTACGCCGATATCGTGGCACGCGCGACCGTCGCGGTTTCTCCTTGAAAACTGTAACACGCAGCCAAGTTTCATCCCGTCGTTTTTCCAGAATGCTTTTGCTATACTTGCGTGTGCATATTGAAATTTCTTACATTCCGCTTTACGTAATCTTCGAAAGCAATTACTTCAAGGCGTCAATATTACATAAATTATCATTTTTTTATGATAATTTACGATACATATATAAATTACTTAGTATAATTAATAGTGATTAATTGAATTGTTATTAATAAATTAAAAATAACTGCTCAATTAAATGAGTTATATTTAGATAAGAAATATTTAATGTATGGAATCTTTATACCATAATTGGTTTTCATATGAATTGCAATATTATGAAAGAAAATTTAAAGAACCGTTCAAGAGATAAGATCACGTTCAAGTTTGGCACACTTGGTGCTTAATTTCAAGACTAATTGCAACATTATATAACTAAGGTATTCCTAATTAAAGTAATTAGAAAAAAATAACAACGTTGTATCTTTCCATAATTAAAAAATTTTTTTATTGCAATCTGAACGAGAGGATGCTTCTCGACGGACCTTGCACAACACAGAAGACAGTTATCTTGGAGGGTGTTAAGCTATATTTCGATTCCGGTCTTAATTTTTCCCACGTTGCGGCGCGTTTTCCTTCGCCTCCTGTCTGCATTCCGCGACGCGCCTCGTTAGACTTGACACGTATTACTTTGCATTCCCCACAAACGTCTCGGGCCTCTCACGAGGCGCGGAGCGCGGCTCGTCGGAGCGGACAAGCCGACTCGGAGCGGATTCCCAACTTGGAAGTAGCCGCGCTTTTCCAGCTCATCACCAGAACTTTCCTGGAGCGAGGCAACAACCTGTCCGTTCCGCAGAAACGAGAACGACATGTCGTACACAATGATCTCGCTTTGATCATCGCAGAATCCGAAATTCGAAAACATTTAAGCTTTATTTCCTAAGATTGATTCTTTCATATCAAAATATAAAATCATCGTTGAATTTCGAGACACGTGTGATTAGATTTTAAATGTCAACTATCAATTAGTTATTATTTTATTATATCATAATGATAATACGATAAGTATTAATTGTAACATTATATTAATATTTTCATTCCTAAACAAATTGCAATATTTATACCGAGGAAAAAAGTTTAGCTGGAAAAAGTTTACTTCCACTTTTTAAGGGATAAGACCGTATTCGAGTTTCAAGACTGGAATTCTTCTTGTCAAAACTTCTCTTCCACTTATCTAATCCTCAACGATATTTCTCTCGAAAGAAAAATAAACGTTCAACTGATAGAGGCTGCCCCGATAGTTCTGAAACGCCATTCGAAGTTGAACACAAACGACAGTATTGATCTAGGAGGATCTATCGCGAACGGCAAATGGTGATAAGGACATGTGTGGCGCACGTTTCACGGGCGCGCCGAAGGACTTGGTGATACCGTCGATAACGTTCGTGGAAGCGCGACGGCGTGTCAAGGCCCAATGTCAAACCGGCGAGGGACACCGGCGACAATTGCACAGGCGTGATATATCGGTGCCGCAATTTTCTGCCCATTAACGTCGGCCGTCAGCAGGACGTTTGCGGAAGCGTCGCGTCCGCGAACGGGGAATCACCGTGTTACGATGGCCCGACGGGGCATCTCGCACGCGCGAGATCCTTGACATTTCCCCGACGATGCGCACGAGAGATAAGGGAGAGTCGAGGTGCGAGGGAAACCAGCGACGCGACTCGAAACCGCGATTTACGGGGAACAGCGACAATTTCAACTACATAAATCGCGCGAAAGTTGCGAAACGCCGAGATGGAGAAGTTCGCCAGGCACCAAGGACGGCGCTACGCCACTTTGCGCGAGCTAGATGCGATAAAGATACAAGTACTTCGGCGGCACGCCACAAAACGGCTAGGCGCGTGCAAACTGTCGCCTGAAACGCTGCGGCGGAAGTGAAGGTAGAAATCGATCAGCGTTGCCGGTCAACGGCTGCCAAGTTCTCGGTTCGGCTTGACTAGGGTCTAATTAGCTACGAAGAAATGTCAGCAGATCAGATTTTCTACGCGCTGCTCTTTTCCTTTCGCTTTTTATAGAATTATGTAAAGGAAAATCGAAAGAATTTTCATTCGTTTTGTGTTGATGCGGAGATCTTTAGATTTTTTTTGACCCTTCATGAAAAATTCTTTCTATTGAAATAGAAATATTTATTCGGAAGCACATTTTGTAATTCTTGTATTTTACAAAATTTCCCCATGGAAATTCTCAATTCTTTTAAAATCCTTTATAAATATTTCTTTCGAAGTGACAGAAATTCCGAAATATCTTTTAGAATGTTGAGGAATTTTGTTTAAAAAATAATTATTTATGTGTTTAGGCAGGAAAAGTGTGAGTGATAAAACTTTCGTCGATCTTTTCAGGATTTTCCAAAATACGAAGAAATAATAATAAATAATGCTTGCTTTTCTAATATTTATGTTTTATTTCATTTATAATTAAATTATTACTTGTTTATTAAGAGTCAGAAATTCTTAAAATTTTTGATTTCGGAATAATAATTGCCAATGGTACAAACACGCCGAAATAAAGAAATAGCGGTGAACAAATTTTGTCAGGTTTGTAGTCTATTGATCGCGTCTTCAAGCGTCGTACCTCCGGAAACGAAAACGTACGATCCGTGACCGCGTTACGTCAGGAACGGGCTTTCAAATCCAGCCACAATCCTTCCACGCGATAGCGAGAGAGAGACGGAAAACCGAGAGAATGAGCGGCGTGCGAGCACGGAATACATTATCGTTTTTCGAAGTCGCGTATCTAGAGACAGCGATATCTATAAATTGATTAAAACGGAAAAACTTGAACATTGATACGAAAAAGAAATTAATAGTGAATATCGAGATCGCGGAATAAACTTAATAATCGAATATATCAAGAAATGCAGTTTCGCGTTAAGTATATTTTTCGTAAAATATCAATTCAATTCATATCAATTCAAATCATATATGCTGCTAATTTTTATGTAAAAAAAAAGAGCGGAGTCATACTTATAAATATACCAAAAGAAGATATATGCGACAAAAAAAAACAGAAAATGAAATGAGAGGAAGAGATTAGATACGATCATCATTATTCTTACGTAAATCCTCCGACGATAGACTACAGGAAAATGTAACTCAACGCATAGCTTGTGTAAACGTATGACGGATGGAAAAGTCGCTCGGCGCGTTTAGCTGCGAGAGGGGACGTGGGGGCGATAAAAAAAAAGAGAAAGGCACGATAATTACCAAGGATTCGTCCCCATTGTCAGCGCTCATAGCCCCCCGCTGGCGCTAGAGGGACCCGAACTCGTCGCTCGTCGTCGTCGTCTTCGTCGCCGGGCTGTTCGTTGCTCCTCTTCGCGGCTTCGCTTCCGGCAGCAGCAACAGCAGCACGAGCCGACGACGCTCGTCATTCTGCGCCGAGGCCTGTACCCCAAACGGGACTGTTCCCGAGGGACTCTACTTGTACTAGCCGCTCTGGGTCTAATCTGTCATCCAGCATCGCGCCGCACGACGCCGAAGAGTACTTTCTTCTTCTTTCAGAACTGTCTGCTTCTTCTGGTGCAGAACGCCACTTTTGAGGGAAAAATGAAGTGTCAGAATGAAAAAAGAAAAAGGACGGTTATGAAAATTGTAAATGAATTTGTCTGAAGTTACCATCCAAAGTGGTAAAAAAGTGAATAAGGAAGGAAAGGAAGAAATATATCTAACAAAAGAAAGAGCTATAGAAAAAAGGCTATATGAAAAAGGTTATATATGACGACATATTTATATATGTCACGTATATGTCAAATTCTCTTGACATGAAGATAAAACGGAGAGAAAAGAGAGATGAAGCATAGAAAATAGAATTTGGGTAGCTAAACAGATGTTTATTATTATTCTAGAGTATATCTACTAGGGATTTAGATTAAAAATTGTATCTATAAAACGTGCGTTGAATGTCAGCAATACGATTTAGCAGATAATACAAATAATACAAATACATGAGTTTACAATAAAAATACAAACTTAAATAAAAAAATTTTAAAAAGCTATCAGTATATAAATTTTCAATTGACAGTGTGGGATTTAATAGTAGAAGTAAAACAATAAGAGAAATAAAATACTGATAATACCAGATGATACGATTAATAATTTAAATAAGATAATCAACTTTATGCCCTAAAATTGTAACTAAGGAATTTTAATGATGAGAGAATAATAGTTGAGGGATTATAAAAATAATAGTCGAATAGAAACTGTGATAATAATATCAGATAGAAATTAAACCTGCATAAAAAAAGAAAAGAAACATAATTATAGTTGAATATGATAAAGATTTTTTTTCTTTTTTCTTTTAATTCTATAACATCATATTTAAAGTATGTTTGTCAATATGTTTATTCGACTATCACGAAAGAAAAGGATAGTTGCGTGGAGCAATCAGATTATAGTGATCTCTAGGGACATAGGATTATAGCGGTCGGATAGGGATATCCTGTCACGTGAAGAAAGAGAGGGACAAATTGAGGAATCCGTGAAGAATAGTACCAATAGTACTAACAGTGTTTTGAAATTTTAGAAATGCAGCGTGAACTATGTTTGATCTATGAACAATGTTCTATCCGCGATATAGTGGCAATATCTCGGAGTACCCTCGCGGAGTACTTCGGGGTCTCTTCTCGGGTCGCTCCCTTCGCGCGCACTCTCACGAGAGCCAGAGCGAGCGAGAAGAGGAGAGAGATGGAGAACAATGCTGCAAGTGCAGGCGCGAGAGAGTCCGAGAGAGGACACTGACACACGAAACGTCAACGACACCTCCGAACACGTCGTCGTTCTTCTCTCTCTCCCTCTCTCCTTTTCCCTCGTTCGCTCCGAATTCCCCCCCTTCGGAACTTCACTCACTTCACTGATCGCTCCAAAAACGCACTGTCGATACCCTCGAATCTCGCTGTTTTCGAGACAAATCGCTCGCAAACGAACGCGAACGAATGGACGGCGACTTCTCTCTCTTTCAGGCGAGCGAGCGAGCGAGTGCCGTTCCCTGCGAACAGAACGGCACGGTACGGTACGGTACGGTACAGGGAGATCGGGGGACCACTATACGGGGGTCCCCGCTCTTCAGATTGCGAAAGGAAAAACCAAGAGGCGGGACCGGGGGGAGACGCGCGCGTGAGTCGCGACGCGCCGGGAAAATTGCTAGCCGTACGGATCCCGAGCTTCCCTCGCGGATCGGACCTCGGTGTGCGACTGTGTGGCAACCACCGTCACGCCGGAGATGTGTGCCGGTGTGTGACGGACTTTTTCCCACCATGACGAGACACGGGGTGGGGAGCAGGTACTTACGACGGTACCGCCATTTGTTGTAACGGAGGTGCTTTTGTTGAGGAGAGGGCATCCAGGGACGGATCGATGTGCCTCAAAGCTTGACGCTAAGGAGCCAAAATGGCGCCTAATTTTGGAGTAAGAAATCTCCAAGGATCCATCTCTTTCGGGAATGGAAAATCTAGATTTTCCCGAATATTTTAGGGAGACTTTAATTTGACAGATTTTTAATCCAGAATTTAATATTCAGACTTGCGAGTTGCAAAATTAATTAGATGGTTGTAGTCGTGAAAATGACTAAAATCCTATTTTAAAAATAAATTTAAAAATTGTGAGAAATTAAATTTTATAAAAGAAAAAGCAATTTTAGATAGATTTTAAGATAACCGAAAGATAATTTAAATTTTTCTCCAGAGATTAAGAATAAATAACTATTTCTTTGAAGAGAATTAAAATTTTTCAGGTATATAAATGAAATGACTTTTAAAATTTTATAAGAAAAAATGGATCAAATTTATAAACCCAAGAGAATAAAAAAAAATCATCTATAAACCAATTTCGTTCACTTTGGCAATAAAAGAATAAAAAATTAAAAATATTTCTGCATTTTCTGTTTGCAATTTGACGGCGAAATCTTACCATTTTATTGGTTTAATCCGAGGCTCTGCTTTCCGAAGGTTCCAAGATTTGTATTCCGTATCCGACATCCATAAAGAGAGAGAAAGAGAGATTTCTCGCGCCATGTTTAGAATTGCTATACTACTTTGCCATTTTTGTTGCTGCTTTCCGGAGAGAATGGAGCGACTGTCAGCTTCTCCATTTCTGAATCTGACGTTGAAGATTTTACTGTTTTAAATGCGCCGTGAAATTGAAAAATGTCACAGTACTATTTTTCTACTATTTTTCTAATATTACCTGACTATTTTTCTCAATTTTTCTTCCGTAAATATTATTCTTTGCTTCTGTTTACTTATTCGTGAATTTCATTCAGTCCATATTTTATTCTTTTTGTACGAATGGCTTCTAGTATCATAATACAAATATTACTTCTTCAAAATGACGTTTACAATTTAAACCAAATGAAGTATATAAAATCAATATTACACCAAGCTAATATTTCTTCGAAAAACAATTCAAGTTCCTTAAAAATTAAACTAGGAAAAAATAAAGTCAGAAAGTTAAAGTTTACCAGAAAACAACGGAAAACAATTCTAACTATAGCTACTTAGGTTATCGCCGTAGAGAGAGATATCTAGAAAACAAAAGTTCTTTAAAATGTAATCACCGTCATCGTTAAGACAATCTAGTACCGAAAAAGAAGAAAAGAAAAAAACCATCATGAACGTGTTAGAATGAGACAGGACAGACAACATAGATAAGACCATCTTTCTTTGGAGAGTGTCAGGTTTCTATCAGCAAAAGGTATGATGAGAACACATAAGTGGCTGCACGCTTAGCGCTAAATACGGCTGTTTATTTCCGAATTTGATTATCGATAATGAAGATAGAAAGATGTGGAAAGAATAGACTAGAAAGAATTTTTTATTTTGTTAAAACTAAAATTTTTTTTAATGACTTCACGAGGATTCAGCCGCTTTTAATGTTAAACGCGCGCCAAGGAAATGAAGACGAGAGACTGAGACAGATATTTAGACGACAGACAGACAGACAGACAGACCAGACAGACAGACAAGAGACGTTTTTCACAACATTTAATAAAACGCTATCAACTATGTATGCCTCTTTTTTACTCAAATACTCTAAAAGTTACTTACATACGTGTATAATCTTTTATATGTTTATTCCTTTTTTTTTTCCTTCAATGCCACACGCGCGGACGTGTCATATCCCTCTCGCGTTTTGGGATACACTCCCATCCCCCAATCCCTTCTAACGCGTTTTTGTTTTTCGAAACGCTTCGTCACCCTTGCCCCTTTCTCTCCCTCCTTCTCTCTATCAATCGGCGATTTCTACCTTTCGCTCGTTTTGTTAGGCACCGATCATCGACGATGAACACAGTGAGATACGCCAGCGCGATCAGGGAGCAAAAAGAAAAAAAAATGAAAAAAAAAAGAAGAAGAAAAAGGGTGCCTCGCAAACCTCTGGGAACTGACACGTCCGGCTTCGAGTGTATATGTACGTACGCGTACGTATGTTGGGTATGCGTGTTCATGCATGTGTGTGCATGTGTGTGTGTGTGTGTGTGTGTGTGTGTGTGTGTGTGTGTGTGTGTGTGTGTGTGTATATATGTATGTGTATGCGTGCGTGTTTACTCACGCACGTGTATCCGTGTGTATAAATTTAATACTATCGTCGTATCGTTAACGCTTCGCTTATGTATAAGTGCTTCGATTAATCGTGGACACAGCGATCAACGTCCCGGGATGCGCTAAAGAGAGGTCCGTTTCTCTTGAAATGTCTTCTACGGGGATACGATTGATTGGTATATTTTTTTTTCTTTTCTTTTCGGTTTGAAGGATGACGGGTGTGCAAAAGGGTAGTCGGCGTGATGGTGGTGTGCGGTGTGTGTCCCCTCACGAATCTCCCTCTCAGCCGTTCCTTTCATCGCGGAGAGCCGAGCCTGTCGGAGCCTCAAGCGCGAATTTCCCTCTTCCCCCTTCCTCTTGAGCTTCCGTCTTCGCCCTCATCGAATCTCTCGCCGTATTTCGTGTCCGTCGAATTTCACCACTTTCCCTCCTCTTCAGAGTGGAGAGATAATCGCGCGACTAAAGTCGTATATAATTACGTAGGCACCGTAATATCAGTTACAAATGTGTTTAACAATTTAAAACGGAGAACTTCAAATGTATCGAGCGCCAAATTATAAAAAGTATGATTGCTCTAGAGAGTCGCTATATGTATATATTTATATATATGTATATATATATAATTATAGAAATATAATTTGGGAAAGCATATAATATATAATATGCTGATAACGCATGAAAAATTAACGTTCCATTCCGAACAATCCAATTAATTGCTTTACCATTCCGCGATTCTGATCGTGACGATAAAATAATATTATTTATAAAAATAAAGAAATAACAATTGTATACATTCCTATAAATACATTATATTTTTCGTAAAGTATACTCATATAATTTTAAAATATATCATTTNACATGCAATTTCATATTAATATATATATATATCATTTTTTTACATGCATAATTATAAATATAAAGAATCGCCCGCACGAGCAAAAGTGCATTGTTTTTTTTTTCTTTTCGAAAAAATATTCTTCTGGCGCTCGACACGTTCGAGATCTTCACGCTTGGAATTCGCGAGAGAAGAAAATCGAAATCCGCGCTTCGTCGTCGATCGTCACTGGACATTCGCAGCTTCTACATTGACCGGCGTAAAAAAAGTCCCATATAATATAATTTATCTCTTAACCTACGAACTTGGCGCTGAACCGTTCTTTCTCTTTCTTTTTTTCTTACTTTTTTTTCTTCGTATGCACAAGTATCACAATCGCTCACGTTTCACGCTCGTCTACGAATGTGTCATGTGTATGCGTATGCTTTTCTCGCTTTACATTTTTATCATTTTTGTCGCTCTTGTTTTTGCTTATCCACGCCGCTCGAAGACGGCAATCAACGAAATGCTGTCGCACGCCTCGCACGCCTCGCTTCCAAAGTTCCGCTCTAGAGCGCGATTCGGCAGCTCTAACGATTCGAGAGATCCAAAGTCCTCACTCTGGAATTTCGTCCTCACCGTGAGATGCAACGCGCTTTGCAGAATTTTAATTTTCTTTATCTTTCACACAACATTTCCCGACGCTAAAAGCTTGGACGTGAGAAACTGAGAGTAATCAATCACGTAAATCTTCAATTCAATCTAATCGGAGCTCTATTTAATAAAGTTATAAAATATTAAATAAATTATATATAGCTTATTAAATATATATAGTATTTATATGAGAAAAGTCATATAAATATTATATAAGCTTCAATATAAAAATATTGAATACAGATTTGATATTTGTATACATATATATATGTATATAAATTTCGATATACAGTACATTGTATGCAATGTACAATATATATAAATGATATAAACCTTCAAAATTCAACTGTGTATATGTGTATTTGTAGATTTATGTATATGTGTATATTCCAGAACGATTCTCTCGAATTAGAGCGAGTGCAGATTCGCTCTAGATCGATACATTATCCGCGTATTGCAGCCTCTGACACGAGGCTCGTCTAAAAGGACACGCGACCCGTTTCCGGTCGGTCGTGCCCTACGCTTAAAGTTAGATATTATAAACTGCAATCTATAAGCTGATCCCATGTGTTATTTCTTGGTCACAACCTCGTTGAAATCTTTTCCCACCATTGCTCACGGATCGCTCTTGAACATTCCCGACGAGAATTACCGAAGCTCGGAGGTCCTTACCTCGAGACCTTCCAGGCTCGGATTCCTCGTCATCGTCTCGTACGACGTGCATCGTCGTCGACCTCGCATCGGACGGGTCAACTCAGCTTCACGATATGCTGTTGTTTTTTTTTTCGCATTTTCATCGCAAACGAGAATCACAATTGTCGATTGCGATAAAAAGGGATTGTAAAATTTTCATATCGCGAAGCGACCTAACTATCCTGAAGATTAAGGATGGCGTCGACGATGACGTCACGAGTCTCTCCATCCCGGGCGGACGCATACGTCGTAGCTGTAAAATTCCCTAATGATCTCGGGGCGAGATCTCTCAAAAGACGCGATGCTCTGGCCCCAGGAGATCTTCCGTCTCCCTCGGAGGGCACCTAGGTTCAATCCCTGTATCGCATGGGAGGGTGAACAACCCCGGAGTACTCTCCTTTGTCTAGATTGTCCTCGAAATCCTCGTTTTCGAGATTACCGCAAAATTGGAAGAGATCCGAAGGATTTCGATCTTCCAGGCTTTGAAGAAATCGAGCCATCAAGATCGAAGTGCGTCGAGTGTCTCCATCTTCAATGGAGTCGTTCAAACGATCTGGACGAGGAGCTCGAGAGAAGCGATCTATCGAGCGCTGAGGCCGGTATTCCGTATTCTCAGAGCTCGTCGCGCGGGCAGGAAAGGGCTTTACCCTTTTGAAAAGCGACGATTTTTGGCGCGCACTGAGCGTCCTCAGTACTAGTCCTGGACAGTTTCCCGCGAGGTAGGCTTCCTTCATCCTAGGCAGATACAGTCTCCACCATGGACTTCTTGATGATCTCGCCAAAGTTCTCGTCGCAGTCTTCGGACGCGCCATCGGGCTGCTGCTCGCCGGCAACCTGACCGGGCTCGATCATTTCCGCGACCTTGCCGGCCGTGCCGTGAGTACCGTAAGTACCGTGGTGCTGCTGCGGCTCGTGCATCTCACCGTAGTACGAATACCTGCCGCTGAGGAGCTCCGAGAAGGGCTCGAGCTTGCCCTGCATCTGCTGCACCACCGTCGCGTTCATCGGCTGCACCGAGTTGGTGAGATTTGTGTACTGCGCGGTACTCGCGGCGTCATCCTGGGCGAACACCGTCACATCGTAGGACGAGTGCTGCTGCTGTTGCTGCTGCTGCTGTTGCTGCTGGCTCTGCGACGGCTGCGGCGGCGGCGGCTGCGGCATTTGGTGAACCTGGGCGCCGCAACCGTTCTGAAGAGCGGCGCCCGTGGTGTCCTGGGGTCCGCCGTAGGGCCCGTAGTGCGCGAAGGCGGCCGGATTCGGCGGCGACTGGAACTGCGGCGGCGGCGGCGGCTGGAACTGCGATACGCGCGACGAAGACGGTAGATTCGCGTATGGCGATCCGTAGTCCTGATACGAGGACTGCTGGAAGCTCATGCCGCCACCGCCACCGCTACTGCCGCCGTTGGCGGCACCGCCGCTTTGCACGCCGGGCGAGAAACTTTGGAAGGCCTGGCCGAATTCCGGGTGCAGTTTCCGCTGCACGACGACCGATTGGCTACTGTCCACCGCGTCTTCACTCGCGTAACAGTCGTCCCTGATGGCATATAGGTCTAGACTGTCCTCCCGCGTGCCAGGTACTTCCGGCTGGCAACCGGCCACTCCAGCTCCGACACTGTCGTGACCTGTCTCGTAGTGCAAGGTCGTGAAGCCACCTCCTCCGGGTCCCGTACCTGGAATCGCGCAAGCATCGCCCACAGAAGCTTCCATTCCTAAGGAAGCGATGTCCCTGAGAGCACGAGCGCCCCTGCCATTCTGCCCCTGATTGTCCACTATCTGATCGTGATCACCGCCACCGTCTTCCTCGCGCTGCTTCTTCTCCAGCTCTAATCGCATCAGCGTGTGAATGAAATGCGTCCGCACCCGCACCGGGTTAAATTCGATCCTGCCTGTGCTGTTTGCGCAACCATCCCGCGTGCAGCCGCAAGGGAAACCCGGTCGGTCCACCTGAAAATCGAATGCAATGAAAAATCGTTTTACACTTCTTTGAGTGAAGTGTCAGTCTTTTTTTAGAGCTAAGGAAAGATTGACCCCAAGTTTTATCCGTTAATCCTTCAGCTTCAATCAGTTAAACTGATCTCAACTGAGTAGAACGTGTTAACAAATGAAAAGATTAATTGCTGGAAGGATTCAATGCAACGGCAGTCTTAGAAAATTTTAGTAGATTAATCTTAAATTACGTAACGCATTTATTTTAAATTGGAAAAAATTAAGTTTACATGAATTTTCATGAATTTTTAAAAAAGTAAGTCAGAACATCTTAATTTTTTATTTCACATTCGATCAAGATAAAAGTTTTCTAAATTTTACATATTTGAAGAAAGTGCTTTCTTTTTCTAAAACGTCTCATTAGAAATAAAAAATAAATTGTCTCCTTCGATTATTCAAGTAATTTATAAAAATAATATGTTGTTCTAGTTATATTCTCTCTCTCTCTTTCTCTCTCTCTCTCTCTCTCTCTGTGACTCTCTCTCTATATGCAATGACATTAATAATTATAATTGAAACAAGGAAATAGAGATGTAGATTTGTCGTATAGAGCTCTTTGCCAATAGCATCATGGAATTAAATTTAATATACAAATTGCATGCATGCTTTATAAATTTTTTCAAGTATATTACTTCTCTTACTGTATTACTGTATTTTTTCGTGTATATATTTTAGCGGTCATTTTAGAATTTCATTATTTCAATTATCTTATATTAATTTTATTATGCCAGTCACTTTGCATGTCACTTCTATTACTTCAATTTTTACTTTATATTTATATATACATAAAATATACATATAATATATGCAGTTGTACTATAATATATGCCTAAATATATTTATATACATATATATATATATATATATTTTTTATCTCTTATCTTCATTATTTCAAACTTGAATCTACAGTGTACTCCATAAGTGTACTCATAAGCGTACTCCAAAGTTCTAATTATTGTTCCATTCTATTCTCTTTTCTTCTCTCTCTCTCTCACCTGGCACTTTACATTGGCCCTGCTGCAAGGACAGCTCTCAGGATCGCAGTATCCCTTGCAGCCGCATCCGCAGTGCTCCCTGCTAGCGCGGATATCGCGGCACTCGTCCTTCTCGACGGCGTCTATCCTCCGCACGCCGGCGGCCCTAAGAAGTGCCCGACGCTGCCACGTGGGCACCGGTTGTAGGAAGTAATAGCTATCGATGTCGAGCTCCTCGTTGTCGCTGGGCTCCTCGTCGGTGTCGTCGCTCGGGTCCTCCGAGCTCGACGCCGTCTCGGTCACGCAATTGGCCGCGCAATTGCGCTCGGAGCGCAACTGCGCGAGGCGCGCGCGATGGATCCGCCTCTGCTCGGCTGCGTGCTCCGACAACGAGAATCTCTCCGCGTGCGTGTGCGTCGCGCTCATGCCCAGAGTGCTGCCGCCCTGAAACCGGGAGAATCGATCTCTCGCGTCTCTTGCATAAATCCGCACCAACGTACAATCGTGAGTTTATTTGTTTATTCAATGTATGATCGGAATCAATCTTTCGAAACAACAAGAGAATGAAACGCTAATAGTGTATAATGATGATAAAAACACTTTTTATCATTCTATTTTTATCATTTCAAAACTTGTACGAATATAGAAATTAGTTTATGTATTAATAGTAGAAATCATGATGATAATAAAAAATAATAGTAATACAAATGAATGAAAATAAACTCATGCAATAAAATACATATTGCGCTATTTTATGTCAGGTTGATAACAAATTTGTTCATTTTTTTCTCTATATGACGATTATGGAATCTTTTATGGCTGAAACCTTGCGTGCAACCAATAAAGAACATTATATCACTATAGAATTTTATTGTAAAGTAATGGTACACAAAAGAGAAGGGAAAATCGACGGTGTCTTATACAAATTCGATAGCGAATATTATCGTGGTATTATTGAACGGTATTATAAATGATGCGAGATATAGAGGGTAGAATTGTAAGAGGAGTTGTCTTGCGTGAACGCGATTGAAAGAAAGAGGGATCGATCGTATCTTACATATAAATTCGACCGCTCACACTCTCACGGGGGTTTACAACTGACGGCAAGATTTCCCGTCATAAACAACTTTTGACGCTTATTATTCATTCTCTCGGTCCGTATAAATAAAATCTTAGCATTGGTAAACGTGAAATAAAAATATTATATCTCTTGCCTCGATTATTTATGCATACTTAAATATTAGGAGGAAGAAAAGGATAGGGAAAATATTAATAAACAATAATAAATAATTAATGTATAAAAAGACAATTAAATGTCATAATTGGCATGAAACGTATAGATTGCAAAGAAAACGATAGCGAATAAACAGTCAAACGAAATACGTTTTCCATATTCATGCTCTTCCGGAACAATGGAACGAAAACATACGAAATGTAAATGCGGCATTCAATGAACCACTTACTGCTACAAGCGTAGCAAGATAGTTAGGATATAGACATAAAGGAGAAATATATCGCGAGATAGCACAAAAGTTGCCTGCGAATTGAAAAGTAAGAGAGAGGGACCAATTTTCGGACTTACCTGGGAAGGTACGCAGGTGAAGCCCTGTGCCCTGGGGAAGTAATAGACCGTCACCGCGTCGAAGTGGATGTTGCGCTTCTTCTTCAAGGGTTCGTCGACGTTGCCCCGCGACTCGTCGCTCTCCATGCAGTCGGTCAGTCTGCGCTTCAGGTTGCTCTTGGCCGGAAGCGTCCGGAAGCTCGTTAGAGGCAGCTGGCCCGGCGTCCCGGGCGTCCCCGAGGACGCCGCGTATCCGTCCAACTGGTTAACGCCTGAAAGACACGAATGCCGTCTCACAAAATAGTAAATCCTCTAATAGGGATTTCTACGAACGAAAAGACACGCTCGATTTTCGATCGATTTTCGCATCAATGGGGAAGCTAATCTCAAGACTCTGGCGCATTACCGAGAAAGAAAATAACAAATTGTCAAATTCTTCTGGCGAAATTTCGAAATCGACTTCTGTCGAGAAAGAGATTCGGAGGATAGTAATGGTTTTTTTATCGAAGGGGAAGAAGAGTTTCTCTCCCGCGAGTTAAATCGTGACGATGGGGAAATTCCTTCGTCGATAGATAACAAAATTCCTTATTCCGTCCTTCGAAGCAGGTTTTACCGCGACGAGATATTAATTCGAGGCTTAAGCACTGAGATAGAAGTCGACTGGTTGACATTTTCTCCGAGAAAAGTTCACTGTGATTTTTATCGGGAAAGCAGCGCTTTTCGCTTGTTCTGGGACACCCGGTGTATCGCGCGTTGACAATCGATGCGAGGCTTATCGAGTTGCGCTCTGCTCGCTCGCTCGCCGGACAGTTTCGACCAGCAAATGCGAGACTGGTAAGGAGAATCTTCGCGGAATCTAAAAATTTCCCATTTTTATAAGAATAAAAATCTGAAGGAGTCTTTAAGTTGGTCGTCTAATGTAGGATGATTGTTCTTAGAATTTTACACTTAATACCAATCTCCCTATTAAAAGATTGCATTAAAGCAGCTTTTACTAAGAGTTTTTGTAAAAGATGAAATAATGATATAATTTGCTTACAGATAGCAATTTAAACATCGAATAATTAAAATGTTCAATAACACATAATTCAAAAATTGAATATAAAATAGAAAAGAGAGAGATATATAGAGATATATATTTCGTAATAATAAAAAAGTCATCGGAAAAATATGATATAAAATGAAAACTAGAATGGAGTGATTTTTAAACCATAATCGTGAACAACAATACGTGCATTAAAAAATCCATTAAAATCTGCTCAAACGCAACTAAAAAATAAAATTTAATAGTAACGATTAATTCCAATTTTCCATTATTCTTGATATTTTTGTCAATAAATTTCAAATTTCAATAGACATATTAAAATGACTCGTAATCAGAACAATTTAATTATTTGACACTTCCATCGAAATTAGAAAGAAATAGAGAAAGAAGATTGCAAATTCTTATAAAAGCTTCTTACTTTTCTCCTTGTCGGAGAGGATGTCGTCCGGTAGTCTGTCGAGGAAGGAAGTCTCCGAATCGCTTTCCGGTGCAGGTGCCGGTCCCGGGTCACCAGGGATCTCGTTGCCAAGACCTGAATCGCTCCCATCGGATCTGACCTCATCCCTGGCGCCGGTCGCCAAGGCCAGGCTTTCGGCGGAGTCCTCCGTGTACGCTTCCGGCCGGTCGGCCTCCAATCTCGTCATGATTGGCGCCATCGCCTCCACGCAGCACAGAGCGACCCCCTCGGAGCAGGGTAGCTGATTGGACGCCATGTCGACGTCGCGCAACTCGTGGCGGATGCTCGTGATGGGCGACACCTCCGAACTGTCGGAGCCGGTTTCCGTCTCCGTCTCGGTGTCGACGCCCTCGGCAACGTCCACAGATATCTCCGGCGTCTCCTCCGGCGAGCTCGGCATCGTCTCCGACGAATCCAACTCGTTGGACACGCGACTGTCCTCGGTCGAACTCGCCAGAACTACTTCTTCGTCCTCCTCGAGCTTGCCGATCACCGCGACGGGCGCGGACTCGTCATCCTTCTCGAGCTCCCTCGAAGTTCCACTCTCCTCGGCATCCTCCGATCGCCCCGTGACCTCACCGATTCGCTCCAGCACCACCTTACACTTCTTCAGGACCAGTTCATTGTCCGGACTGCGTGCATCCTTTATCATCTCACACTTTTTCGATCTAGTCATCGGAGACGAGCTACCCTGCCACCGTTGTTTCTTCAGGCTCTTCTCCGAAGTCTCGGCAAACGATTCGCGCTCCTTCTCGATGGAATCCCTTCGTTCGTCGGAAAAAGGCGAGCTCTCCTCGACGTATTCCCATATGTTCTCGTTCGCGTTCATCGGGGCACTCTTCTTCAAATTCTCCTCCTCGATGCGATTCAGCACAACGGATAAATTTCGACAGACGGGACTCGACGGCGTCGCGGAATTCGTTTCGATGAGGCAGTTTTTGGTCGGAGTGCAAAGCTCGTTTTCAATGCTCGCGGTCGCATTCGCGTCGCCGACGTCGTTCTGACGCGACCCCGTCGTTCCCTCCAAACTGTCGCTTCTCGAAAGTATCGCAGAAGTCGCATCGACACCGAGCGTCGTCGTAATTTCCCCCTCGCTGTCATAATCCATCTTTTTGCTCGCACAGTTTAACGTGTCCTCGATGTTGTCGAGAACGCTGGTCGCGCACTCCGAGGGACCTGCGTCGATCCTGCTGATCGCCGCCTTCTCCTCCTCCCCGTCCAACTCTTGCCCCCCGTGATTCTGATCGACGTCCTGAATCTTGGAATCATTCGGCACGAACGACCCCGCCGGGACGTCGTTACATCTCGGCGTTATCCTACCATCGAGTTCGTCCCCGAAGAGACAGGACTCCGAGGTCAGGGACACCTCGCCCAGAGTTCTCTCCCGCAGGCTCACCAGCACCGGCGACAGCCTCCTGACGTCGTTCCTCAGCTGGATCGCCTGCTCCTCCGAAATCTCGATACCGATCCTCTTGATCTCTGCGCCGATCGGCAGGAAGTCACCCGCGGCCGGCCGCTTTCTGGAAACGTCCGGCGACGCGGGCTTTTCGATCCCGTTCTCCCACACCTGCGTGCACTCTCCGATGTCGCGATCCTGAAGCTCGGACGTTGTCGGCAATTCTTCCTCAGGTTCCTGAAGAGTATCTTCCGTCGACTTTGCGTCGATCTCGTCCTTGTCATTTCTCTCGTTCTCGTTGATTTTCTTTCCTATCGTCATACCCATATTCACTTCCTCTTCGATTCCCCGTTGATCCTCTTCCGGCTTCTCATTCGATTGTCTCGCTTCGGATTCTTCGTTCTCCGATCTCTCGTCCAATTTCTCGCACACCATCACCAGATCCTCACGCGAGTCCAGCATGACAGATGGACGCACCGCGTAATCACCGCCGTCGTCATCGGCGTCCGTTATTGCCGTCGTTATCGTTGTTGTTGTACCGCCTGGCGGCAACGGTGCGGCTTCTGCCTCGATCTCCACTGAGGTGGAATCCTCTTGGGCCTCAACGAAACAGTCCTGACGGGCCGAAGGCGATTCCATCTCTGGTGTTTCTGCCATCTGTAAGTATCAAGTTCAATTGAAGATTAAAGGACAGTTCTACATTCTTGATGGAGGAATAATCGATTAGGAGTTCTCTGCGGCATTAAGGTCGATGGTAAAATTATCGATGAGTTACAATGGTCCATATATATCTCGCGCGTAAATTACAAAGGTCATTAAAACGAAAAAAATCCTAAAGACATGTAAATCATGTAACGATAAAATAATAATTAATGTTTTATATGCCTAATATTTATAAAAATAATTATATATATTATATTGCATTATATATTTATATATTTTTATATAAATAAATATATTAGTGCTGCTCTGTAGGAAAGATTATATTACTGGAGAAAGTAAAAATAAGTACCGAAATGCCAAGATAATAAGTGAAATATAAATAGTCAAGCTTCACGAAAATGAAAACACCGAGACGGAGATTTATATACAGATCAGGGATGAAATTACACGATCGCAGAGTAAAATGGAATGATACCGAAATAACCAACGTGGAATACAGATTAATTGGGTCGTTACATTCACCGCGGGAACGACTTTTGGCCCTCCCTCTATCCTCCGCGGCGGGCAGATGATTTCACCGGTATTATAATCAACGATCATTGCGCTCTACCTTTTTCACGAAAATAACATAAGCAAGCCGGGGAGAACGGGGAAATCAATAATCCGCGCACTGATATCGCGCGCACCGTTGCTAAACCCAGAAGAGAACAAGAGCGAGCGAGCGAGCGAGCGAGCAAAAGAAAGAGATAGACAGAGGGAGGAGAGGGAGGGAGGGAGGGAGAGCGAGAAATAGGGAGAAAACATCGATGCTGGAAGGAAAATCAATTTCCTGGAACCTAGCGCAATCCCTACCCGCCGCTCCAAAACCCTTTCGATACATTTCTCTTATCGTCCTCGAAATACAAGATACCGCGGGGGGAGCCTACATATAATGTATAATCTTGGCCGGAGATTATTGATTCAAAGCAACGGTGAAAAAGGGGGGACGAATGGGGGGCGACAGGAAGCAAACCTCCGTTCGCGTCGTGGACGGGACACTATATGCGCGAGTTATACTCTCCTCCGGGGGGGGGGGGGGGGACCCTGAACTCGTCCCCCGGGTAAAGACGGGGAAGCTCTTTTACCTTGAAGTCGCGCGATCCTTCCTCCAGCTTGGTCCAACTTTGTGCCCCTCGACTGCGGCGAGGGTTCGCGAGCTGAGCAGCCTCGCGGAATTTCTCTCTTTCTCTCTCTCTCTCTTTCTCTCTCTGAGGGGGAGAAGATCGTCTTAAGTTGTCTCGCGACTCCGGCTACCACCGTCGTCCCGTTCGCGAGGGCCCGCCAGATGCCGATAGTACGGTTCCATTGCAGGACCAAACGCGTCCTCGTGCGAGGGGGACGACGAGTGGCTCGGGCACAACATTCGCGATCGGCGAAATGAACACGTTTCGGACCAGAGGGAAGAGGTCTACCGGCACGCCGGCACTCTCATGAGAGACGCGAGTTTCACCCCTGGAGATTCATCCGACCGCGCAGCCGGGGGATCCCCCGAGTGCCCCGGGAATCCCGAGTGAAATCGACGGGTTGCCGGCAAGCCGACGGAGTCGAGTAACTTGAAGTGAACCAACGTGAACGTGAGGGGCACGATTGGAGTTGGCTAGTCGTTTAGCGAGGAATCGGCGCGGCAGAGGAACGTACGAGTTCGGGGAAGTAACTGATGCCCTTCCGAGAACGTCGATGAACGTTGACGACAACGCGAGGAGGCGCGATGACGATGACGATGACGATGACGATGACGATGACGATGACGAGCGGTGCGTTGAAGGGAGGACGAGAGGGGACTGATGGTTAGCGACTGGCAGTGCGGAGAACGAGGAGACGAGGTGGTGCGGCGCGTTCGACAGCTCGGAGCAGAGTGAGCGGAGGCGGCGTCGGCGTCGCCGCTCGGCGTCATCGACGACGCCGACGTCGACGTCGACGCCGACGCCGACGTCGCGCTCTCGGATCCCCTCGGCTCTGCTCGACCCGGCTCGGATGGAAGACACGCTCGAGGACGTGTGTTAGTGAATGCGTAATAGAGTACTGCACACGGGACGCGCGCCGCGGAGGAGCGCAGCGGTTCTCAAAGCGCACACCCGGTAGAGCGGATTAGTCATCGACGGACCGATCCTTTCTCATCGGCTCTTTTCGTGGTATTTTTAATTTCGCGAGAAAGACTCGGTGCAAGTCTCTCTTTTTCTCTCTTGCGAGGCAAAACCAATCGCGCGGTTTCGCTCCTAATAACGAGATTCTGAAGCTCGAGCCGTAGTTGCGAAAAAAGATTGCCGAGTTAAAGGATAAAACAGAAGTAATTGATACGGCGCTACTAGCGAAGGAGAGATCAAAGGTCACTCGGGAAATACGCGGAATAAATTGAAATTTGACACTATATTTCAAATAGATTTCTTTTTTAATGTTCTGCGCGATATCTTGCATCGTTTCTTTGTCTTCTCTTTTTATGTCGCATTGAATGCGCAGTTGCACTTGTTCTTTGATATCACACTTGGAGCATAATAGAAGTCCGAATTGCATTTTTCTCGACTACAGTCTTAGCTGTACAATATGAATTGACAGTTCTATAACGATGATGCATTCATTCGTAGTCTAATTATGTCAGTGATGCGTGCGACGCATCGACCAAGAGGAGCAAAGTTTATTCGCGAAGAAGCCGCGTGGAACATTACTCGTGCATGATAATCTGTTAATTGCGTGAGAAAATGATCGCCTGTTGGCGAACTACTGAAGGCATAATCTATCATATTAAATTAAATAAAGTCATCATGCGGAATAACTCAAAATAAAGAAAAAAAATTACTAATAAACCCATCACGCGATTATATATCCGGAAATTAAATAACTTGAATAAATAAAAGATGAATATTTATATACAATATTATATAAAAGAATATATGAATATATTATATAAAGAACATGTTTTTTAAAAATTTTCCACTTTGCAATTTTCGCGAAATCTTTCTGAGAGAAGATTAAATATTTGCGTTTTTCTTCCACCGAATTTAAATCAAATAAAATAAATATTTTGATTAAACATTTATAGGGTACGAGTATGTACATTCGGCGAACGAAAAATCCGAACTGATGTACAAACAACATATAAATGACAAATTAAAATGCATAATCCCAGGATACTTCGCAAATATTTGACCGGCAGAATTTACTTCAAATTTGACGATTTTCTTGCGATTCCCGATTCGGGGATGTGAAAACGAGAACGAATGTCGCCAAGGATGGAGCGAGATGCATACCAAGTACGTGCGATAATGATACGTAATAATAACAAAATCGACTGACGTAAGCCTGACAAGCGGTGACGCAAGCGCGAGGAGCACACGATGAACACGCTGTTCCTTGCCGATCTCGCCGGATGCCAAGATACTTCTTCGACGAGCGTTCTTCATCGAGGTCAGCGCCGAAGCTGTCTGTGGCTCTTGCGGTCCTATCTTCCTCTTCGCTGAGGAGCTTTGGGCGGGATGATCGCGAATCGATTACTACTTTTCAGGATAGCGATAGCTGGCTTTCAGAGCAACGGGGCTAGAGGTAGGACGCGATAGGCGCGAGATGTTTAGAGAACCGGAAGGCATCTTTCCCCGGACATTCGCCAGAGATCGGCTTACAGCTGAATGAGGAATATACGCTTCGTTCTGAATAAAAGTCCGTGTGCTCTAGTATTCTATTAATTTACTATTTACTACTTTGAAAATATGTAGAATCGTGGATACGAAGTTCGTATAAGGGATAGCTGGTACCAGAATCGGCGCGGTAGCATCCAGCGATTGTTGTCTATCTCTTGTTCTCCCTCGCTTTCTGTCTTTCTCTCCCCGCCCCTTCCCCCTCTTTCTCTCTCTCTCTCTCTCTTTCTCTCTAATCTATATTTTTTCCTTTCCATCTGACGCACAGCCGTACACGTACGCGCGCGCGCACACGCGTACACACGCGTACACATTTCAACGGTTCTCTCTCACGGACGGTTCAACGAACGAGAGAGCGCAGCGCTTGCGCGCGGCGGGCGCCGTAATTGTCGCTACGCTCCGCGAAACTAGAAGGCGAGTGGAGTCTTCTCCGTGGAATTTTAGCGGCCGAGGAGCCAGAGGCTTCCTCATCCGGGGGCGAGCACGACCGGCAGCCCCTCCGGTGTTGTCCGTCTCGTCGCCTCTCTCGCCGAGACGCCGAGATTTCCGGTGTAACGAGAGAGCCGCGCCAGTTTCGCAGGATTATTGATCGGCGTTCGCGCGAGTATTGATCCGCCTCCGGTTGGTGCAAAGTTACTCTGGATGCTAAATGCGCGTGACCGCCTAATGTTGGAAATTTGCTCGATTTAACCCCGGCGTACTCGAATTTCGCCCCGATTCGGCGGAGGGACCGCATTTCATTTTTTTTTCTCTGGCTCCGAACACGGGACAACGAGAGCCGGACGCGCGGAGAGCTGCGAAGTCAGAAGTCGCGAGTGAAGTCTGCAGCGGATCTCAGCAGCTCGGAAGATAGAATCTTGAGATGCGGCCTTTTGAGATAACTGATATTGGTGTATTACGGGGAATTTTTGTACAATTGTTGAAGCCGTCGTCAAAGTACAAAGTACATTTTACGATACATGTAGACCTAGGCATATAATACGAGCCCGAATTCAATCGTCGGATGGATCGAAGGTTATTCAATTTAAGTGAGAATGGAATTAAGAGACGAGCCGAGTCTTCTGACATTTTAAGCTCCAGGACCTTGAAGACAAGATGTTCTGGCACTTTCGCTCTTGCGAAAGCGATTTTTAATGAATCTTTAATACAACAAATGGCGGAGAATTTGCATGATTATCGATTGGCGACCGTGTGAATATTGGTCCGCCATCGATGCCTCTTTGCGGTACCAAATTTTGAAGCTAAACGTGATTCTCCGGTACTTCGGTCATCATAAATAATGTATTAATATAGTATAACAAGAAGTATAATGCGTATGTACAATATACAACAACGAAACGAGAATCGCGTACATCAGCGAAATAAAAGAAACCATAAAAACAAAGCGTTCCCTCGTCTTTTCGAATTTTTCTCTCCCGAGAGGCTTTCCCCCAGACCGAGCTAAGCGAACCCTCTAGATATGAATTTCCGCGACAATGAAAGAACCACGGCGCGCGGTGCGGAAGAGCCATAAAGGCCGTCCCGCTGGCGTTTTCGAGAGCAATCCAGAGATAAATATGCGAGAACGGGAGGACTAGTAGTCGGTAACCCGATGCTCCATCTAATTGAATTGGTAGAACGGACAGTCGCGGTGGTGTAAGCTCTCTGCCTGTGTTTGCCTATCTCGCCATCTTGTAACGTCGCCTCTCGGCCGAGCTTTATTAATTGCTTTCTATTTAAAGACAATCGCTCGATTGAATCGCGCGCGGTCGCTTTGGCGCGTCGCGCGTCACCAATCTCGCGCGCTCGCACAATCTTTTATTTCCCCGCTCTCAATTTCTCGTCTATTTATTAGAGCCGGCTTTGAATCGCTCGCAGCTACGATACGACACATTGTCGTGGATAATGCATCAACAGGGATTCGCATAACATGACATAATTTAATCTATATTAACCTGTTGCCAAATAGCAATATTATTAAATTAATTATATCAAAATGTTCGTTAATTACTTAGCGTAGCAATACGGCAACACATTATATTATTAATAGCACATTAATTAATGTATATTAATTAATTAATGTATATTTATTTATTAATCTATTATTAGTAGTGAAACACTATAATAGAATTTTATCGATCGTCAATATTAAACAACTGTCCCAAGAGACGACAAGCATTATTTTATTATAATTTTAACTAAATGTGTAATAATTTGAAAATATGTAATTTAACTCCGGCAGGGAGATCGTATTATTATATATAATTTCACTGAAAAACAAATAAGTAACTTAGATTATTAGGAGATAAGAATCGCAGATTTAATTTTCCGAAATCAAATCGCAGATATTTATCGTTCAAGTTCCGCGAAAAATTAGAGCCTTTATTTTCGGAATGATTTGAACCTGGTACCTTCTTCCAAACCTGTTCAACTAACCACAGCCACGTTCGATCATCGTCTAATGATATACTAACGTGTTTACGTCGTTCGCGTTCCCAAAATCGTCCGCGGCAGAAGAAAGAGAAGGAGAAGGTAAAGAGACGGCGAGGAAACTAGTCCCGGACGAAGGGATGCTGAAGACGGGGAGGGTGGTGCATTCCGCAGCTTCCAGGGAGGCCACCGTGAGCGGAGGTGGCTCCGTATTATGTCCCATTCCCTCGCTCTTATTATTCCGGAGCGACCCACACCGTCTCGCTTGTCCGTGCGCGCGTGTGCGTGTGTGTATCGTGTGTGTCTGTGTGTGCGTGCGTGAGTTTGTTGGTGAGGCCCACATATCGCCGGCTGCTCGCTACTCTCCTTCGCCGGGCACACCGACTGGCTGGCACGCGGCGCACATGTCCCCATCGACGTTGTATCCGACTCTACAGGGTGTCCCGCTAAAAATCTGCCTGATCCTGAGAACCCCGTGATCGCCCGCGAAAGGAAAACTTCCGCTGCCCCCACATTGTGCGTCCCGCCACTAGAAACTGCAGTAATAAGACAGCGCTCTTAATTTACGCTCTTGTTTATTTAATGTGTAATAGAAAAAAAAGAAGGCATGCAAACCACAAATTTAAAAAAATCGTCTTATGCATGAGAAATAAATCTAATACGTTAAGCTATGAATAATTACAAATGATAATAAAGATGGTATCTCCCTAACGTTTTGAAAAAGAAAATAATTGAAATATAACTTACAATAAATGGATTTAAAAAAATAAGTAATAATCATGAAACTTTTGAAAAAGTTAAAATTGTTATTTGAAATTTCTTTATTTCTACAGGTTTATTTGCAAAATTTCTCATCAGATTTTTGCTGTACCATAATTTATATCCAAGATGTTACCTTTTTCTAAGAAAAGAAATAATCCGAATAAAATATTTTTCACGTTTGTCAATGTATAACAAAAAAGACATTTCTAAAAAAGAAATCGCCTTTTAGAGAATGTCGAAAGTTCAGACATATGTAAAAATTGACAGTTTTCGAAAAAAAAGATCCGAGCATACAAGCGCTACATATGAAAGGATAATGTATTAAGAACGAGGGCGCGCGAAGAGGAGAAAAACATAATTAGAAGGGACAGGAGGGAAGGAGGGAAAAGAAAAAAGCTCAGGAGCTTTACCGATACGTAGAAAGCGCCGTGGAGTAATATCGCGCCGTCTGCCAGTGTCGTAAAACCGCTTTGATCTCGACTCTCTCTCTCTCTCTTTCTCTCTCTCTCTCTCTCTCTCTCTCTCATTCTCGCTCTCTCTCCCTCTTGCTCACTTGGAACATTTTTATTTCCTTTTCCCACGCACGAGCAAGGACACCACCACTTCTCCCCGCCTCCCACTTTCCTTCCCTCTGTTACCGCTCTTTTTTTTCTCGGCTTTGCAGAAATCGGCGAGACGGAGCCCGAAACCGAACGCTTCTCCCTTTCCCACGAAAATCCGTATCAAGCTCCGATCAAACCGTCGCCTTCGTGCAATCCCTCTCACTCCTCCCCGCCGCGCCTCGTGAAAGCCCGAAAGGGGTGAGCGTTACGAGGCAGTCCTTAATATCGCCGCTGCACGTGGCCGATGTTTTCTAAGCAGCCGGCACACGATGCCGATGAATACGAGCGCGAGAACGGACGTTAGAGCTACGTAATAAAGATTCAAGCGTACTAAATTATGTGAAACTATAAATACAGTTTTCTCCGGGCATCTATGACGTTCTTTTTAACTTTTGGTTTATTTAGAGAGTCGACCTTTTCCTGGAAAAAAGATACCGTGAACTTAATTACGTGAACTCGCAATTACGAATAATTGAAGACCTGAGAAATTTTACAAGTAAAGTTGCGAAATTGAAGGAAATTTCTAAAACACATTCTAACTCTAAGATTAACAGTCTAATTTTCTTAAAAGTCCACTGTAACGCAAACAAAGATTTCTTAGAATCTCTCCTATAATTCGATTTTAAACATACTTTTATGGCTACCTTGGAGAGCAATTTTTCTTCGTTAAACTTCAAGTGGGGTTTCCTTGACTGAAATTTTAATTTGAGGGTAAGTTACAAGGAGATATCGCGATAACATTACGGAGCAATTAGGAATGAATCCCGGCTGCCGAAGAAGGAACTTTATCTTAATTATTGACGCGATATCGATTGGAGGGCTTATCGAACTTACAGTCGCTCGCAACTATGCACTTCCGCGTTGGTGATGCGCGGAATCGCATAGGGAGAGAATTCTATACCTGGCATAGAGTATTCACCCTTCCCAACTTGAACCGCGTGGATTCACCCTTTTCAGCTTGAGACTGCTCGCGGATTCCTCCGCAGAGATAAATTGCGAAAGTAAAACAGAGTTGATGTATTTTGTCGGAAGGCGCGTGTTCTGGTTAACTTATCACGCTCAATTCATGCTCTCTGCGGACTTTACCTAATAATTAATTAGTGCATCGATTTTGTTTTATCTCATTTACTCATCTGATTTTCGCATCTTGATACAAGGACGATTAATATAACGATTCAATACGGAATAATAATGACTCAGGAATTATTTCATCGATATTAAACATCGCGCACATTTATTGCAAGCAGGAATCGACGTTCTCCACTCGGGCACGTGTCGAACGTTAAACAAATCTCCAGGAACAGCCTTCGTAAAAATTCGGATTGCATAATAAGTACCCTCGGCAGTCGGAAATTCTGCCGGTAGGTAAAAGGTAAATCAGAAATTCCGTAGGTAAGGGTGACGAGAAATCTGCTTTTCCACTCCGCTAACAAGAAAGCAACATGACGAGCGGCAATGTTGAGAGTTGGGGAAGAGTACAAGGGGGAAGGATGACGAGAGGAAAAAAGGAAAGAGAAAGAGGAGAGAGAGAGAGAGAGAGAGAGAGAGAGAGAGAGAGAGGGAGATTACGAGACTATTCGAGACAAACTGCGGATATTTCGCCGGGGTGCGAAGGAGATGGACGAACGGATGGAGAACGCCGAGGGGGTGTATATTGAGGCTTGTAAATGGAGGTGGGCGGGGGGTGGTTCCGCCCACCTCCGGCCGAATCGATCCCACCGCAGTGTAGCGCTATAGCAGCCCACGTGCATACATACCATGGGCTCTCTGCTTCCATAATGCTATAGCGTTTCAGTGCCGTAACAATCACTACGACGTAGCGCCAGCTGAATGCTATTTAAGAGGCCGTTTTAGCGCGCGTTCGTGAGGCGACTCTCCTAGCGACCTTTCAGGAGCCTTCGACCCGAATAAAGTATTCCGGGATTTACGTTTGGAATTTTTAGCCCGAAAGTCTCGACTTCGGTGTATTGAAAATTTTAATATTTTAGAGAAAATTTCTGAATACTTTCAGATTTTTAAATACAAAATATTTTTAAAATTATTTAAATTTGAAATTCGTGATTGTTATCAGGAATTTTAACAGCATGAATTGTTTAGAATTTAAATTTAAAAAATCTCTGCCTTTCCGATTTTTGAATTAAATAAAATTAATAATTTTTAATTTAACTTTTAACATCTCTCTACTTGTATTTTAAAATCTATTGAGAAATTTAATAAATTTGAATTTTTGAAGAACTTCAAAATTTTGGAAACATCAAATTTTAATATCGAAGAATTTAGAATGTTTTATGCGTGATTTCTAAACTCTTAGATGCAAAATTCATTCATAAGAGATAATAGAAATTAAGATTACCGTCTCAAAACTATAATTTTAAAATTTTGATGTGATATCCGATGTTTTAGCAAATTTGAAATCTTATGTGGAAATATTAGAATTCCTAAATTTTTTTTTGGAATCCTAGATCATTTAAACGTTCATCGAATTCGAGATTCCACAGTCTCTGGATTTTCGAACGACCGGTCGGCTCGTTGTAGGCTCGAACGACACGGTATCCTCGTGCACTGATTGCATGTCCAATACGAGGACCACCGACGCGCTCATTCAATTCACGGTCCATGGCTGCAAACGCGGAATGCACCGGCGACATCGGTCGTGCGCGGGAATGGAGGAGGGATGCCGTAGTAAGGGCTGGCAGGGAGGTGGTGCGGGAAGATAACGGGCGAGGAGGTATTACAACGTGTGTCACGGGATGCACAATCGACTCGCACACTCGCCCGAGAGTACAACGTACCCCCGCGAATCCGTTCAAGAGCTTGTGCTCTCCCAAAGATCTCGGGCCGGTCGGCATTTCGGAATGTTTAAACTCGTGCGTCTGGACATCGTCCAATTTAGATCCGTCGGAGAAATCGAGAATTCGTGAATTCCAAGCACTAAGATTTGAATTACTTCTACTTATTTATCTATAAACAATGAGATTGGTTTGCTACATTAAGCAATGTGTATTTAAGTTTAAGTGTTTGTAGATCCTTGAATCTATTATCTTTCCTATTTGCAAATACTTAGAACTTGAGAATTTTTAATAGATCTTTACATCGTCAAATTATTCGACTGGTACGTATTTCAGAATATCTTCAATTTCTGAACCGGAAAGAATCTTCGCATCTATTCTTTAACGTCAAATTCCAGAATTTTAGGTGCGAGATTTTCAAATCTTCGAATATGTAGATAGAATTTCATAATTTCAGATTTTAGAAGAAAATTCAATTTCTTGCAATTTAAGTAGGTCAAAAAATCGCGATCAAACATAGAAGAAAAAAGAAGCAGTTAAAATATTTAAAAATTCTTCTTAAAAAAGCTGAAATCCTTAGATTTTATTTATTTTTAATTCTTACGTATCTCGAAATCTAATAGAAAAAAGATGATTTGTATTTATTGAAATTATATGAACGTTTGAATTAAAGATATTAAAAAGTCCTCGGGTTTTGGTATCTACAGTTTCTCGAATTTCAAGCAGCTCTAGCGAACTGAGAGCCGGGAAGGAAAAGAAACGAGTTGGAATCTTCAGATTTCGGATTTAAAAATTGTCCGAAAGCTGTCAGCCTCAAGTTTCCGTGTCTAAAGTAGTTTGAGCAGTCGCGGTCAGACATTAAGGAAAAAAGAAAAGCGGTGAGATCCTAGCGAGGTAGAGGCAGGGCACGGGACGAACTCCTGGTTAACGGGATCGTAATAGTGAGGTCAGACGAGTCTCCTGGCTTCGTCGGTCACTGCCGTTTCTCGTCCTCGCAACAATAACCATTGCTCGACTTGCAATAAACGGCATCTCCGAATCGTAATATAAAAAGATTTTTGAAAAATCGTATTGTTCAAATTCGTATTTAAATTTTGTTCAAAATAGTTACGATGCTTATTATGTTAGTTAAGATTAATTATTCATCAATTATTCTCTGTCTAAAAGAATAATGTGAATTTATATTTATATAATCTCTATTATTATTATATAAATTATTATGATTCTAATAAATTATGATGAATAATTATTAAAATATCTTCTCCAGTAATCTGGACTTGGATAATTTCTAATACCAATCAGTTCATCAGTTCAGTTCAATCAACTTTTGCCAGGTTTAAACTCGGAAAAATTAAATTATCATAAGCTTTTTTAAAGAAAGTCGAGCTTTATTACAAAATATCACGACTTTGAACAGTACTATTATATTTTTAGATTTTAGTCTTGGATTTGCAGGAGATATGAACTTAATACTTCAACATAGTAAGACCTTTAAGATCTTCTTATACATATATACGATATTTTGAGCTGTGTAGACGCGCATGACATTACTCTAGACTCTAAAAATCCTCGGTTGAAAATTCCGCATTGTCTCGTTGCATTACTACCGCACATGCAAATAATATGACACAAGTGCGACACAGTTGCACGTTTACGCGGACGAAATAGTCGTCGTCACGCTCGCCGTGACGTCGCGATGAATAACAAAGGATGGGGGGCAATTCTTAAAAGACTAATATTCTTATAACGCTTTCATCTGTCGTGAAAACTAGACGATCAATAAAAGTATTCTTCCAAAGAGATTTCAAGGATTTTTTCTTGCGTAAATCATATTCATAACTTCTCACAGATTTCTGTCATATAAAAAGATAGCTATGGATGAATTACATTAATTCGTAAATAAACTGCAGTTCTTATACGATAATTATTA
Organism: Tetramorium alpestre; assembly: GCA_021460005.1. Classification (NCBI taxonomy): domain Eukaryota; kingdom Metazoa; phylum Arthropoda; class Insecta; order Hymenoptera; family Formicidae; genus Tetramorium; species Tetramorium alpestre. The sequence continues at coordinate 725,612 of JAJVSH010000005.1, read as the reverse complement.
AAATATCCTGTTCTTCATAAATATATATTTTTTAAAGAAATCTAATTCGAAGCTACCAATTTCTCAGCTATTGTTCTATTAATGTTTGCCTTTTTAATTTGTACGCTTCTTTTCGAGCGTTGTAACCAGTGACATTTCTTCCGATTGTTTTAGAAATACAAATTACCGCGTAATGCAAATGCGAACGAGCTGAGGAGAAGCTCAGCAATGTAGATTCGACCCGTTCCGGCTTTCACGATCTTCCGCTTTTTCATTGCGCCGTCGCTTCCGTCGATTTTTCCCATATTGCGTTACGTTCAAAAGTGCGGATCGTCGAGAGCGGCGCACGAAATGTCTATTTATTCATGACGTACGAGACTTCCAAGGAGAACGAGGGCTGACCCACATTTGCCGTCGACCGAGCGACCTCCGTAGGTGGAGGTATAAGCGGACACGCCGGCCGCATTATCCTTCAGCCGTCTTTCTTACGCGAGGATTTGAAATTCTGAATGAAAAATACCGCGCAAGACGTCGCGTGACATCGAGCGCGAAAAGAATACAGGATGTTGCTGTCGAAGTTGTCAAAGTCATCGACCACAAGTTCATCAACTTTAACTTTATTGAATGCGCGTTTCATTTTTATTAATAAGTAAACGATTTTTTTCAATATAATTTTCTAAAGCCTTTTTTTCGAGAAAAAAATTTGATAAGATAATCTAATTATTTCGATTTCAATAGAACCACCGGTTATAGTTTCCATAATGTCCATAAATAAAGAGGACATATCTAGTCAAGGTTGCAATATGGAATCTCTTTTATACTTATTATACTTGGAAGTGCGGGGGAGCGAATTCAATTTTCCGTAAAAAGAAACTAGCGATTGTTTTAACGTCGCTGACGAGTAGACAGCCAGCGACGAGGGGTCTAGCGAGGGGTGACTTTTAAAACAGCTGTTGATCGGCTCTTCGATCACGAGGTCGGCTGCGGCAACCGACGCTTTTTCTCGGACGTGAAAGTGTGCAGTCCAGGACGACCGGTAAGGTAGAATGCAAGTAGAACAAACGAACGAACGGACGAACGAACAGGCTTGTGCGGTAGTTGCAAAATCATCCTGAGATCGCCGACTCGGCCCAGCTCGACTCGGCTCGGCCGCGCTGTGCTGTGCCGTGCCGCGTTGCGCTGCGAAAGTTTCACAATACGGCCATTGTTAGATGGAACGATGTCGAAACCGCATCAATTTTAGAGGAAACGAGGCCAGAGCGCAGAAGGAGCATCACGATATGCCTCGACCTTCGAAAACGCATGGAGAGGCTGGAATCTCAAGCTCGAAAGAAAAAAAAATCTGAGATGGTCCTGGAATCGAGGCTCAGAGAAATTCACGGGCTCTCGCGAGAGTGAAGCTTCTAAATTCTGTGAAAATAGAAGCTGTCGAATAGGCGAAAATATGCTTCATACGTGCGGCTTGAACCATCAATAAAATTTCGCGCTTTTGAATTTAATTTGTTCAGTTTAATTAAAAGTGCTACTTCTCAGTTTTATTTCATTTAAAGCTCCATTCTCTCCTACTCTGCGTTGATGAGTGAAATTATTTTTAAATATCACCGGCCGAGTATGGCTTGTCACGTAAAAATACACGGTAATGGTCTTTTTTTTACAGATAAATATTTTCATATTAACGCTGATATTTTATCGCGCGATTCTTGTTACTCGAAATTTTTATTATTAATTAAATTAATAATGTAAAAGAATAATGTCACTTTTAAATCGAGGAATTTAAAAGTGTTACAAAAGTTTTGAAAAGCGAGACTAGATTTAGAAAATGTGAAATTTCATGGGTCTGAAGACTAATCAACAGTGTTTCATAATTACTTCAAATTCACATAATGCTTATCATTACAATATTACGTTACAATCATATATTATTATTCATATTATTATTCATAATAATCATTATAATATATCTTCAAGAATAACATTTTTTTATTGATACCTTTAATATAGCTGTAAAAATGTCGTCAAAATGTAAATTATTTTTTAAATCTCTTAAGAACAATCTCTTAAGAACATTTCTAATTTTACTGTAATATTGAAAAAGGGAACTTTACCGACTTTTATAGCTCTTGATTTTTCTCGATAATTCTCGATAATAAATCGATAATACACACAGCGCATAGATGCGCTTTGAAAGCGACGAGAATAAGGGGTGGAGGGAGGATACCAGGTGGGATAGAGGGTTGAGAGGGGATGGGCTGAGCGTTCATGAGGCGTCCCGACGTCCCGCGTCAATAGCGTGTCCCAGAGGCGAACGTCACCACGCGTGAAACCGTCGGGATAACGCGAGAAGGGGATGGACTCCATTTCCCGTGTAACTGACCATTCCTAATTTCAAGTCCTCGCGAGAACGTACCGACATAATGCGCCACGCGACGCCGCGATAGAAGACAACGAAAGCCGCTTTTACGTTGAAAGAAAAGAGATACTTGGAAAATACGATAATTGTGAAATATTAATCGTAANATTAGTTGAGAGATTATTAAAACGAATTTTAGATAATAATATTTATATTAATTATTTATATATTAATTTTATATACATATATATGAAAGTAAATTTTAAAGAAATTAATTTTTTTATGGTCATGTGTCACAAATTGTATTAAAAAATATTGGGAGACACGTAATAGAAATTACATGATATGATATTTCAATTATTATATGTAGTATTAATTAATGTTGATTGAGATTATTATTGTATTCATATGAAATAAAGGAAAATTATGGTTAATTAATAAATCATGTTTGATAAAGTTTAATTAAATTGAACATTTTTATTTTATCAAGATTAAATTTATTTCATGTAACGAGAATTTTTTTTATTTATTTTGATTTTTATTTCCTATAAATTTTTTTTCATCTCTTCAATTAACATATATTATCAGAAGTTATATACTTTATATAAACTATTAAGTAGACTTTTTTATATTCGTTGCTGTTTAATTTGTTACCGAATTAATTCTTCAAAAATGACGAACGATGATAATGTTAAAATACATCCATAAATTTTAAGAGATAAATCAGTGAATTATTACCAGCAGCTACTTTATAAAATCTATATAATCTAGCAAAATAAAATACACCTGTCTCTCTGCGTAATTGTGTTTAATTTTTATTGCTGAATTTAATTCCAAAAAAATCTCACAGTAATTCAGCCAATAAATTACTGTGAGTGCTCCGACTAAAATATCAGATATCAATAATTTTACAACATCCCGATAAGTTGTAAAAAGATAATCAATAATCTCTCTTTCTCTCTCTCTCTCTCGTTGCTCCCTTTGAAAGCTGACGACCCGTCTGTAATCTGTCACAACCGCGGAAGGGTTGACCCGCGGCCGCGGGGTCAGCAGCGTTGGTCAACGACGTACGTACGTTCACACGCCCCCACGGGACCACCGAAATAAATGTCTGTAAACAAACACTCGCCCTCACACGCTGTCACCGTTACGGTGATGATCTCGAAACAACATGCGCGACATCCATTCAAGAATTTGCGCGTAGAATCCGAAAGCGAATCACGTGTATCTCCGTTTTATTTGCCTTGTCATCATCGATTGAGCCACGAAATTTTTTGTTTGTTCTTCATTAAAAGCTGCTATTGTATGCCATATATAATTAGGCATTTAAAATCATGTGCAAAAAATTTACAGAAACATTTTTGTCTAAAATGAACGTATTAAGAATTCAAAAAATTTAACCGCTTTAATTAAAAATTAATCCTTTTTTCTTTAATAATGTGAGCCATATGATTTTCTTTCGAGTAGAAATATTATTTTGCGAATTTTATACTGAGGAAAGAAACGTAACATACAGATGTCCTGATGCATTTCGAGCCCAATATAAGCGAATAATCACTCTCTACTCAGTATCCCTTCTCTTTCATTTCGGCGGATAATTTGCGGTTAATTTGACGCAAATGTATCAAACGGTGGGAAGAGGGGTGCGTCGTTGACAATGACAGGTAGGATTTTAGACGAAGGGGATGACACAGCCCCGATATGCAATCTGCGGCGGGCACCATTAGGTGCTTTCGAGGACTTACGAGGCGCATCTTGGTAACTTTCGGGAAAATGAGAAAGAAGAAAACGCCAAAGAGAAACGAGGACAGTAGAGAGAAAGCGCGGAGGCGGAGGGGGGGGGAGTGGGGATGAGTTTTGTGACCTCCGAGTTCGCCTCAAATATTTACGCTACGCCCGCAACAATGGGAACAATATCGGTTGCTTGGCAACCGCTCTGTTCACGACCAGTTCTACCTTCAGCGTACCCCTCCCTCCCTGTGCCCTCTCTCTCTCTTCCCCTTCTCTCTCTTCCTCTCTCTCTCGCAACTAACTCATTCTCCCCCCTGTCATCCCTACGCGCATCTCGCTCTCTCTCTGTCCGTCTCGCTTTATCCAATCTTCCACCCTTGCACCTCATTGGCCGAGGGACAGAAACGAGTGATTGACACTGTTCTCTATGTAAAAGAGTGAGAAAAAATTTAGAAAAGAAGAAAATAGAAAGGTGAGAGAGAGAGAGAGAGAGAGAGAGAGAAAACGACTTTTTCCGAGAGAGAAAACGACTTCTAATTATTCTGCATTCGTACCTCTAGCTAGTAGACCTTATTTCAGCGAAATTATGAGTTGAGTAATTATCGTATACGCTACGTTCGGATAAGATCGAGAAGCCTGCAGCAACAGCGGGTAAAATTGTAAAGAAGGGATTAAGACTTCAGCATTAATTTACGGCACCGCGCGCGTTGTGTTCCATGGTGATTAATACGAAAATAATAAGTGTATCTATATATAGCGTGTAACAGAAAGTGTTGTGTCATGATTATAACGCGTCTTTATCATATTTTTGTAGAAGCCCTTTCACGTGCCATGATAAATAAAGAGTTAATTATTTCCTAATTTCTATTCGTTAGTTCACTCCTCTCAGTTAAACTATTTAATCCTTCTATTCCAATTTAACGCTCCTGCTGATCTAATTACGTTTAAGATGAAGGATTCGAAAGAAAGATGTTTATGAAACTTTTGAAAAATCACGAGAAATATTCGCCAACGAGAAATACCCGCCCGTGAAGAGAGATCCTTTCCAGCGACTGTCAAAGAAAGAGCGAAGAAAAAAAATCACAGACGAGGGAGATGCGAAGGTAGCGCATATAAAAACGCATAAATAAGGATGAGTGCAACGAAGGTATGCTCGGTGTACCGCTAATGTACGCTGAATCTGAATATTCAAGTTCAGAAGATCGAGAATAAGAAGAAAACTCCCCGTCGAGCCGAGGAACGAGCGGATAAAGAGAGAACGTGAGAGTCAAGGAGTCGTGGACGAGCGAGAGGAATGATCGGCATTCGCGTGTATATACCGGGTGCGTGCGTAATCGGTCGCGCGAGTCTGTGTGCGCGTCTCCGAGTGCATTAGAGAATGAGAGGGAGGGTGAACGGGGGTGTGAGGCGGCGCGCGCGCGTGGGTAGGGGGAGGAAGGGGAGAGACGGAGGCGCAGCAATAACGGATGGACGAGAAGAGGAGGGCAGCGGCGGTAGAACAAGAGGGGAAGGATCAATGCCGGTTGCTAGGACAACCACGGCACCTGATCTTCCTTCCATCCATCCTAGGGAGCGAGTACTCCTCGCTCAGTCCGACCCCGCGCAGCATCGCGGTGCCGGAGGGGGTCAAAGGGAACGGCCGACACTCAGACCGGGGGTCCGCGAGGGACCCGCAAGAAGAGGGCGATCTACCCGGAGGGGACTCGCGAATTTCGGCCTTCCTATCCCTCCCTCTCGATCTTAAACGCTACAAGACGGTCGTCAGTGCGGGATGCTGTCGGACCCGACGCGGATTCAGTGCTGTCTCCCCCCCCCCCCTCTCGTTGGTCTGCAGATTCTTCATTTCGGGGAATTTCCGCGCGAATTGAATCTGTTGGAAGAATTCAGCGGGAGAATCGGCGCTGACTTCAGTGAAGTTCGGAAACTCGGCGAACGTTAGATAAGATCCGGCGTGGAGAACCAGGGAGAACAAGGAAAAAGTTGAATCGAGCCTCGAAGAGAATTCATGGAAATCGGTAAAACTTGCCGGGAGCTTGATGAAAATTAACAGGACGCCGTGCGTACGCTAGGCGAACTCTCGGTTGCCAAAATTAGGCAGGCTACGGGCTAAAATAAAATTTCGACGATAGGGAAATGTTCGAGGGGGTTGGGAGAGGACGAGAGAGAAAGAGGGCCGTTTCCGGGCCGGCCGGAAATTCTCCCTCGGAAATTCGGCGCGGGGCGATCGATTTTCGCTCGGCGAACGATCAATATACCAGGCGGCGCGGGGGATGGCGGGAAAACGAGCTCCGGGGAGGTGGTGGCAAAAGTATTCATTGTTTCGAGGAGACACGACGCGCGCGTGTTCCTGCGCATTGGCCGGCTAACGGCGCGAGTTTTGGCGGGTCGATGCGCCATTGTGTGTTGCCTCGGCGGCTGCGTTCGCTTTGTTTCCGTCTTTCTCTCTTTCCCTCGTTCATCTCATTTCCCCATCTTCTCTCCTTTACATGCTGCACTTTGCTCGTTTCGACGTGTTTCATTCTCACATCAGTATTTCCGCACCCATGCAATCACGCGCGCGCGCACGCGCGCGTGCCGATCGCGAGTACGGAATGATTCGCGGAGGCCACGGCCGATGTATTTGCGGCGGGCCATCTCAAAATACCCGTGGAATTTCCGGTAAAAGTGGATGATATCTGTGAGGACGTGCGATAATTCCAGTCTCGATAAAATCTGATAAAGCCAGATATCGGAGTAAAATCACGATTTTACTTACGATACCTGGCTTTATTTTATTTGATATCACGATACGCGATAAATTAATGAAATCTGGAGTAATGCAAAAGAAAGATAGTAGGATACAACAAATACGTTATAATAACTTTATCGTTCTCTTCCAATATAACATAATTCCATTGAAAAAAGAGAGAAGAGAACGAAATTGACGAATTGTATGATTCATGGAAGCCACAGTCGAATTATTCGCGACGTGCCATTTCGAAGTAAATCATCGAAAATCAGAAGAAGCGAAAAATACGTGGTTTTCGTGAAACGTGCGACTACGGATTCTTTCCGTTGAAATTTGATTTCGTAGAGAAAATTCTACTCGGAAAGAAAGGACGAGGAGAAACGAGAGAGAAAGCGCCAATAAAAAGGGAACGATATAAATTCTTAAAAGACTTTTCTACGATCATAAAAATCCAAATCTCGGCAGAAAACTGAAAATGCAAAACTGATAACGTTCAAATATGTGAATATTGCAACTTTATAACGAAATCAGTCGATTTTAACGAAATTGTCATATTATTAGCATTTCAGATAAGACATTATCTTGAGTTCCCCCTTTTCCTCTCTATCTTCCCTCTTCAGTCACTCCCTTCTCTCTTTCTTTCTTGATCAGNAAAACGATCTACAATAACGAGATAACGCGATGGTTGATTAGTAACAGAGCAGCGGCAGCTTCTTCAAAGAACCAGTTTTACTTCTCACACTAGCAGTCGTCGATGCTACTGCGATATTTGTTTTTTTTTCCGTTAATTTTCCACGTCCATGTATCGCAATTTGAACAACCGATGTTGTGAAAAAGATGATTTATGCATCGCACAGTTAGCGTGACGTATCCAAATCTGAATCTCGTGACGTATCCAAATGCATAATACATGGTGTATTCCGCTTAATCCCATCCCTCCGTCTTTACTGTGTTATTTTTTAATGTCTTTCGTAATGTCGTCGATTTAGAAACGATTTCGTCTTGAAGAAGATTGTCCATTCAGAAGAAAAGATGAATGGTGTCATACAATGGCGTATTCTTTAATTAATTTCAGATGAATTTTGTTTTATTTATAATTTGAGATTTCATAAAAACATTCATAATATTATAAAATATTATTATAAAGAATTATATATGTTATATGATATATAATGATTATTATAATATTATATAATTATATATAATTATATAATTATTATAATATTACAAATAAGCAAAAAATCTTCCATCGAAAAACAAGACAATGAAAACAAATCGCTCGATATACAATCTGAGATAAAATTAATGAATAAATAAAAGTACTATTTATTAAACATACTTTGAATTTATATTCTTGCCTCTTTGAAAAATGATGTTTTAGAGTCTTAAAACAAATTGCTCTAAAAATCTTTATTCTTAAATTAATACTTTGCTATTACGGAATATTTACATCAATTAACATTTAAAGTTTAAATACTGAAATATAACTAGATTAACAATATCTTAAATCAATACCAAAAATCTTAAAACAATATCAAAATTTCATTAAATTAACTATTTTATTTTCTCAAAATTTGTTATTAAGATAATATGTCAATGAATCTATGTAACAATTACTAATCCACTCCATTAAAATGTCTGAACTTAACTCTTTTTCTTTCGACGAAAAGTTCTGAATTCAGACAACTGCGAATTCAGACAATTTAAGCAATAATAATACGAAATATTGATAACGAAACAAGTCCTTATTTGACCGATATTAATTTCAATAAAACAACATTTCTTCTATATGTAGTATATAATGTGCGTATATCGCGATTGAATTTGAAAATTTTGATGAGATGAAATAATTTCTTCTTTCGTCTTTTTTTTTTATTCGACTTGACGGACAACGTGTTCTTTATTCATGCGCTCCGATTGTGTCCAACGATGCTCTGTAGTCGTCGATAACTTCATCAGTCGGCGCACCTTGACCCGTCTCGCCAGTCATTTCGTTCGTTTATGCGCGCCGGGATAACCCTCGATTGCAAATTAACCGAAGGATGCGATTCTCGGCGCGAAAAACACCGAGATTCCGCACTGCGCGAGACTTAAATTCACGTCCCAAGATTCCTAATTGAGTTCAATTCATCTGAGCTTAATTGACGAGACTTAGCAACGATTGGACGCCGATTGTAAAAGATCGAAAAGTAACATTGGGAAAATTGAGTCAGTTGATTCAAGAAATGAAAACGAAGCGGGAGAGACACTTTGAAACTTCGCTAATGCGATTTTCCTTTGTACAAAAATATAACAAGTCGATTTAATTCGCGTTTTCTTTTTGACAATGACCGTTTTTTGGAGAGGCATTCAGCATTCACGATTGAATTTCTCGATTAATAATGTCGACGAGATTATATTTTCGCTAATTAACATTTCTAATTGGATATTTCTATTGTTTTTATCTTTCCAGACTGTTTCACTTCTGAAAATGTACTACGAGAAAAAAGTAGAAGATTAATAAATAAATAAAATAAATAAAAAACTGCTTTTCATTGTAAAATTTATATCCGGTATTATATTTAAAATTTTATTTTCGTCTTAAATGTATTGAGAACTTTTTTTTATTTCTATATGATTTTAAATATGAATACAGATAATACTTACAAATGTTCTAAATAATTTTTCAAATATTTTTATTTCCGCATAATTTTAAATATGATTATATACAGCGCTTACAAGCATATAAATAATTTTCTAGTTGTGGAAAGTTGTGCTTCGCGCGTGATGCGGGATACGATAGGATGTTACTTCGCGTAGGCGCATTTCAATCGCTGCGGGCCGATTTTGCGACATACATACGTCACAGACGCTACCTGCGAGATAAGCACGCCGGAAGTGCGTCAGAACCCGTTACACTTCTCACGTAAGGTCGGCATACGACAAACCGGAAAATTTTCCCAGATGCACGTTCGAGACATGAGATTGCACTGCACGAATCACATCGGACGAAAAAGACGAAATATCGAAAGCTCTTTTCAAATATGATCGAATTGATAAAGACGACCGTCCCAATAATTGAGAAGTCCAAGTTCGAAACATGGATGATATTTCTCACAATGAGTTCCATATAAATTTATAAAACAATTCATTTTATGTATAATATTAAATTGATCATCAATTTAATAATGCGATATTATATTTCGACATACTGCGTTTTAAGAACAAATAATAATCGGTGGCTTAAAAAAATGTAAAAGTGAAATATATAAAATTTACAAAAATTGTTACAAGATCCCATCCGAAAATGTCAATATTTATTTATTCTATGTTATAAGTTTTAGTTATTAAAGTTTTCTTTTATTATAAAACGTATATTCGAGAAGATTTATATCTGGATAAAGTTAAAATTACGATTCACACATAACAGACGTCAAGTGGCCTCAATATTAAACTTTGAAGTACATACACTGCATTCTGATACCTACATATGTAACAAGATCCGATATCCGGTATCATGGAAAATTTTTTCTATGCAAATTGGACTTTAACTTTGCAAATAAACTTTAACTTTGCAAAAAATAATCACTAGGGACTAAGTCGAGGCTGTAGGACGAATGATTTCTGACGAAGAAATGGTCTCCGCAGTGTAAAACATTTCAAGGATTTAGAATTGTCTAACAATTAGTGATATAAAATTAAGTTAGTATTCTAAAAATATGTATTGAAATAAGGAGCGATTATATTAAAAATTGTTCTTTCATTTTCTTTCTTTACCTTGAAACTTTTAGTCGGACTATGGACTTTTCGTTTTGATAAGCATTATAATACTGCACACATGACCGCGTGCGACAAATTCAACATGCGGGTAAGAAAAAATGAAGGACAATCGCATTCTATAGATCGGGCTCGGTATCGATCTTTCCAATACCAATGCAATAATTTTATGCAACAAAGCATCTGGAGTAAACTCTGCTCCGATTACGTTCATTATTTACGATCACGGTGCGTACACACGCGTTACTATACGCCTGCATTCTCTACGGAGCACGTGTTTACTTCGTGCGACGAATATGCGACCGTCCACGTGCATCAACGTGACGGACGTGGTGACAATGTGGGGCATTAGTTTGAGGAACTTACAGATTCTGTACATTGATTTTCATATTTTTCTTGTTGTTCATTCATTGCTTGCATACGTTCAACTTGTTTAAGAAATTGAAAATTGCAATATTATTTTAATAAATCTGCAGCTCCGATTACATTGACTTTTAAATATGTAGCTTATATATAATCGTGGATAAAATCGTAAATCATCTGAACGTGAAAAGTATATTTTAAAATGCATCGTATACATGGTAGCGCATTATTTCTCAATGCAATACAATCATTTGAAAATCGACTAAGAATTCTTAACAATGACTTCATGTCTGGAAGGACAAGCTCAGAATTATTGATAAAACAAATTAATTTAGTCTTTAATAAATTAATATAAATTCATTCTTATCTGGTTAATATTATTTAATGATGAAAAAGATCGTCGATTAAATTCCGACAATATTGATCGAGAATTATTTTGAGTACTCCAAGTATTGTAGAGACGAAACAGATGTATCGCAGGCATGAAAGGCGAGGGGACTATTTGGGTCCCATGCCTTTCAGTGGGATTATAGTATACAGACGGAACCACCAACGCAACCTGGTCTTTCGTTGAATCGAAAGGCAAAGCCAGCTTTCTCACTCGCTGCAGAAAATATCACTTTCAAAGTTTCTACTTGCAATAGTAAACGTCAACGCAAATAATTCACTTATTTCATAATTTATAAGACCGTTCGATAGAAAGATATATGAGAGAATGTAGAGAAATCAATCAGATAAATTATAGAAACGTAATATTTTTCGTATTAATTCCAATTTGTGCTCCAATCATACATAGTAATAATAATGTAAGAACAATAAAGCAAATTTTTTATCAAGAGCTTTCTATAAATTTATTTTCCCCGTTAACGAAGTATATAAATCGTTGAATCCAAGGATACGGAAGGACGAAGACACTTAGCATATCGCATCATCGTATCGCCTGTCGCTATCCTTTTCCCTTTCCTTTCGTTTTCCCCGGCTGCTTATAGTTTACTTTCTAATTGCAGGTAATAGTAAGTGCAGCAGTGTTTTGCTTCGTACTCTCATTCAGATATCTAGCAAAGCGCTTGACCCATTGTGCTCAATATTGCTGACTAGACGCGAATCTCCAGAATTTTTCTTATTTACTCTTGTAGCTACGCAATAGATGGACAAAACAAATCAGCTTTTTCGGAGAAATCGAAATGATGAGAAATGCGAAATGCGATTAAATCAGAAATGCGAAATGTGATCAAGTCAGAAAACCTTTTTTCGAGTGACTGAGAAATGTTTCAAAATGTTTTGGTATTTGAATAAAATGGAAGGGATGACCTATGGCTCCCTGCTAACGCGAGTGATTAGTAAAAGGGTTCCGAGTTAAAATCCCGTCCCTTGTCCTACATACAAATTTCAATGGAAAGACACAGAGGTTCTTTAAAGATCTAGGTGACATTAGGGACCGAAATAGCCCTACTCGCCCGTCTTACACTACTAACAATAAATAAAGAGGAAATTTCCACTTACATGGCATAAATTTTCGCGATAAATTAAAATTTGATAAGTTTACACATATCTCTTCATACAATTTAATTTCTTGCGTGACGTTTAAAATATTGTAAACAGTCACACAGAAAAGTGGACCGCACTATCGCTTGGTTGACGTATTTACTTATATGTAAATAGATACTAGCTTTACATGCCCATTTATCTCCACTAAGACGCTTTCGCGCGAGCGTACTCGTCCATATTATTTATCAATCTAAAGTTAGCATTATGAACTGGAAATAATGCTCGTGATAGATTCGAAGTGCCAAGCTGGCACCGTCACGGAAATGACTTCCTACTCCAAAATTATCAGTGAGCAATGACTCGGACCGACTTCTTCGCTCCGAGATCATCAGGAGTCTTTCCTGCTCCGAAATCGCTAAATAAGGAGACCTTTCGCAACTGTGAGAAACGCGAGATAACGCATGACATATTTAACTATTCAGCGTTTATTGCAAACTCTCTTATCCCTGTATATACTCTTTTTTTTTCCTGTTAGTTATCTTACCGAACAATCGAGGAGCTGTTGCCAACTGACTATCCGTGCTTGCACCTGCAGGATCCCGACCGCTTTCGCAAAGTAGCCCAGCGAGGAACGTTCTCAACTTTATATTGCAAATAACAGTATCTAGTCGGTTAACATCATATCTTTAACAACACCTCCTTCTCTCTCTTTCTGTCCTCAGTCTCTCTTTCTCTCTTTCTCACTCTTTCACCTCTCTCCTTCTCCCACCTCTTGAAAATCGCTCCTCTCCCTCTCTCTCTCACTCTTTTGCCGTCAGCAACTACGCCATCCTGGCGTTCCGGCTCCGAGTGAGCCTTCCTGAGTCTAAATCCCTCGGGATAAATCGAGTCGCGAGGTCAAGAAAGCGAGGGGACTCACCGGTTCGCCGACGAGCGTCACATCTCCGCACCGCTGAGGACGTTACTGGCTGGCGCCTTCTCCCTCGTCGTCGTCGTGATGATCGTGATGATTGTCGTCGTGCTGGCGGCTTTCTCCACCTCGCCTCAGCGCTCCGAAGTAATCCGACTCAGGCTCGAATTGGGAGGCCTTCAACGTCCGGAGCGATATCACTGCGCCGCGGCGGACAAAGCCATCTTGAAGAGGGCACGCACGCACAAACGGCACGACCTGCCTCTGATCGCGACGGTCAGGTCCTCTTGCCAGGACGGGAGGCGGCTGAATGAGAACACGGTACGACGAGAGAGTATTCGATGATGGCGCCACAAGACGACCATTCCGTCCGCCATTCTTCCCGTCTCCGCCGCCATCGTTTTGTTATTGCTGCTGTCGCTGCTGCTGCCGTTGCTTGCTGCTGCAGCTGCTACCGCCGCAACTTCAGCCGCGGCGGTTGCCAACGGTTAAAAGAGTGTTCATAGAGTCTGATGAACTTTTTGCGGACCTACCCCGAAATACCCTGACAGCGACGTTGACAAAATACGCTTAGGAGGATTCAAAAGATATTTTTGAAACGATGATGATGGGGATTGGATGGCCAAGTGACCTTGGAGAGAAGCTTCCACCTGTAATCGGTAAGCGGCGCTACTCCAAAAGCGGCAATTTTGAAGAGTCAGGTGGGTTGGGCTCTTGGAAGGATCTGCTCTTTGATTAAAGTGGAGATGAAATAAAACATTCGATTTGTGAAGAGTCTTATGGAGCTATTTTCATTTCTGCAGATTCTTAATAATTTTTTGAAACATAAAATTTATTAAAAAATATTCAAACAGTTCAAGTAATATCTTAAAAAAAAAAAAAGAAAAGAAATAAAACTCATTTAAAATAGTAGAATTGAAGAATAATATATCGTTTTGATAAAATTTAAATATCTAATGTTAATGTAAAACAAAACAAAATCAAGCGAAATGTAATATAAAATAAAATAATAATTGAGGTAAATTAAAAGGAAATAAAATAAATTCAAATGAAACGTAAAATTCTCCGATAGCCGTACAATTATACAGCTCATCGGATAGCGAAATGCGATTTTCTTAAATAGATTTTATTCGAGGGCACTAAACAATTACTATCTACACTCTACAACAGGTATATCCTTCTTGCCTTCGTTGGGACGCTGCTCCGTTCTTGCTTTCCTCTCGACGAAAGAGGGTGGCGTCGCGAGAAAAAAAAAACTCGCATGACATCTCTTATAAATAGCACAATAAATAATGTTTCTTTTTCTTTCCGATCCTACATTTCTCTCTCGCTTCTCACATCGCATTCTCTCACTCGTTCGCTCCTCGAAGCGAATAAATCCTTGGCACATTGTATAGTAGATTCTTAAGTATATAAATAAGTCGTAAGTCGATGCCTCGTTTAGATTATTAAATATATATATATGTATATATTGTATATGTGTATATGAATATTCAATATCTTTATATTGTATATACGACTAGAACTCCTCAACACACGTATCACATACTAATATTGACTATCGAGTTTCAGGACGAGACTCGGAAGCTCTTTGCGTCCCGAGTCTTGACGACGTTCTCGTCCTTCCGTTTGATTCGAAAATTGAGAATCTTCAGACGCAAACCTTTCTAATTTCCTCCAACTTTCTCGATTCCACGGTCCCTTTATCTTCTGATAAGTCTTAATTCTTATCTCCTCTCATTAATTCTTATCGAATCTAAAACGGACTTTTGTTGCTAGCTTGATGTTTCTAAAACTACGCGATCAAATTCGAATTCAAATTCAAAGAATTCTCTTTTGTAAAAGAAATTTGTAAAAGAAACAGAAAGATAATTTGAAATTGTAAAAGAAACAAGATTTTCTTTTAGAAGAAAATCTTGTTTCTTTTGCAATTTCAAATTATCTTTCTGTTTTCTTTTAGAAGAAAATCTTTTCCATGAAAGAATTATATTTAATAAAGAATTGTTGAGTGATCGGAACGTTATCTCGAGAATTGATTATCGGATGAACGAGAACGCCGCCGTCGTCTTATTGCTGCATTATTGACTGTAAGATCGTGACGGTATTAATCACTTAATTGCTAGTACTTTCGCAATACTTTCACCCAGACTTGATCTGGACTTCGAGACGAGCTTAATTAATCCGCTGGAGGGAATTGGTGCTACTTGAAATCACCGTACATTTTATTTTTTTTTCTTCGTGTGAAAGCTGTTTTCTTAGATCCTAGAGAAGTTGTTGCTTCAGTATTAATCTTTTTATTAATTTTCAGTATTAATCTACTTTTTAATTTTTGATTATTTAAGTTTGACATTTCTTTTGCCATTTTATTTCAATCTCGTCGTTTGCACGGAAAAAATAAAATTGTACGGTTCGTTCTTCCGCGTTTTAATTGAATAAATAAGATACTTAAAAGACTAATCTATCCCCTTTTTCTCTTTCTTTTTCGGGGGTTTAATTAGCACTTCAATAGTACTCTAATACTTAATACTTTCATAGCCAAAGGCATTTCCATTTTCCTGAAAGTACTTTTCCATATCTTCACTTTACGATATCTTATATTAATTATCGATCGTCGTTCTTTCTGCCTAAAACTTTGATTCGTACTTTTCGCTATCTTTTCGATGTTATCATTATTTAATTTCATGGCTTGCATCTCGATCGATTCGTATTGTTTCATGACAAGAAAAAAGAAGAGCTAGTAGAGTCGCAGAAAAAGTAAGACGAAAATTAATTTCTTAATTCGATTCTCCGCTGGCGACCGTACCGTCGGTCGGAGGGCCAGTTACGATCTGAGGCTCATTCGCGGGCAATCCCTGCATCTCCTGCACCCCCTGGAACAGCTTGCCGGGGAATCCCTGCAGGAGATCGTAGGAGACCGGCGTGGGCGGCAAAGCGGTGGTGTGCGCGTGCGGCGATTGCAGGACGGCGATCACTCTTCGGAGCTCCTCCAAAGCGTTTCCTACAGGAACGGCACGTTTCCTCATTAATCGGTGAATTAAAAGTCAATTTTAAATTCAGGTCAGGCTTAGACACTGAGAAGATTCGCACATCGACGCGAGCTCATTACCTTGCATAAGAATATAATTTTTCGCCAGCAAAAGGGTGGCTATCTTGGACAACTTCCTCACCGACGGACTGTGAGCGTAAGGAATGACGGAGCGAAGCTCGTCCAGCGCGTCGTTCAAATCATGCATCCTCCTGCGTTCGCGAGCGTTAATATTCAGCCTCACACTCTTTCCCTGACGAGTCGTCTTTGACTTCGAGGGGCAGTTCAGTCGCGAAGAAGCGGGTCTAAAAAGAATTATGAGATTGCACGTATCGATATTATTAATTACATTTATTTGAAATTTTTCGGATATCCTTTAGAAATATTTTATCAAATATGTGTTACACTAATTGATTATACATACATTGATTCAGTTATATATTTATGTCCTTTGATTTTTATTTATATATTGTTTTATATATGAAATTTCAAAGATTCAAAAATTTCTTCTTTCTGTCAGACTTTACATCTTACAATTAACTTCTTGTTTTAATTATATCAATCTCAGCGACAATTTACTAAATAGCTTTATTTATAATTAAAGTTTTTATTTGATTCGAAAACGTACCTCTCGTCCGGTCGATTTTCGTCAGACAACGCGCTTGATGAGGCGTGTGGTTGCGGTTGTTGCTGAAAATAGAAACCACCGAGACCTACGGCGCCCAGCGGAGTCCTTCGTCCTGGTGCGCTTTGGGTGTGCTCCGAGGAGTATGCTGCCGGAGGACCCGAGACACCCGGGTGTGAGGCACCTGGCGCCGAGTATACCGATTCGAGAGCTGCCGAGGATTGTGGAGGCAGTGGATGCTAGAAGAAATATTCTTTTATTAAAATCTTGAATACAAAATATAATAATATTTATGACAAAATATAATAATATTATTATACTCGCATTATTATATATGTATATCTCTTGAATATATATACATATATAAATAAAATGTATGTAAATTATTACATATATTTAAAGGAGCGTTTTCGTAACTTTTTTTTATAGAATTAGGTAATTCTATTTAAATACTTGTTTCTAAATTTCTGTAGTTAAATTTCCATTTTATTTCAACTTGTTGAAATAACTTTGAAATAAATTATGGCTTCACCTTACTCCAACTTAGTCATTCTATCACTGCTCAGAAAATATCGTAATTCTATTTCTTTGATTACTTTGAATTTTAGATTACTTTTAAATTTTGAAAATTCACACTAAATTGTCAACAGTTCTTCATGTTTTGTATTACTTACGGTATTACGATGCTCCCAGGCCCAAGTAGGATGCGATGCGGTACGTTGCCAGGATCCTTGTTGCAGATGCGTCTCCGGTAGGCCCTCTCTGCGATCGTCGTCCTCAGTCGAGCTACTCTCACCGTCGTAAGACCTCATCTCTCGCGAGAAGATTTACTTTCTCGATTTACCCGGCAAATCCCTCTTCACTTTCCTCACTCTCAATTTCTACATTTTCAAATTTTAATTGTTCACTTTTCTTTATTTTAAAAACATCTCGTTGGAATTTATTTCATCAATAAAATATATTTATTTTGAAACTTTTCATATTTTTAAAAATGAATTTAAAAAATAATTTATTTGATATCTAATACAATTTTTCATTCTTAAATCACGTCTCTCGCGAAACACGTTTTATTAGTGCAGTTCATTTAAATTTTAAGCTTTTTACTTGTTTCAATAAAAATTCTTGAAATTTATTTTATTATTCCTCAAATCTTTGCATTTTTTTTTGGAAAAATCCATATTTAATTTTATTAACACAAATTACCAGTTTTACTTCTCAATAATTTCAAATTTCATTGAAAACGTCTAGTCTCAAAAAAGATTTTTATTTCCATTTCCGCGATTTTTTTATTAATGTGAGTCGCCGCCATTCGTAAATGGAATAGGAGGCGTCATCGGTCGTTCTAACGCAATCAATAGCAAGCGGAACACTTACCGACGACAAATTTCTTTTTCCACCCCCCCCCCGCGTGTGCCCCGCGGGGTGCAGAATACGATCAGCAAAGTTTCTCGCGCACCAGCGCGCAACGCCGGCTCATCCCTCCATCCGTACGTCTCCGCGTTATTTCAACAACCGTTCCGTACAAGCGGCTCGGGGATTCTCAAGAATCCCGATTCTGCCCGGATCGCCGTGGCCTCCTATTGTCCTGCCGTCGAAATCACCCGATTCGGTCAGACACAGCCATTTTAATTTGCCGGAGCTGTCCGCGGTGGCCGACGCGGAAAAAAATCCCGCGAGTTCCTTCGTACAGATCTCTTTGCAGGAGTTCCGTCTCGCGGGAGAGATTGCTCGATCAGTTCTTGAGTCTTTCTGTTTCACGATGATGATTTCCGATAAAGTCGTCCTTGACGAAATTATCGCCTGAACCTCGCACGTCCCAGGCGTCGGGGCACGCACGCGTCTCTCCCCGTTACTCGGCAGATCCTGCGCAGGAGAGAGCACAACCCCCAAATTAATTCGGCCACCGCGTGCCAGGGTGCGCCGGTTACAACCGAGGGATGCTGCCCTGGACCATCGACTGGCGTACCCTGGCGGGTTGAGCCGAAGATCACCCCCGACAGCGTCTTGTTACCATCGGGAAAGGAAAATCGTGTCCAAGAGAAGCAAGAGAAGTCGCTAGTTGCCGGATATATATTTTACATAAGGGAGCCGTTGCATTTTTTAATCTTTAACGACGGAGTTACTCATGAGAAATGTACATAAAAATCTCTTATGCAGCAAGGGTGGTTTCGGAGTCAGGGATTAAAAAGTTGTGGAGAAAGATGATATGAAAGTTAACAATTGAAAAGGAAGGTATGGACTAATAAAATCTCAACGAGGAAAAATTTATTTCAAACTTGCCTAACTTTTAACAAGGGAATTATTCCTGAGAAAATTGTTATTAATTATTATACCCCAATAATCTCTTTTATTCACAGAGCAATGAATGAACAAAGGAGTACCTTATAATTATAAATATATATTTGACGTAATTGATAAATGTAATATTCATTGCGTTATAAATACTGAAATATTTGTTATTATCGTAATTACATTTTATATCTCAATATTCTGCAATATTATATTACTGCTGTTTCATTGTTTTTGCTAAAACTTCTACATGTTTATTATATTAAACTTATATTAAAATTATATTAAACTCTACATATTTATTGCAACATTGAAGAGGCGAGATTCTTCCTAGGTCCTTCACGATCATAAAGAAATTAATGTCGATCCCTCGCGATTTTACCGTAAATTTCTCTTCCTCTTCTTCTCCATTCCTTCGACTATCATATGTCGCGTTTACAGCTCGCCGACATACATCGTCGTTGAATACGATTAACGGACACGCGTTAGCACGCGGAAAAACACCGCGAGCATCGCCGGGGATGCCGAGACAATTCGGCGACAAGCGTCGCCCCCTCTGCGTGTGAATCACCCCCTTCGCCCTCAAGCATCTCGCCCACATCGCACGAACGCGAACGAACCGGTGACCCCGGTTTTACTTTTGCATCGACGTGTGCGTGTTTGCGTACGTAGTATATGTGTTTATGTATGCCTACATACGCGCGGATGTATGTATTTACTGTAAACACAACGGGACGTAATAATATTCCGCGCCGCCGGAGAACCGGGCGCGGGACCCGCGTTGAGACGCCCGCAGCTTCGACATCGCATAAATTAATCGAAGGGGTTAAACGGGGTTGTTGTTTGCACGCGTACTTTATTTCGCGGCCGGGAGGATAATTAATGCCGGCGCGCGTGTATTTGGAGGTGACTAGCGGATGCTTTATGTGCGAAATATTATAAATTTCCGGAAACGCGTCCGAAATAAATCCCCGCGTGTATTTAAGCTAAACCGGAGGCTCCTCTTGCAATAATACACTGCAATTGGATATTTTTATTATTAATATTTTCACATTTTTATTACATGCGGATGCATACATCAAGAATATTTCTAGACTTGAAAGATAAAGAGTTCTGAAATAAATTTTTAATAAATCAGAAATATCGAGCTACTAAATCGTGTAAATTCTCTCGTGATTTCTCAAAGAAACTGTCTGTGAATATATTTCTATTCTATTCTATTCTAAGTGAATTAAATATTTGTCGCTTTCGAAAGTAATAATTAAATTTTTCTCTCCCATTGACTCGAATGATAAATGATTGAATCAAAATGGAAATGGATTTTAAAAAGATAAATAATGAAAAATACCGAAAGCAGATACTGAAACATGACTAACTTAGTACGGGTTTAAAAATAATAGACAAGCTTCATAATATTTAGATTTCCATTTTCTTATAAACGACTTCAGAATAAAAAAGTTGAATTATTGAAGCATCGATGTGCTTCGCTCGTTCGTTCGCGAGATACGCGCGAAATCTTTCTGGGTCGAGCAGCAACCATAGCGTCTGAAGATTTATTGTTTCCTTTGCACCGAGAAATATCCCGAGATTTCGAAAATAATTGCGAATGCGTCTGCTTCACTGTGCAAAATTAATCATGCCAGCACATCAAAATCCATTAATAAAGAAGCATAAAGTATTATAATTAATTCTTCCCTGAGTATATTTTTATTAATTGTTTTTCAATTTTTTTTGGCGATCATCTAAAATTATAATGTAAATTGATATTCAGATTTTTAAATTCTCTTTATAATAACATTTCTTTAATAATGCATTATCTTACAGCTTTTATACATTTTTTTTCAAACTCAGAAATATTATCTAGAATACGAAAAGTCTAAAAAATTCTAAGCACTATTATTAAACAGTATTATTATATTTGACCACATTATTACAAAATATGATCGATTATTTCACTTTATATATTTTTATATATACTTTATATATATCAGCTGCACATATTTTTATCAATTTTTCAAGCAGTGAAGGAATGATCTTGAAATGGTTCAGTGCCGCTATTATTATCTCCCGTAATATTGTCAAGAAGTAGAATCTTTCCGTTGCCGTGTTAACATTATTTATTAACATTCATATTACCTCTATGTTCTTTATAGTAACTTGCTACATTGAAATACTGTCATTACTTTTGACATTATCAGAAAAGAGGATCAGTTACCTTCATTCATTAATATTGCATTGTTCCTCAGTGCTTTACGCATTCGTCTCATAAATCTCAAGCGGACTCGGAAAGACTTGCTCTGAAAGGATTAAACGCGACCGTCATCACCTCCGATAACATTATCAGGAAACAGGCCCTGTCCCAATTATTTCCGCAAGGAAAGACGCACATCGACGAGCGACCGGAAGGCAGATCGAACAAGACTGCGGGAGGGAGGCAAAAAGATCTCGCGCGTACGCATATCTATCGGTCGTACCGTTCGTTACGTATAGATCGCGAGACCGACGATAGAGAAGGAAAGATAGACAGATAGATAGATAAATGGAGAGAGAAGAGAGGAGAGAGAGAGAGAGAGAGAGAGAGAGAGAGAGAGATGAAGAGAATTGTGGTTGGCATTGGGGGTGGTTTTCGGGCCGACCGACGGGCGGCCGGACTCCTGAGGGATGAGGGACGACGAGGGTTGCCAAGGCAACCCTCCGTGCCAGCCAGCCTCGGCTTACTTTAGCCCGCTCGCTCTCGCGATCAATACAGCATCCCCCGGTGAGCTCCCGGACCAAACGCAAACCTCCCTCCGTCCCCTCTGTCCCCCGCTATCCGCCGCGCCCCTCCGTACTTCCCTCGAGCCCTTCTCCTCCGCCCGTCTCCTTCTCCTTACGTGCCTCTCCACGTGCGCATTACCGTCGACCGTCACAAACCAACCCCCTCCTCCCCCTCGCACCCCCTTCTCGCCTCACCCCTATCATCTCGTGATTCCCTTCTCCGTTTATCTTCGGGTGTGTTTTCCTCCGTTGCTCTCTATCTTTACTCTCCCCCGCCCCTCTTTCCTCCCATCTCCTGATAAATTTGTCTCGAAAATCTCGTTTTATGCAATGTGTACTTGAGACGCTTCTAAATTTGTTTATTTACGAATTATCGCTCGTTCAGCGCTCGCTACAACGTTCGTGACGAGCCATTCGAGAGTCCGGCCGTAAACAAAACCGCGGCTAACAAAGTACAGCTACTCGATATTACCATAAAAAAAATATGATATTGGGCATGATGCCACGAAAAACACAACGCGTATACTATATATTGATATAAACAAAATATGTTTTTGTTGCGTTTCCAGAAATAAAATGATGTAAAAGGTGATAAATAGCGTAGTATTTTGCATTCATGTTATCAGTAACCGAACATGACTAATTGTTCATGTGGCGAATTTCGGTAAAATCGTCAACAAGCGCCGTGCAAAATCACGCTCTGGAAATTTCAGTGAGAAATCTGCGATCGCGACTCGAACTCGCAGTGCTTTCAACCCCGTCTCAGCCTCCAACCCTATCGTCAAAATTAACCCTCCCAATAAACGATCGCTTATCGAGTGACAGAGAGAGAGAGAGAGAGAGAGAGAGAGTTAAATAATTAATCTACCGATTCGATTAACGTAAGCCCGTGCGATATTCTCACGTGATCCCCGCTGAAGGATCTAGGGCGCAATTAATTTTAATCAGACCGCGTCGCGACTTTTACTTAGAGAAGGAGGAAGAGAGAGTGTAAATAAAATTTCCACTTCTCTCTCACGTGCCGCTGCTCTCTTCCTCTTTCCTATTGCTTTGCATTTTAATTGCATTTCAGTATGCGACCCGTTTTGCATGTTAAAGCCGACCGCGAGCCCACTTATTGCGAGGGGTACGGACGCGTCGCGAGGGATTGGGGGAGAAAGGGGGGACGACGGGCGGCTCGTTACACGCCGTTGATGCACATGGGNGTCGTCGTCGTCGTCGTCAACGTCGTCGTCGTCATCATCGTCGTTGCCGTCGTCGTTCCCGGCCCGAATTTGGTCCACGGATCATCCCGCGAGCGAGCGGCGGCGGCGGCTGTTGCCTGCGTCCGCTATCGACAGTTTTCCCAATCGTATCCGTTCCGGAGAATATTCCCCCGTCCATTCCCCATCCCGCCGTCTCTTCCCCTCGTCGCCGCTGCCTTCCACCCCTCGCCTGCTGCCGGCGCAGGGTGTCGCCGTGAAAGCCGCGATGCATCGTGCTCGCTCATCGTTGCATACGATGCAAAAATCATTATATCGCGATGGGATCAGTCATCCTGGCAGATAAAGATCGTCCTGGGAGTACTTCTTTCTTTCTTTCTTTCTTTACGATCCATGTAATTGAGGCATGTAAATAAAATTGAATTAAATTAGCCGCAGCCGAGAGCGAGCTAATTAAAATAATCTGAATGAAATTAAATTGGCGTCTCTCTCTCTCGATGTCTCTCTGCATAAATAAATTGCGATGATTATAAGCGTGCAGGGAGAAAGCGGGAAACAATAAAGGAGCGAAGACTGATTGACCCCAAAGTGAATTATTCTCGAGGACGATATTCTTTCTTGCCGAGGACACAAAAATAGCGCGCGACGTCATAAACATAAATCAAACAATAATGCCGCTTATATACTTCAACGACATGATTTCGCCGTCGCGAGAAAAAGGGGCATCCGGCACCTCTCCCCTCGTCCCTTTTCCATTTTAACGCGATATGTCGCGGAAGGATCCCGTGAAAAATGAAAGGACCGCGCGCCGAGTCAGCGATATCATCCTCGCTCCGGAAACGGCCGAGTAACGTCAAATTAAAGTAACGCTTGTAGTCGGGAGGTACGTGGCGGTGGCTGGGAACCGGGGAGACACGGAGGGTGAAGAACGAGGGAAGATCATTTCCAACGTTCGGGTTTAATTGATGACGCTCCGGCTCGCTGAAAGTCGTCGCGCGCCGCGCGATCGATTCGCAGACTCACTTTCCCACAGGAACGCTCGCATCGGGCAGTCATCCAGGACTGCGTAAAACGCAGGCTACGTGTTAATTACACAATCGCGCCACGATCTACGGTCTGCGTGAGAAACTCCCTTCTCGTTAGCGTTCTCGTACATGAAATTGGGGTTTACATGCCTCTTCGCGAGAGAGGGGGAGAGTTGATGTTAAATAATAAATGTGAAATGTCGTGGATAATAATGCGGAATGAATTCGTAGAACAATTTTCGTAGTTGCATAGAGTTTATGAGTTGAGAGAATATACGCAAATAAAATAAATGTAGAATAATTATTAATATAAAAAGTATTTTAGAGTACAAAATGAGGGAAATAATAAAATCAAATTAATTATGTACGGGAGAAATAAACTTATATTATAAAATAATATACGAGTTTATATTGTTTTCTGTTCTTTTCTCGTTTTCCTCCTTTCTTTTAATTTTCTTCTCTTTTTTTATAGGAAACAAATTATTTTCGACATAAAAATTCAATTTCCTCTAGAAAAAAAAAAAGAAAAAAAGAACAATTTCGGGAACGTGCTTTCTCGACGTTAATATATCGAATTCAAATAACTGCCCTCGTTCCCAGATAAGAATTGCGAAACATTATTAAATTACAACGTTATTTTCGTAAAAAAAAGAGATACACAGACAGGGAAACTTTCAGTGGACGGCAGTCCGCGAGTCCTTTGAAAGCCTTCGCGTCGAGGAAACACAAGAGGACACCCGCTTCGTCATTTTCCTCGTAAATTTAACGACGCGCGAGAGGAGGAGAGCCGCGAAGAAGGAGCTCACAAGGAATAGAGAAAAAAGCTTCTTGCCAGAAGATTAACGAAGTGGAGGCGGGGCCGAAGAAGGAAGAGCGAAGGATGAGCTTCGTCCTTACTTCGTATCGCGTCGAGTTTCGCTGTCGTGGAAAGTAGGGACGCAGAATTGAAATCCTGAAGAACGCTAATAAGGTTCTTCGCCGTCCTGTGTCAGACGATGCGCAACGATCTCTCCTCTCCCTCTCCCTTTTCTCCCCTCCTTCTCATTTCTCTGGAGAAGTAGTTATTTTTGAATCAGAAAACGCAAGAAAATCATGAGAATACTTAGCCAAGAGGGCGAGTTTACTTTTGTTCTTTCAAGGACACGTATAGCAGAGCGCCCTGAATACTTTCGGACGAGACATTAGCGCGAAGGCATCCTCGCCAAATAGATTCTGGGTATATTATTGGATGATGTATATTGGAGCGGCGCAGAGACGCCATTGATCGTGACATATTTCGGTTTCGTCCAGTTCCAGTTTAACGCATAATTTTAGAAGAATGTAAAGTTCATATATTCACAAATAAATTGTATATCAGACTTCTGTAGACATGTATTAAATTATTTATAATTCTAATTAAGGTCACTGTAATGAGATAACATTGTATGTAATTAAATTGAATCGCAAACCTTATAATGATTCTAAATATATTTTTAAAAAATGTACCAACTTATATTTATTATTATGAGCAAAAAGACGGATGATTGAAAACGAAGCAACGTAATCGAAATCGAGAACGCTCTTTAATTATGTATATGGTCTTATTAAAAAAAATGATACAGCTTGTGTCGATTATAACGTTTCCACAACGTCACGAATAAATATGGAAATGAGGAAAATATTTTGGTTGGCAAAACTCGCTCGACGGCTCGTTCGGGCGGTCTTCGATTTTCCGCGAGAAAGCAAGCGCGGAGCCATAAAACACGGCGAGAGGAAGAGAGGGGGAGAGGGGAGCAACGACTGGCCCAAAGAAGCCAACAACCCCTGAGGCATCACCCTGTTTACTTCGCGCGAAATGCCGCTCGAATTAAAGTCGCGAATACGGTTTTTTAAATTCGTCATCCGTCTTTGTCGCCGCGTCCCGCACCGTTGGGAAAACGCAACGGGCTGTCGGGAAATTCTCGCAGCGAATTTTTCAGTCACGCGTTTTCACGGGCGTATTCTCTCCCTCGAGTTTTCCCGCTGCATATTTTTTCCACGGCGTGAACTGTCCCCGGATTTCTCGTTATGCACTCTCTGTCTCGGTCTCCCTATTTTTGGAAGCGTAAGTGCTCCCTTTGTCGTGCATTTTCTCCTTTCGCAAATTCTCTCTCGTCATGCATTTTTCCATCTTACTTATCTCTCGACACATTGTTCCACGAACATCTTTTTCATCGCGGATTTTCTCGTTTTACGCGCGTTTATTTTCCATGTTTTCTCATTCGCTCGTTTCTTCACGCCTTTTCTCATCATCCGCTCCTTCATCAACGGCTTTTCCCGCCGTTCCTTTTCTAGTCGCAAATTTCTCTGTTGTTTCTTTGTTGCACATTTTTTTCCCCCTCGAAACCATTTCTATTGTTAATCTCCTCGTAAATCCATCTGCTTGTTTTTTCTTCACGACCTCTCTCTTTCTCTCGCATTTTTCTTATCGATTCCTCACGTATTTATGTCTACTCCTCCTTTGTTCTAAATTTTTTTATCGCTCATTTTTTCATTATGCCTTCCCAAGTCCCTTATTTTCCTCCGATGCGATTTTCGTCGCGATCCCTTGATCATATATTTTTTTACCGATTTCTCCATATTCGTCTCGTCAGGTGCTGTAGACCTCTGCAGCATCCGCGAGGTCCAGGAGCGGGAAAGGCAGCGGAAGGAAAAAGAGGAGGAAGGAAGCGAGAGAGAGAGAGAGAGAGAGAACGGCGCAAATGAAATTTAATAAAATTTCAAGCCCGCTGGTCCCTCGCACTCGGACATAGTAGTCACGATATATACTATCGCGAAGAGGACGGCCGGGTCCGTTGGCGGTCACCATGGCGACGCAGCATCCCGCGCCCTGTGACGTCACCGCTCCATCGATCCACGCACCCCTCTACGGTTATCGCTGCCACCCCACCATCATCGTAGCCCGCAGCCACCGCCGCCGCCATCGGCTCCCTTCTCTCGCTGCCGGTGTGTCTAACTTCCCTCTTCTCTCCCACGCTCCCTATCTCTCCGTTTCTCTCTCGCATTCCCGATACCACTCTCTTCTCGACGTTTTGCTTCTCTCTCTTTCTCTTTCTCTCTCTCTCTCTCTCTCTCTCTCTCTCTCTCGTTCCTTCTTTCTCTTTCTGGCCCGTTACTTTTAACTAATTATGGTTTCTTACATATTTTATTTCTATCGCGCGCTTTATTCCGGGAAATCCCGGCCGGGATTAAAAGGAGTTCTTCTTTGAAAGAGGAGCGCTCCATCTCTCTCTCGCTTTCTCCCTTCTCGCTGCGTTTCAACCCTTAGCTAACATCTAACTTCAATTAGTTCGACGTGATTTCGATTTATATATATATGTATCTGCTTTATGCATGTTATTTATCTTTAACTGGTGTTTTATTTATGAAGAATGTTATAAATCTGTAGTTGCCTTTTAATGAAATATTGTCTAATTACTTTTAGCTCCCCCTGGGCTATGCATTACCTTTATTAGGTGTGTCTGTTTACATAGATTTACTCTTTTCCTTCACGTCGTTAGTTATACTTGCATCTTATCTTTCGTGCTACATTTACCCTCCATCTTATCGCTTTCCCGCAATCTCTCGCGTTTCACTCTTCCCTTCGCCGTATATTCCGTACGTTATGTGTCTATCCTGTCGGTGCGTTTTTACATAATAAGACATTCTGTCTACAAACTACATCATTAATATATACGTTTTATCGTTCACCCTCTTTCACCTCGCTCTTTTCTCGCCCTTACGCGCTTTCTTCTCCCCTCGCTACGTATTTTATATACATTTTGCATTCCCGGTTGCGTTCTCCGTATGTTTACACGAACGCGTCGCGGCCATTTTTATCCCCCCCACTGGAAATTAATCCCCCGGCCACGCGCGCGCTCTTTGTGCATCTCGAAGCGAATGTACGCTCTCGTGGCATCATCCACGATCCCGTAAATATAAATAAATGCATTTCCCCCCTCTCTATCTCTATATTTCCATCTTTTTCTCTCCCTCTCTCTCTTTCTCTCTCTTCGCTTGCAGCAATCCATTACTCTTCCCTCTCCGGCGCGGAGACGCGCGTGCACTCATGCGTGCGTTCACGCGCGCATGTTACTTACGCGAATGGCTAGTACGCACGCACGCATGTACGCACGCACGCACGATGCACACGAGGAAAGTGAGTAACCTTGCTGATGGCCGACCGGCCAGCCGGCCGGCCGGTGGATGCTGGATGCTGACACCTCCAAGTCTATCTTCCCTCCGGAGTAGTGGCGACGTAGGCGGCAGCGGCCAGGTGAGGGGAAGGACCAGGGAGGGATCGATCGATACCGAAAGGTATGCGTAGCCTCTTTCCGAGAGTATCGATATTGCTCCATGTTCAAGGGTCGATGGTATCTTGGAAGCAGCGAAACAGCAAGCGTGATTTCGCATATGCATGCGCGCATTGTTCAGATACAATAATATCACAAAGGTGTAAGTGAATAACAGTGAATAATAATAAGAAGTAAAGGAATAACGAGAAAAAGGAAGAGAGACCGACATTTGTAAATGAAATACATAATTATTATAAAAGTCAAAGCGTGAAAAAAATGAAACTAGTGATAATTAAATCTAATAATTAAATAGATGTATAAATAATATTCGTAAATTTAATATAAATTTATGAAATTATAATTATATAAATATAAGTATAAATGCGATATATGCATGAATAAGAGAAAAACGCAATTAGTATTTATAACATGACTGCTTTGCGAGGATATTACCGTCGACCACGTTATCAATCGATCGACAGATCATCGACAGAATCATTGATCACGGTATTCGATTCTCCGAGTTTCGGTTTACATCTCCAGATCGATGACGAGGGGATGACGGTACCGAAGGGGGAGGGGGTGAACGAAGGAGAACAAAGTTGGTATGCCGGACCAGAAACGGCAGCAGCCCTTATTTCTGTGACTCGTCGCGTCCGATGTACCCTTCGGGTAGCGGATCGCATTATCGATCGATGGATGGTCGGGTTGGGAAAGGGGAAAAGGGCTTGTCCAGCGTCCATGCCCCCCTCCCCTCGTCCCGGGATCCCCTTTCTCTCTTTCTCCCTTCTCGCGTCCCTTCACCGCCCCTCTCGCTCTTCTCTTCCGATCCTGTCTCTCTCTCTTTCAGTCTCTCGTCGAGGCTCCTGCCTTCTCCCTCTCTCCCGCTTCCGTTACTTGCTCCTCCGTGCCCCTCGGTTTTCATTATTTAATTAAATCCTCTTACGATGAAAAGGACGAGGATCTTGGCCAGGGTGTGGGAGGATCCGTCGTGGTTCCTCTATTTCTTTTTACGGGCCACCGAAGCGGCCATGCTCGCGCGATAGAAACTAGGGAATGATAATGAGAGGCAGGTGGAAGGCCGCGGCGGAAGGGAGTGCGCTTTTTGAGAGTGCCAATTAAAGTTCTTACAGCACAATTGCTGATCTTTCGGATTACGCGCGGGTCTTGCAAATTTGAAGGAATCTTAATTAATACAAATTTCGGCGAAGAGAACAATTCATCTGTTTAAGTAACAAATATATAAGTAGCTGCACATAAATATATTTAAGTATAATTAATAGTAAGAGAAAATTAATTCCGCTCAATTATGCCGCGTGTCACGTAATCGTGTAATCGCGTTCTTCATTAGTATACCAAGAGAATTATGACAAAGCATCCCGAGATGCGAGAGATTCACTCCTTAAAAGGGGATCGCGCGGTTTGCGTTACCGCGGTAGTCTCGCGGAAAGCGTGAGTGAACGTCACTCTCTCCCGAAGTGTTTCTCGTCCCTTTAGATAGAGACGATAGAGGCAACGACACCGGCCTCTTTCTTACCCACCCCGCGCACGACCCTTCACGCGGACCGTCCGTTATAGGGACGCGCACGGGGTTGCCGGCTTTCGGCGAGTCCCAGCTGATCCCGAATTTTATCTCCCCCCTGGACCACTCGAGGGCGGTCACCGTCCCGATGGAGCTAGACAGTGTGACGCCGTGCAGTCTCGGGGCGGATTTTCACCCTCGGAACAACACACCCGGAGGTTGCACGCCACCCTCCTGACCGCCGACCCACCGCGTGCTTCTTTACACCGAGCGCCCTGGCGATCGAACATCGATCGCGATACAAACGAGACGGGAACAAATCGAACGAGTGATCTCAAAATGTGCGTACAAGTGAACAGAAAAGGAGCAAGGGGGAAAAGAGAAAAAAGGAAGCAAGTTTTATGGAAATTATTGCATAATTTATATGTATATACATATATATATTTGTTGTATATCTGTAAATTATAACATTTTACTATTTATTTTTTTAAACGTATTTGTATGTATATTTATCGAGATTTATATTTTTTTTTACATGAATATTATATTGTAATTGTACTACGTTCATTTTTCAACAATTGTTTCGTGTTTTAAAATGCTTTAGATTTCTCGATAATATTTTTATTTTAATTATGGCCTTTTTTTGAAATATCCGAAAAAAACTGAGACAATGGATTTATACTGCGATCTCGATCATCCTCCTCGATCGCTTCGCTCATTTACGCGCAATGAGCCATTCATCCTCGCGCAGCTACCGTCCCCTGTCATTCCCCTGTCGTCGCGCGAGAAGGTTAATCAGAAAAAAAGCAGATCGCCCGATGGACTTTTATCGATTCCGACCGAATGTTGGGCCCCGAGTGCAGCCTTGACAGTCGGCATCGGTCGATAGAGGGAGGGGAGGGGAAGGGAAGGGGCGCGGACGAGTGGGACGAAGGGGGATGCATGGGAACCACCAAAATTGGAAAGGCAATAAGGGTGTACCGGAGGGTGCACCTCTATCGCTTCACGGGGGTTGCCTAGCGACCCCAGCATCCCGTTCCCTTCCTACCCCGCTCCCTTCTCACTCCTTCCGCTCTTACCCCTTCGCAACCCTTCCCGTCTAACCACCGCCGCACTCTCCCCGTCCCACTCTCCGGTATCCACTTCACTTTTTTCTCCTCTCCTCCCGTCCCTTCCGCCCATCATTCGCGTATCCGTACAGCGGAATACCGATGCTCTCTTTTTCTCCCGCCGCGCAATCCCCCCTGCTCTCGCATTCTCGGTCCTCCATCCTCTTACGCCATCCGCTTCATCCGCCCGTGTTTTCTCCGTCACTCTCCTTTCCGTTTGGCGATGTACCTCCGAAGGAACCTCCGGGTTTCATTCCCCTCCCGGAAACTGTGCTACCTCATCCCCCTCGGCGCACCTGCAGCCCGCGAGAGTGTATCCTCTTCCTTGGCGAGCATCGCTCACTTTCTGCACCTTTTCGCTCCTTGCTTGCATCTGATACCTCCAGCCTCTCATCTCCCAGCCTCACAGAAATCTCTCTCTCTCTCTCTCTCTTTTCCACCGGGAGAATACGTAGCTACAGCTCCGGAGGCCGTGGCCCGAATTCTATCGACCCGTGGCACGCTACGCCACGCCACGCTACGCCACGCCACTCCATGCCACGCTAACGCCACTATCAACAGAGAGAAAGAGAGAGGGAGAGAGAGAGAGAAAGAGGAAGATGCAAGTCCTCGACTTCATTCAACCACCCCTTGGAAGACTCGAAAGATTGCGGCTACGCGCGCACGTGTTGTGGGCCCCGAAACTCGGCCGAACCGTCATCGAGCCGAACGAGGGAGGATTGCACAGTGGAAAAATTAACGAGCGTCTCATTCGCGCGCTTTCTCAATCGCTCTCGATTTTAATAAACCTCCAGTCAACGTGCTGTTAGTAAAAGATAAACTTTGATATGAGTATTTAAATAACATGTTGTTGAATAAAAACGATATTAGTGATATAACAAAAATAGCAGTTGCTTTGCACGTATAATAAAAGTGAAAACGAAAATGAAATAACGTAAATGGACATCCATCCGTTTGCTGTCTCATCCATTTTGTATTCATGTTACAGAAACGCACGAAATTATTTTCGTGCAATATTATACATGTTGAATAAAACTGTATTCCGAAAAGCTTTTACAAAAAAAAAAAGATACGTTCGCATTGTCGTATGAATTTTGTATTCCTACGCGATTTCTAGTCCCTAAAAACTGACAAAATGATAAATTGAAAAATGCTAGAGATCGTCGCGATTTAAACGTCGAAAATGGGTCAACCGGGTCCCGAGGGAGTAGCGGGGCTTAATAGGAAGTCGATGCTTCCCAAGCGAGAATCTGACAGTCGGGATTTCGTCGAGATTCGATTAAACAGAAATATAAATAATCCCATGATAGGCCGCGAGCTATAAAAATCCGACTGTCGGCGCCGCAAGAACGGACAGAGGGACGATCAGGGAGGTTTGGGATTGGCCGAAAAGCCTGGGCCAATTCCCTCTCCCGGGACGTGGACGATCGTCACACGTCTGGCGAGAGAGAAAGAGAAGCCCGATAACGACCTCGGGCAATTTAATCCAGACATAAAAAATAATCCCTTTGATTCTGTCGGTGCTCTCGGCGCGCGAGCCGGTGCTGGAAATTCGCCAACCGTCACGGAAACTTCCCTTTGTCGGCCGCGACGGCCGCCGTTGCTTTTGTGCCATCGACAACAGTTTCGATTCAATCCGTGGACTGGCTATTACACGGCATGCCCCAGACCTATTTTTCAGTCGCAGATTGGGAAAATTCGGCGGCGAGTCTTCTCGTTGTCTCGCGCGACATCTTAAACGTTCGTAAATTGGATTTACATTTAGCTGCGTTATCTGTACTCTTAATCTATATTTTTTATGCGAGATATATGTCATTTATTTATAGAAATATGTCATTTATTTATCGGTATCTTTTAATTTTTTTTATGAATTCAAATAATTTATTTCTTTATATGTTTCTGTCTTAATTTTATTATAGTGTTTCGACATTTATTTCGAGTTACAATGTTTAAAGATTTGGAAATTATCAATTTTCCACACATTTTTCTCACGAAATTTCAATTTCTTCTTCTCGTTATCCGATTTCTCCATTGTCTTTTTTTTTCATCCATAAAGTGTCTCGATAAAATGTCTTCTTGATCGATATACTGCTCATCGCATACGACGTTTCCACTTTCGTTGACCGAGCGTTGTTGTCTTCCTTCTCGCTCGTCTTCAAAACTCGCAAATCCCGTCGGCTCTCCGCAGGAGCCGCAGGGATTCCGGTCGTCTAACAGCAGGTGGCTATTAGACCGACCTCGTCCTCGTCGTCCGAGAACTTTTACCGTCCCCGAGGTCGTTCTACGACCAGGATTCGATTTTCTCGAGTCGTCCCGGGACGTCTCCTCACGACGAGATCAAGATAATCCCGCTGATCGCGGCTCATCTCATATCGACAGGATAAAGTGCGACAGGACGATACTTTTATCAGCCCACGGCACTTATCGATGTTTGGAAGCTCTAAAGCTGATTTCGCACTGCCGATCGCTCTAAAAAATGTTCAATTTATCTTTGAAAAACGCTTCAGGAGCCTTTCTTGAAACTACATTTTTTTACAAATTGGTATTAAATTCAGACACCTCACAAGAAAACGATATCTCCAAATCGTCCTGGAACTCCGCCAAGATATAAAACGGATATTCCTCTTTTGTATCTACCACAATCAGTTTGATTACTGAGAGGTTCGATTTTATTTTTATTGCAAAAGATGCAAAAATATGAGGTCCCTTTTCCAAGTCGCGCCATTTCACTGTTCTTGTATTTTCAATAGCCGTGCCGGCGCGGACGATAGTCTCGGTCATAGAGAATAAAAAGCACTTTGATTTTTTGATACTATGCGAGGTGCGATCATGGACATTGTCAAAGGTTTTTTTCCGCATCGCGTCACTCACATACCATTGTGTCTTGAATGGCATCGGTCCCACATTGATGAAAAAATTCTGAATTGTTGTCGAAATCCGACGTAATAAAAAAAAGAATTAGCCTCTCGGTTAAAAAGAATTTGCGAAACAACCATTTTTTTTATCACTCTTCTGGAGGAGAATCAATTTCTGCGATAAAATTGAGAATGATCCATTTACCTTTTTTTTTGGCGGTATATCGCTAACGACATCACGTCTTCTTTCTTTTCTTATTGGATTTATGATGGATATCAATGTCAAGTCAAATATATTAATGTTATATTAATATATTTGCGTCAATTTAATTGCGTTACACATTTTGATTTTTTTTTTTTACTGAGATAAACGAGAATCTGACGATTCATATTTTTTGTTTATCACGCAAATATCTATGGATATTGATTGCGCGTCCGCTCCTTTTTTTCGTTTTTTTCGCGCGCGATGCGAAAATGCTGGCAGAGTTATTTATGAAGGAATTTACGGGAAATAATCCGGTGGAAAAATCGCGAATATTTTGCGCCGCGACATCGCAGGGCTTATAATCTCGCCGGATGAAGTTGCCAGGTTGGAACTTTCTACTTTTCCCCAACAGAAAAGGAACTTTCAAACACGAGGGATCTCGAGGAAATTGGGAAAGGTGAGTGGAGATGATTATCAGAGACCGCTGAGATCGAAGTAGTTTCAGGTAATCAACGATATTGGTCACAAACACGCTTCACAAAATCGAATTCAGAAGTGTACTTAAATTAACACAGCACAGTAGTAAAATTATTGATGTCGCTATATGAAATTGTCATTATTGAAATAATAAAAAATTAATATCAGAAATGATTATCAATGTAAATTATTAAGACTAATATTAATTTAAGGTATAAAGTCCAAACTCTATTGTTACAATTTATTGTTATAATTCTTTAAGTAAAAATATTAATTTTTAAAACGAATTATTTTAAACCTTAATAAATTTTATGATATGAATTATATTATGAAAAATACGCGAAATACATTAAATAATAATTCACAGATATTAATAATAATTTATAGATATAACATTTTTTTCTCCTTTTTTATTTAATATTTTTTATTTTAATATCAGTATGATTTGGAAATAAATTTTAAGCAAAATTGCTATTAGTTATTTATCCAATAATTTTTCATTACTGTTTTGCGCAACAACGTGCGTTTACATTTGTGGTTTAAATTGATTTATTATATCTTTTAGAAATCTTCGAAGTAATGATGTGTATAATTAGAAAATCACTTTAACCGTCCATTCATTGAGAATACCGTCATTCGAAATCCTTGTCTCATCTCCGTCCGCCTTTCTTCCCGTCATTCTCGCACGATTTTCCGGAAGGAGACCTCGTGACCGTAGGCGGCAGGCACTCACACGCGTGCAGAATTTGAAGGATGGGTGAAAAGAAGAAAAACTGCTCGTAGGATCTCGTTTTCCGGGTTATGCGAGGTGGGCGGCGGAAAGGATGGAAAGAGGGAGGAATATGTCCTCGCGGGAAAGACAAAGCGAGCTCACGAGATGTAGAGAAACACGTTACCCCACCGACGGCGATCCGCGCACGCGAGAGAGACAGAGAAAGAGAGAAAGAGGACGAAAGGGGAGGGAGGGATGAGTGGCGAAGGATTGAAGAGAACGAGGGGTAACGGACGCGAAGAATTTAGGAAGGAAGGAAGGAGCCTGGATCTCTCCTCTATTGAAGGTTGCTCGTAGAAGGGGGAGGTCGTACGCCCTTGAACGAAGACGGGGCAACCTGACCCTACAGCGTACGTTTCTCCCGCCGCCCCCGTTCGCTCCCCTCACCGCCCTCCATCCCCCTGGGCGAGACCAGACGAGCGGCCGGCGCTCTCGGAGAACACCTCGATGACGACGACGGCAACGACGACGACGACGACGACGACGACGATGACGATGCCTTGATTTTCTGGGTAACGCTTGCGCCTTGGAGAATCACACTCTCACCCTCCTCGCGCTCCTCGCTTTCCCCTTTCTTTTCTCCGCTTCGAAAGTCGGCAGTCGACTCCGTCCATTCCGTCGGAGGGTGGAAAATGCGCGCCAGGGGTGGCAGGCACGTCGAGAGGAGCCCCGGCCGCGCTTTTCGGGGATGGTTATCGTGCCAGGAGGCTCGCCACCACCCGTCTCCTGCCAGCAGTGAGGGCGCGCTCGTCCTCCGGAGGGACGACGGTGGCTCCGGAACCGAGGGGGGTGTACGTGCACACATATCGCCCGCGCAGGGGTGGAAACAGGGCGGCCAAGTGGGGACAGGGTAGACGACGACCGGGGGGACGGGAGGGCGCGGGAGAAGCCGAGGATCCCCGGGACAATCCGGGGCAGGGGGGGTGGCGGCGGCGGGCACCGGGGGTTGATACCGAGGGGCAGGGCTAGGCGGGCGAAGACGGAGAGGGCGCAGTGGTCCCGCGACCATCAAACCAACAACACCGTCCTGCCGCCGCCGTCGTTCGGCGAAAACGGCGGCCGACCGACCCCTACTTCCTCCTCTTCTTCTTCTTCTCTTCTCTTCTCTCGCCGCCGCCGACGCNCGCTCTCACAAGCGACGGACGTCGGCGACGCGGCGACGGACGTCGTCGACCTTCTCCGTAACGCCGCGCTGCGTCCCGCCGTCGTTATCCCGCGAAATAGCATCCGTCCCGATCGCGGATGGATCCCTTGCGACCCCCGGGCCGCTCGTCGAACAGCAGTTCTCGCCGAGGAGAGGAGCAACGTGCGGGAAACTGGGAAGAGGAACCGGGGCGAAGCTAAAGCCGGTAAAGCTAAAGCACAGGTAACGCCAGTCGCGCGCCCGATCCCGATCCCGAAGGTCCCTTCCGTCGGCGAGGGCACCCTCGCCGCCCGCAATCGCGTTCGTCGTTCGCGCTTCAACCCCCTCCGGCCGTCCAGTCTAATTAATTAACCCGCTTCCGATCCCTTCGTCGAGCGTCTTAATCATTATCGATCGCTGTACGATTCTTGAATTGATTTATCGATCGCGATACGTTCTCTTATCGCTGAATTTAATCTCGATTAATTTGTACTTTGAATTTGAATGTATTTTTTCTATTTTTAGCTCACTTTGAAAGGTATTATGCTTTTCATTCGTTAGTTATTTTTATTTAATATTCACTTGTCAAGTAAATTATTTTTTTATCGTATTTTTTTCGCAATTTTTTTTACATGTAAATCTCGATCGTGTGAATGGCTGTGATGATAGTAAAATACTTCCGCTTCTCGTCAAGATACTTATATTTTATTCAACGGTGATAGCCCATTAATCTTTGTCATGATTGATAATTAATCATCAGCAAACGTGAATTTGATTTTTTGAGTATTTGAAATTTTATTTACATATTTTTATTTTTTAACATACATATTTTATGTTTATATTACGACTAAAATTTTTATATATTTTTAAAATTTTATTTTATTTCTCCGAAATGGAACTGTGAAATCGATCGATTCAATTGTTTACGACGATTGACACTTTTGCAGTCTTTTTTCATTTTTGTATAAACGGAAAATTAATTTTAGCTTAATCCATTTATTAGTGTTATTAATTCTCTTTATTCGTATCTTTCGTATTCATATCTTGACAGATATTTCCACAACGGATTAATAATGTACAGTTGTACAATTTCGTAACTCGAGATTTCTATCAATCGAACAATCTTCCACTCGTTCCGACCAGACTTTCGACCGCGATATCTACCGGGTGGCTGGCCCGCTATCGTCCCTTATCGCTATGTGTTACATGCACGCACGTGGATGTCATTTTCTTCATCGTTACCCCGATTACTTCCACAGGCTAACTTTTACAATAATTACTCGTGTGGCTACTTGCTTCTTTGAAGAACAGATTCTGCTCTGAAATGTTACTTACCTCTAACGGGCGGTATACGATCATCCTGATTCATCAATTCTTAGTTAGCAGATTGAAGAAGAGCCGACATATGGTTTACATGTATTGGTAAAGGCGTACCGCGCGCATAAAATCGCCATATGTCGTTAGAAAAGTAAAACTGTTACTATCTGTGAAATTAATTAATTTC
Source organism: Tetramorium alpestre (assembly GCA_021460005.1). NCBI lineage: Eukaryota > Metazoa > Arthropoda > Insecta > Hymenoptera > Formicidae > Tetramorium > Tetramorium alpestre. The sequence continues at coordinate 687,525 of JAJVSH010000005.1, read as the reverse complement.
TGAGAAGAGCAGTGCTCTCATGTAATTATATCTTTTTTTCTTTTCAAGAACGTCTTGGCGTTATGAAAGAAATTTACATAAACTAGAAACTCTTGAGATTGAAATATTAACTCTTAAAAAATACAAATTTTTTTAAATTTATTTTTTAAATAAATATTGTCTATGTGTGTATATATATATATATATATATATTCTAAATTTACAATTCTAAAATTACAATTTTTTTCTATCGTTAAAAGTAACGTTTGTTAACGTTGATATTTAAACAATTCTCATCGTTTTCCTTTGGATCTCGCAGGATCAGAGAAAGCCGCGATTCCGCGGCGATTCCTCTCGCGACGTATCCCCACGCGCGCGATTTTCGTGACACCCGGTACGCAAGGTGTTCCCCTATTCCGCGTAAGTACATTATGGTGTGTACTGTTGTTTTATCAGTAGTGCAGGATCGCCATGGCTACGAAGTATGAATAAGCCGTAGCCGGCACGTCGCCGCTGTTGCTGCCTTGTGCCTAATTACCATTTTCGTAATTTTCTGTCACGAAACTGACTCCGGCGAGCCGGTACCTGAAATCGGTTCTCGATCACGATCGCGCCCGAGTTGTCTCTTCGCCTAGACTCTCGATCTTCCGCACTAAGCTTCTTCGGAATTCGACGAGCAGGTTTGTGTGTCTTTGTGATCTACAATCTATATACAGTGCCAATACGAATCAATATCTAACACAAAAATATTCCCTCGTTTGATTTAAGAGAATAATTTTTAATCGATTAATTTAAGTAATATCTTTGCATTCTGACTAAATTTATTATTACAATTATTTTGAGTTTGTTGCTTGAATACTTTAAATAATTTATACAAGAAATTATGTAAAGAGTTTTATTACTTTTAATTACAAACATCGATTTATTGATATATTATTTATTTTTATTAAAGTCTTTCTCTAAAGTATTGATTTTAAAAAATGCACAAAATTGTTTAATATTTAATATAAATCTAAACTTTGCAATATCAACAATAAATAATAAAATAATCATAAATAATTATAAAAATTTTATAAATTTACTTTTTAAAATTTTAAAAATTTGATAATTTTTCTATTTTCTTATTACAATCTTATTTTTATATTTTACTTTAAAAGTCAGATACACTCTTTAAATTTCTTATTAATTTTCTTCACATTTATGGTATAATTATAAATTGGTTATATAAGCAATAGAACAACTGAAATAATTAATGCACAGAGTACAAAATAAGAAGACATATTAAAATAAAATTCGATTTCTCGGGAAAACATTTTCGCCCAGGTCACTCGACACTCTTTTTATTTTCGCCGACGACACTATCGACAAGCGGTTTAATCGATCCTCCGGATTCCGTCGTCCTCGCGGAGGCGCGACTAATTGCGCGAGGAGCAGTTTCGACGGTTGAACGATGTTCCCGCGTGGCAACTTATCGAACTGTCAATATGTGATCAGCTGACGCGCTCGATCGAGACTGTCGCAAGCGGATTCCTATTTATAGCGGTTCGCACATCGCGAACGCCGTCGTACCGCAAAAGGTTGACGCGACATTCCCTCCTGTCCGTCGTCGCTGCAGCGTTTCCCGAGTGCATCCGAAGGGAACTTTCTTTTTTTAAGCAAGACTAATCAATAGGGAACAAAAAAAACAAATCTCTGTACGAGCTCGAGCAAGATTATCAATCTCGGTCGGTGTCGGGAAAACATTTTTTTCCGATTAAAAATGAAATGCAATGTTATAATTAATTTTCAGAAAATAAAGAAACGCGTATTAAAAATAATATGATTTTATAAAGAGATCCAAGTATTGTTTCATTCGCGCTGTTACTGTTTCTACTTTCATTAACTAGAATAGAGACGTGTATAAAAATAATCCTGCGTCTATAATCCATTACTGTGATTGACAGACTTTCCCATACCGAGAAAGATTCAATTGCAGACAATCTCTTTTCTTCGTCGACAACTTCCACAGCCGTCGACGTATTTTATCACGCGGTTAAGATGATTAAACGTTTATATATAACGTTTGCGCGATTTATATACCGGTAGCATTGAGAGTTCACAAGAGACGAGAATCAGAAGATAAAGTTTCGCGAGCTAGAAATCAAGCAATTAGGTTTGGAATTCAGAGTCGAAGATTGGAAATCTAAAATCGAGAAGTGACGAGAGAGAGGCGTGTTCGCTGACGTGGCGTTAAATGAATTCCCGGCCATTACGAAGGACATCGTCGCTGACCTAGGATCACAGAGCTGTCGTGGGCGGCCGCCACCCTCCCTCCCCCTCCATCCCCCGTACTCGCCAACCCTCCGCTCTCCGTCTCCATTACCGCGAGCGCGCCAAGAGCATTGGTTTGTTCCAGATACCAGGTAGAGCCATGCGGTTCGCCGGCCTGGTACCGGGCCTCTCTCATGAATGGAAGAGGGTTCGCCAGGATCGATGGTGAGGGCGTGCTTGCCTTCAGGGGAGGATTGGGTATATAGTCGTGACGTTTCCAACCCCACCTGAGCAAGGGCGCGACGTACACGTGCTCGGTTACGTCACGAGGACGAGCTGCCGCAGGATTCGAGCCATTCAGGTATCACTTTGTGAAACGCATTGAAGGCACTTCCTCGGAGAACCGGCGTAATCCCGAAGATAGCGGGAAGAGACGAGATAGCATTGACGGTAAGAGGAAAAGAGCGAGAGAATGAGAGGTGATGACGGTGACACGAGCGTCGCGTGTAGAACGATAATCATGGTCCCGTGATTTATTTATTGACGGTTAATTTATTGATTGACGAACAACTTTGGCGTTTCAAAATAGCAAAGAGTTTCCATAAATTCCGCCTCTCCAAATTTCGATCGATCAAATCGCGCTTTTGTAATATAGCGAATCTATATTCTAATCGCACGCATTTTTAGTTCGTACAAGGATCGACAAAAATATACATATTATAGGATAGAAAGCTTGATTTTTTTAACGCGGTAGGAAACATACTGAAGGTACAAATTTGGATAAATTTTAAACGTGCCGGTTTATGTATACGTAAAACAGGAAGTAATTGTTATTTTAATTTTAAATATATCCTCTTTATATTTATAAATGGCTATTATTACAGATATCTTTTATTAATCTTGATAAAATTATTGGAAAGTTATGTGAAAGTTAAAAGAGAGCTCGGGGGAAGGACAGGTCGATACATCTCGATCGTGTCAGCGTCACTCTTACCCCTGCGACTTTATAGCGCTTATAATTAGCTTCATACCGCCACGCCCGATTACACACCCTCCTGCCCTTTCGCGTCCCTTGTCTTCTGACTTCAAACTGTTACTTCAGGTTATTACCGACCAGTTTTGTCGACGGTTAAATCATCGTGGCCAAATTAAATCATTCTGACGTCCGCCAGCAATTAAACGTCTTGTTACGAAATTTACTCTTGCATTTAATTAATTTTTATCTTAATTTTCAATTAACTTGCACTGAACAGCAGCAGTACGTTATAGTGTTATACAATTTTTAAATTATGATGAACATAGTTAAAATAATTTACGAATTTAATATTATTAGATATATAAATATATATAATTATTATTTTGAAAAATGACAAATACTCCGACGCTTCCTTCTCATTTCGCGCATGAATCGATTTATCTGGAACTAACTGACTCTATACTCGTTATTAGATCGTCCTTCGTCCCTTCTTCGTCCGAGAATTTATTTTTTCCGTCGATAATAGGGCATCGCCCTATGTCGCGCAGATGTCATGTGTGACGAGGGCATTTAAATATCTTCCTATTAAATTCCTGGCTGTCTCGTATCCCCCTCTTCCCCTCTGTTCACGAGGGTTACGTTTAAACCCCCTTTTGCCCCCCTCTCTCTCTCTCTCATTCTCGCGAAGGTAACCCTGACCCACAGCTTTGGCCGTCGAGGTTCCAGCCCTTCGAGGGAATGCCCCATTGTGTTGCGGAGACCATGCACTCCCGCTCTCCCCTTTTCTCCACTCGTCCTACGATTCCTTCGCGATGGATATGAATTAGCCTTTGGGAACAGGGGGAACGGGATAACTACAGCAACTACAGGCTCACCCTACGCGGACACGCGCCTTTTAAAACGAGCGAAACCCTCGGAGAAAGTAACGACTTTCTGTTCCCCTCGTTTTTTACTCGTCATTGAAAAGAGGAGAAAATCTGACGTTACGTTACGTTTCTGAGATTGACAAGAGTTTAAAGCTTTTATGAAAGAAAACCTAAGAAAATATTTATAATACTGTACGTAAAATTTTCTTTTGAGTTTTTCTCAATTTTTTTAATCTATGAATTTACGTTTTGAGATTAATTACAAGTATTCTCGATGATAATTAATTTAATTTAATCCATTTGTTTTCTTAAATACTGCCTTGTTTTGTGCACATTAGCGTTTCTCATCATTTCGCTTCGCATATTGGCGTTACATTTGCTTAATATCTGTTTTGTGTTTACATAAAAATTCATTATCAGCATCTAATCGTGATACATCAGTATATACGATTCAATTGATTTTCTTTTAGTTTCTCAAGATATTTCTCTCTCTTTGATTCCTCGTTTACGTGATTCTATGTAACAAAGTAAACGAGCCAAACGCGGTTAAGTGAAACGGTAAATAAATGAACTACAAGTAAAAAGCTGTGGAAAAACCGAAGGGGCGGAGATCGTTGCACGAGGTGTCATCGCGTCGAATCGGGTTCAATGACCAAGATGAGAAAATGCGCCGTTAATGGAATAGAGTGTCGAGTGGAAAGTCTCGATTCTATGGAACTATCAATCAGGATCACCGTCGACGCTGGTTACAGCATCCCATATGCTCGCCGGCGTGAAAAGCGCGTAAGCGTCGGTCGGCAGGAGCGCGCGGGACGACGAGGGGGTGGCGGAAGAGGGTAGGGAGGGGGAGGGGGAAATTTCTCGATTATGCGAATATCTACAAGCACAATAGGACCCCAATGTCAGCTGCTCCCATATCATCCCCTCGTCCAGCGAGCGGCATGGAGTCTCGGTGCACCCCCCCGCGAAATAAGCAATAAGTTACGTTAGCACTGTGACGAACCACTCCCCTCCACGATCCCCCTCGCGCGGCACCGACCCCCCCTTGACCGAGGGCACGCGCCGGGGTGAACGTCCCCCATAGTGCAGTTTCGGCGTTCATCATGTTCGCTTCGAGTCTGTGCGATGTAGTCGGTGTCCCGAAATTAACCCGATCATTAGCAACGGGGTTGAGAGAACCTTTTTTTTTCTTTTTGTGTGCAAGAGACAATTGTTTTATAATTTCTTTTTAGTGAAGGTTAAAAGCAAATTAAGAGGGATGTCGTGAGATTTTGTTTCTCGAGTGCAAATTTTTCCGGCGATACAGTTTTCGAAATTTAATATTTAGTATAATTTATTTAGTATACGATATTTAACGTCGAGAGTTTTTAGGATTGAAAAATAAAAGAAGTTGATCGTTTTGAATAATTTAGTGAAGAATTGGATTGCAATTATTTTCAGTGCGAAATCTCGGCTATCGTCACGTGACTCTATTCTCACGATTGTGTGGATGATTGAATTACTTGGAAAAAATATTTCGCTACAGTCAAATGTATTTAAATAAGTGTATAATTAATTGTAAACGGAAAAGGACAATTGTTTATTGTGATTATCAATCTATTTTTTTATTTCTTTCACAAGCAGTGACTCGTTATGGAGCTTGAAATATTTTGTCGAATTATCAATCAATGTAACATCAAAGTACAATGAAGCATAAATTGTATTAAAAGATCCGTTAGATGTGTGCGGAATATTTCCAAGGAGGATCGAACTGGAGGATTAGAACTGGAAATATCATCAAAAGTGACAAAGTGTGTTCTCCGAGATTACCGTAATCTCTGACGGTTGTAACAAGTTTCAGTAAGCTGGTACCGGACAATATCCGAAGGGCGGCAAGATCGAGATGAAAGAGAAGAAGTGTGAGTCTGTGCTCCTTGCGTTCACTGCGGGCTTCCATGTGCCAACTTTTCAAAATTCATAAGGCACGCGGTGAATGCCAAGAGCGGACCAAATTCAACGATTTACATCGACTCGAACTTCAGTGTGAATTCATCGAGAATGCCTCAAGAGTTTCACCTCCGAGATCGGTTGGGAAAGGTCAGTATCAAAGGATAACACGACGATACTCTCTCCGTTTCTACTTTTCTGTAACTTTAAGAAACGTAAACGTGACTATTAATTTTTGTGTCTGCTTAAATATAATGTTACCTGAATGTTACTCCATTTATTTCCAAAGTTAAAAAATCTTCTGATTCATGTTATCTATAATTACCAATGCAATTCAATACAGAGGCATTTGTTTTAATAATTATTAATTATTCTTATTAATCGCACATTAGTTGAATTGATCATTATAAAAGTGGACATCTCATTTTGATAAAATATCAATTCTATCATTATCTTTATCTACTTTATATGCTCTTATAAGAAATTATATAAAATAATACTATGCCTTAAAATTAAAAATATATAAAATCTAAATAGAATTATCGTCTCTTTAATTTTTATTATATGTAAAAATATTTTTTATATAATATTCTTGTGATTGTACATGTATCATAATTATATCTCTCACTCGTATAATATTCAAAATCTTCAATATATAATATTTACAAAGTTTCTTCTGTAGAATATCTTTCAATTTTATTTATGTCAAATCTATACATTAAAACGCTAGCATTCTTCTAGTTTAGTCATATAAGGCAAAAAATCGATTTTTCGAACATATAAAGATAGATATAGATTGGATTCCTGATTTCCTTCGTCAAGCGCATCAAACAAGACATCAAGATAGAAAGAGAAAGGGGGTAGAGTGGTTAACAGTAATGGTGGAAAACAAGCGTTCCCCGACGGACGGGGGTCGCCGAGGTCGAGTTTAAAGCCGAAAAGCCCCTAAATGGAAATCGGGGAATTCCCAGGACGAGAACGGCTGTCGGTTGTATCGACCGAGACGAAAGGGCGGCGAAGGGAGATGCCGGCGATGGTGGGGATGCTGCGCGGTTTAAGGGTGGACGCACGTTGCCTGGCAACCCTCCCGCAGCATCCCTCCTGGACCACCGCCGCCACCGCCACCGCCCCTATCCACTGCCGCCATCGACGACTTCCACGATCATTGTTGTCGTCGTTGTTGCGCGTCCGCCATTATTCAGGATCGATATCTCACCCCGAGATGTCTCGTTTTCTCGATTCGTTGTGATTTCCGCGTGAACCTGTGTGTGTTTTTTTTCCGGGAGAATCCTGGAATTTGACAATTTAAATTAAAATTGAAAATTGGAGTGCAATTAAGAAATTCTAAAGAAATCGGTATTTGAAGATTTTTAATGTAAAGAAAAAAAGAGAAAGTTGACGGTTCAAGGATTCTCTAGCAATCAGTATCCCAAAAAATTTAAAAATTCTAGATTTCGAAAATTCCTAGATACTAAAAATCTAACAGAATTTTACGATCTACAAAGAAAGAAAATCAGTTGTGAAATTAGAAATTTATGATATCTATAAGTTTAAGGACATATTAATATTTTGAAATTCTTGGTCTATCAGAGGATGAAAACCGAAGATATTATACTTTGATTAAAAATCTTGTTCATTGAGAACATAATGTTCAGTAATATACATGGTATTGTAAATACTCGATGTGGCAAAAGTTAGAATGGCACTAAAAAGATACTTTAATTGTACAAATTATATTGTAAAATATTCTGTAGAGATATGTGAAAAAATAAAACGTGTATGCATAGAACAGTCAATTTATTGTATCCTTGCTCCTTCGTATCCTCCTGCACATATCATTTTTACTATTACAAATTGTTAAATTAATCTAAAAAATATATAATTTTTTTTCCTTGAATAAAGTTATGCAGAAATGTAATATTCAAGAAAACAATATAAACTCTCTTATCNACATTTTTTTAATTTTTCATAATTTTCGTATTATTTTTATATTCTAATTAATTGCAAAATTGTATTGTAATAGAAATTAAAATATCAGTTATTACTAAAAGTTCCAGTTTCGTTAATTTTTCAAATGATCTGTATAATTATTAAAAGTCAAATGAATTTATCATCCTAACTTCTGGCGTTAATAATTTAAAGTAAAAAAAAAAGAACACTCAAGCATCCATAATCTAATTATGAAATGTATCGTTCAACCCGTTTGTTAATCCATTTATATCCATTTATCTTCATAAAAAGTTTCACCTCTGTCTATGCATATCTACCTGCTGTTTTTCTTAACAAAGACTTAAGAAACTAGCTAAGTGACAGAAAGATTGATCGTTATATGAAAACTAATGTAGTGATCCTTTATACTTAATTTCTTTCGCGTTATTCCTTTATAATCTGAGGAAAAACGATATAATCGCGCTGGAGATAAATCTCTCTCTTCCCACATTCTTTTAACATAAATCGCGCGAGCTTCATTGCTTTCGGAAAGTTCTCCAATTGTTTTGACAGTAGGGAATATCAATTACACGTGAGATACCGCGAACTTTCCATGCGAGGCGTTGTGTGTGCGAATATCTTGTGAACTTTCGGTAATGATAATTATTTTGCCACCTGTTGCAAGCCTTATAATCCCGCGGCAAACCCGGAGGCAAGCTGGGTCCCAACGACACTCGAGGGTAATAAGAAACAACCAGAATAGAAAATGAAGACATCGTAGGTGATATAAAGTGCTTTGCTTCGAGCAAAAAGAGATTATCTAATTACTCGATTGTAACTTAATTTATTAAATTAGCCGTCGCCCCCAAAACACGGCAACAAACCCATCCCAGCAGCCGCGGCTCGCTGAAGTTTGCCATTTCGACATCCTCGAAGGTAAAGGGCCGCCATTTCTGGCATATCGTCCCTCCTACCCGCGCGGGCCTCGAGTTTCCATCGCCATCCCGTCGTAAATTTTCTCACCCCATCGACCCTCCGGAGCGTAGGCGCAACAAAGAAATTCAGATGAAGGTCACTTTGCCAATAGGAAGATAGCCTGACGGCGAAACGGCAGGCGAAGGGAAGACGCGAAGAGGATTCATGCACGCGAAACGGAGAGGGGGAAGGAAAGGCTTGTCGCTCGTGAGTTTTCACCCGCCGCGACCCTCTGCGGCTTGTATCGGGAGCCTGACTTCCATTCAAGCGATGTGTTCTTAGGCGACCGCAACCGATCCCAATCGCATTAGTTGGTTGTTAACGCGATTATTAACGCGACTTTTGCGACCGTGCCCACCTCAACCCAATCAGGAGGGCAGACTAGAATTTGCAAACATTACTTTTCAAATGTATTTTCACTCGTTGTTTATATAGAAAAATGTTTCTTAAAATTACATCGAGAAACTATTTAAAATTAGATTTAATTTTCGTCATTTCACAGAAATTTTTTACAAGATTAAACATTAATATATGCATCGTTTTCCATTATATTTGTTACTTTGTATTGTACAACAATGTTTGATGCAAATTTTACTTTTAATTATTTTCAATTATTCTTTTAAATTTTTAAGAATATAAATTATCAATGAATGCATCAAGAAGACAGAAATATCGAAAAAGCAATGTGTTTATTTGCATAATTATAATTTCCGAATTATATGTAGCAATTATAAATCGATTAAATATAAGAATCTAAGATAATTGGAACCATTATTGCGTGCTTTGAAAGGAACGGTTCGTATTCGGCTGAAGTTGACTTAATTGGACTTCGAATCTACGAGATATCGCGAGGCGAAAGAAATTCTACACGATGGAGGGCAAGTGAGAGAAGGAGAGGGAGAGGGATTGAGAGAAGGAACAGAGTGCACTTTATGAAATTGCATCGGGTATAATCACATATTTTCTTCGTGGCTCGAGTCGCGGCTTAATTCGAATGATGGTACTTCGCACGAAGAACGCAGGCGAAGGGATGAGAAACTAAGGAAAGGTACTGCGATAGAAAATAAACAAGACGAACGGGCAAGGGAGAGGAAAATGAAAAACGACTAAATAGAAAAAAATTGTGCTGGCGGGTTGCGCAGGTGGACGGTAAATTAATGAGCTTAAATAAATTCGAAAGAGAAACAATTGCAAAATAAATAAATCTTATTAGATAAATAGGTAGAAATTAATTATCTCTCTCATCGATAAATTACAGGCAGGAATTAAATAACCGTGAATTGATAGGCTCGCCTGTAAAACTGGAGAACATTTGACCGAGAAAGCTTCGCGGAAGCTGACAGGAAAGACGCAGAAGTTTCAGATCGGGGCGAGGGGGAGGAAGGAACGTGCGCGAAGGCGGAGGTGACTGGGGAGGGACAGTCGAAGAGAAATAATCCTGCGCTTCTTCGCGAGGAGAAACTTTCGGCCTGGTTGACGGAACACGCGCGACACCGCGAGGAACATCGCGCGTGAGACATAAAATTATACAATGAGAAATACGTTTCGCGTAATAATCGCGAGAGAAATGTAACATAGAGGGGTAGAGAGAGCGAGGATGACGGAGAGAAAGCAAACAGGGGTGAGAGAGAGAAGGTGGAGAAGGGAGACACGCGGGGATGCTCGCGTGGGACAGAGGGGGTGAGAGACGGGAGGATACGGGGTGAGATCAATACGGGGTCGCTAGGCAACGAGCCTCCGGCGATCTCGGTCCGGGTAGACAGGGTGCCGCCAAGCAAGCCGCTGTAGCCACCCCGCTATCCCCGCGGCACGGCTCAACCCCTCTCTCCCCCGATCCATCCTCTCCACTTCCCCATCCCCGAAAGCGCCATATTCCACATAATAAATACCGGCAACTGTGCAACACGGCGCACTGGATAACACGAGGAGAAACGCCGGCGAAAATGATGCTCGTCACGACGACGATGCGAAAGGAGATCAACGAGAATTCGACGAGAATTTCTGGCGAGTTTAATTAACGGGCGGTTGGTCGCTTTTCAGCCCCGTTCGAATTTCCTATGGCACTTTCGACGATATCTTCTTCTCGATGTTGCTTAGACAGAGCTGATACTATTTGTGCTATTCATGTAATAACTTGCGCAACATTCTTCTCTTTTAAGCAAAATTTTGGATTTGGATTTATAGATGCGAAAGATAATATTTTAAAACTTATTTTACACGTTAGTAATTGTTTGTTAAAAAAATGATGCTGTTTATGGATTATATTTGCATATAAATACTTGTTTTTTTTCAAGCAAGATTTTCATAGAAATATTTTTGATGTAAAAGACAGTATTTTATAAAACATGTTATATATTATAAAATATTAATGTAATTTTCATTGACTTGTAATTATTATTTATATCTTGCTACGTTATAAAAGACAGGCTATTACGAGACAGAAATGCATCGCGTTTATAATTAAATGCTTAAAAAAATCATGACTAAGTTTATACTTGTGCATTTCTTTTCTCACTTGTACGAGCTCCAAGAATTTAACATTGAAGAAAATTAGTCATCGCAATTCAGATCTTTTGAAATAAATTTGTTCGGATCTTTAGAGAGAGATAACTAAGTTATTCTCCGTTGAAACAGTTCAAGGAATTTAATTCACTGAAGAAAGTCAATTACGGCGACGTGCATTTTCTAAAGCAAGCTTATTAAAATGCCCAGGACTTTCCCGTCTATCGGGAAATCAATCCCATGTTATTCCGATAATTGGCACAGCATGGCGGTGCCACGCAGAATCCAGTGCTCCGGCGGATGTGACGTCGGTAGCCAGATCGCGATGACAAAATTGGTTGAATGGCCGGTGGTCGACAGCACGCCCTTCCGCTCGGTGGTCTTATACACCGGACACGTGTACGTGTCTTTATCCTGCACCTGTTCCTTCGTCACCGGTATCAGCCAAATCTGGAAATATAACGCGTGAGAATGAGACCGTTCCTCCGAGAAGACGCCGCCGCTTTTAGAGGCTGACATTTAAAGCCCCGTCTCTCGATTAAAAGTTCGGACGGTCAAGAAAAGCATGTTGCATTTTTGGAAATGTTCCAGAGGGTCTTTCGCAGGAAGCTGCGCCCTTTCACAGAGAAATTTCTGAATTATTTGAGCACCGCTCGGAAAGCATTGAATTTAGTTGAAGAGATTGAACTTTTCTTTGTGTTGACTTACGTAAGGCACGGTATCGTAAAGAATCTTCGGGAAGGATTCATCGAGCTTCATTGTGGTCATATTGAAACGAGCTCCGTCGAGAAATAACCCATAAATGTATACCCCGTCGACCGGTGGCTTCCCGAAAACAGTGTCCTTTAAAGGCACGAAGTCGTAAATCAGCAAATCGATAGGAATGGAATATTTTCTTGCGTAATTCTGACGGGCACCGGTAAGGAACGCTTGTGTAAAGTAGAAGCCGGAAATCCAAAAAGATATGGGAGGTCCTTCCGTAAACCAAGTCTAAAAAAAACAGTTGCTCTGTTATTAATTAAAATAATTTTGAATGGTTGAATTTCCATCATAATATAAAAAATAAATCTTTATCATAAAATAAAATATAATGTACAGTTTTATTGAATAAAATAATAATTTAAAATAATAATTTCTACCTAAATAAATCTATGTAGATGTCACATTGTAAATATTATCAAGACAATTAATGTAATCTGATAAAAAAGTCATAATCTTAAAATCCTAATGTTATATGTTATATTTTGCTCGATTAAAAAAAACCAGCTACTACAAAATAATTTAAGATGAATTTTAATATTTACAACAAAATAATTCAAAATATAATTTATTTTCTCCTAATTTCACCTGAAGGAAACTCAGCCTTTTCAGAAAATCGTATATGTAACTGCCGAGTGGCTTCAGAGAAGGATAAGAATCTCTCATCCACATTTTGGATATCCTGCCGATGATGATCGATGAGTAGACCTCTTCGAGATCGGGACTCATTATTACCAGGCCTAAACAAGTATAAGTAAAATTCAGAAGAACCGTAAGACTCGCGAAACGTAAGAACTTATTTCTTCTTTACCCTTGATCGCCTTCTGGACGTTCACGAGGCTGCTCCGCATGGTTTGCAGAAGTTTGTTGAATCTACCCATCTCCTGGACCAACACCGTATTCATGCTTTGTTCGTACAGCGTGGGATATCTGTCCAGAGCGGTCACCAAATCGTAATCCTGTGGCAATCTCGACAGGATGTCGGCCGCGACGCCGTAGACGGTCTCGTCCGGCGATTTCTCGGCGCCCACTTCCGCCTGGCCGGTGTCCTGACGAAAATCAGAAGATTTCCTTAACGCGGAGTACTCGTAAACTTTTGACGAGGTCGCTGCACCGCGCTGTCTTAATTCTATTAGCTTTGAACTAGATAGATTTTGTTTAACTTAAATTGAAGAACGGAGACTTGCTGTAAAGTTTAATAATGCTGTTTTGTAACGTTGTTATTAATTTTAACATTATTTTCATATATTTGAGTCTTATCTTTTTTTTTATCTTCTCTCATTTTTCTATTGCAAGGAATAATCATATCTTTTTATAAAAAGTAAAAGATCAAATTATTTCTCTTTGTAGCCAATTGAGGGAACTTTTTGAATTACAATGATAAACAGGAATATTATTGTCTATCTCGATTTTCCTCCTAATGCTAATCGCGTGACAATTATTATAAACGATATTGTTATTTCACTCATTTCAACTTTTCATAAAGGCTTTCTTAAATAAACATTACTCACTTTGAATTCCTCAATATTCTGTGCAAAGATGGAAAGACAACAGACATTCTCATTATTCCATCGTATTGGAGGAATCGGGAGATTAAATAAAGATAAAAGAAAAAAATCAATAAATCAATAAATTATAGAAGAGTGGATATCGTTTCTCTTAATACATTCGAAACTCTAATAATTATGCAATTATATATAGTTAGTCACGGAACAATTATGAAAGTTTTATGAGAAAAATATGTCTGAAGTTGAGAGAGCAATGTTAAATTTTATAAATTATATTAAAAACATTTTATTTAATATCATTGTTAATGTAACATTTTATAAGAAAATCAGATATTCTACCTTATTTATGTATTATGTAAGTGTTTTTAGAGCTAGCTTATCACTGTATAATTAATTAAAATAATTTTGAGCAATTCAGATTCTTGTTATACAAATAATTTATCATGAAATGTAACATGGTTTTGTAATGCAGTTTTGTTGACTCAATAAAATAATTTATAAATAAATAAATATATGTACATTTAACATTATTTAAATAGAATTAAATTAATGCAATTTGATTCTAAAATCAAAAAGTCATAATTTAAAAATCCTATGTTTCAATTAAAAGAGTCAACAACTAAGAAATAATTTGAAAAAAAACATTCAATTTTTACGAAAAATAAAATAGCTCAAAATATATTTTGAATCCATTTTCTCTTCATTTCACCCGGAGAAAATTCAATCTCTTCAAAAAATCACGTAATTAACTCCTCGTTTCACATCTCAGCGCTTTTTTATAATTTATACCTCGAATCGACCAGTACATGTGTATGCATGCGATAAATCCTTTTTACCAAAGAACGCGTAGAAGCGTAACAATCAATCTCGAGGCACGATTTAATACCTGAGTGGTTAGGATGGAGGATAGCATCAAGTAGCTCTCCTGCTGATCCTTGATGATGTCGGCGTTCTCGTGCATGCCGAAGACACTGGGCGCGGTGGTCATCGGCAATTCTCTCACGTAGTCCAAGAATTGACTGTATTCGCTGACCGGCGGTACGTAATAAAGGCCACTGGCATCGAACAGATATTCCCGATCAGGCATGATCACGTCCTCATGATAGAATCGCGTCAGGATCGTGTTCAGGGTCCGTCGGTCCCACTCGTCGGTCACGCGGCCACCGTAATTGCATTCGCCTTAAAAAGAAGGATTTAAAAACACACTGACAAAAACTTGTTGCTTACTGTGACTTATCAAAGTCTCGGGTATTTTTTCCACAGTATTTCATTCTACACAATATTTCCCTCGATAGTTTTTAATATCAATTAAAATTTTATAATTTGTAATAGAAACAAAAATGAAAAAATTACATATTCATATTTAATATCAATATATTTTTAAAAATTCATATTAATATTATAATGTGATACATATTTAATATAAATATAATTTTTATTTACTTATTTTTTACTTTTATGTGAGATGATTTTGTATATTTGTTTTTAATCAAGTTCTATTATTAATGTTAGCTAAATATTTAGTTTCCAATTCCAAATTCCAAATTTAATTAAAAATGTGTTAACGGTTGTTATCTATTTTTTAATATATCTATTTATATATGTATATTTTTTTACGTGAAGATATTATTTGTGTTTGTGTGTGAAAAAGATTTTAGATAAAGAAAAGCAACGTGCGAGAAGTTACTTTTTCCAGAATGACCATAAGCAATTTGATTCGGGTACCAGTCAGGTATTTCAATGCGGTGAACTGAACATCATCGTACTGATCGAGGAAAATCCTGAGCTGCAGCACGCTGATACGCAAATCCGTCTCGTTGAATTCGTACTGATTATTCCAGCCGATCGGTCCGAACTTCCGTCGCTCCTGCACGATGCCGTGAAAGAAGCAGAGTGAAAAGAGCAACCGTTTGAAAGTCACTCTCTGTTTCGATTTGTCGAAGAAGTCGGGATCGCATATCGGGTCCTGCCGCGAGATTTAATCGAATCTCTTAGAGTCAGCCTTTTGTCTCTTTGGTGAGAGAAATGGAAGTTGCATCTACCAGGTGAAAAGACCGTAGAATATTCGCGCGCAGTCCTTTGGGAGGCTCGTTCGTCATTTTCACACCGTTTTGTAGGACGCTGACAGGAAAGTGCTCGACCGGATAACTCGTCAGCCACAGCCGGAAATCGGGATGCACTGTTTCTTTCGTGAAGCTCTCGCATATCTAAATAAATGTAAATATAAATGTAAATATAAATAAGAATAAAGAATAAAAGGATCCTCGTTTCAGAAATTAAAAAGCTACGTGGTAAAAATATATTTTCTAAACCACATTCAGAATTCAAGAGTTAAAAGAATAACAAAAAGTTTAAAATAATTGTATCTTTAAATTTAAAATATCCGAAACTTAAAGGTTTAATACACATAAATAAAATTGTAGAACTTAATAAATTTTTATGCTTTTTCAAATTTAAAATTATTTAATAAATATTTTAGAAATGTACAATATAATCTTAATTAAAATTGTATGTAAAAGTTAATATCCTTTTTAATTCTAAAATTACCGACAAGATTAATATACATCTATTTTTATTATTTAAATATGATATATAATATAGTTAAAAAAACAATAATTTAATATATATAAATCTCTTTAAAAAAAGGAATAAAGAAAGTTAATTAATTAATTTAATTATTTACATATTGCAACTAAAATCTTGGAAAATTTTACAAAGTACCATCATAAGTTTGATAAAAAATTATAAATCAGTCATTTTAATTGATTTAGTAATTCTAATGTTAATCGTATCTCTTTTAATCGTATAATCGTGTAATAGATTTGATTTATACGAGAATTTACTTTTTCCAGAGTGACCATAAAAGTTTTGGCGACGTGACAGTTTTGCAACACCACCCAGGTACCATTCTTCACGCCTTCGTCAATGAGACCCTCGGCGATAATCCCCTGTCCTTGGCCCAGGGACAAGGAGAACAGCCTGGTGGCACCAAAACCCTGATCGTCGGCGAATTTCAATAAGATTGCCATGGGATCCGCACCGGGTGTCAGGACGAATATCAACGGGATGCAGGAATGCGAATCCGCGAAAGAAGCCGCCAGATCGAAGGGTGGTGGCACGATGTACTGACGCCCTAATTGTTCTATCGGATGATCGAAAAATTTAGGCATGCAAAGTAGCAACTGACGGTTTCGGTCCAATAATTTCAGTCCATGTATTTCCGGCGATATGATTTACCGTGTTTCTTTTGTATTTTATAAGGAAGGAAAATAAGGGACAGTATTATACGTGGCGGGATCTAGTTCCCATTGTCGCAAAGAATTTAATTTCGCCCTTTCGCTCGAAATGTACGGCCCGTTCTAGATTCTCCGTATCATATCCTTAATCTGGGTCGATCTATTTTTAGATTTTGGTGCTCTCCTTTCTTTTTTAATAGCCTTACCTTCGACGAATAATTGTGCCGCCAACACTATCTTGTCAGGGCGAATGCAACGAAGCACCAGCATCTTTTCAAACTTGCTCAGTTTGTTCCAAGGAGCAGGAAAAGACGAAGTATGAGGCTCTTTGTGATCGAATAGCTTCTTCCACTCGTCGATATTTCTCGTACACGACTCTCTTATTCCCTAAATGACAAAATAAAAAATACAAAAAACTTGGAAAATTTTACAAAGTACCATCATAAGTTTGATAAAAAATTATAAATCAGTCATTTTAATTGATTTAGTAATTCTAATGTTAATCGTATCTCTTTTAATCGTATAATCGTGTAATAGATTTGATTTATACGAGAATTGCAATAAGTAAAACTTCACGTTCTAATAAATTTCCGTAATTAAATTTCTAATGAGTCAATAATAGATTAAAGAAATTTTGTTCAATTTCATGGAAATATTCAATCAATTACAAAGAACTTTTAACTCTTACAGAGAAATTTAATGTATTATTTATAGAGAACGTTTACAATAACATTGGTAATGTTGTGCATCACTCCGAAAAGGAGTTAATGCAAACGTTCTCTATAAATGCAAATTACCGTGAATCCCGGTATGCTATCCAATCGGCAAAGCTCGTCCCAGGATCTCGCTGGCAACCATTCGGTGGGATTGACGAAGGGATTCTCGAGGCCAACGCCGCCGGTCAGCAGGAACATCCACTGAGCCATCGAGAGCTGGCCCTGCTTATTCAGCAAGTTCACGGACAGCAGAAACGAGAAGAGCAGCTTGTCCTTCTCAAAGAGCGAGCGGCATATGTTGACGTAAAGGGAATAAGTGAAGTACCTAGTGAGGACCTTCAGACGCTGCTTTATATCCTCCACTGGTGGCGTGTTGTCGATCGTGTTCTTAAAGAGATTGACGAACCAGATGAGGGAGTACTGATACATCGGATCGATATTGGCCAGCATGGCTGCGAAAAAGATCAACGAACGATATTGCATCGATGAGTATTGCCTTTTCAAAAAGAATTTTATTTATTGCCACGCAATTTTTTTATATGACTCTAATTTTAAATATTTCGTGCGCACCGGCAAAATAATTTTATAAATTTTATCGCTTTTTATTTAGATATATATTATATTTACAGATTTTAAATATACTTATATTATATGTATATGACAGTTTAGAAAAACTCAAGTTTCCGAAAATTAACAAAGTTTGACGCTATTTTTATATTACACTTAGACTAAATATTTTATTCTTATATAGTTTCTTATATATTTAACAGAATCAGGCGATTTAAATTCTTACAGACTTTAGACTTTCCTACAAATTAAACGCTAGTTTGATTTGCATTTTTACTCACCAATTGTGAAGAAGAGAACGGTACTGTAGACTGCAATTGGCGTGTACTGCAATCTCGCCGCGTCGATCGACTTCTCAGTAATTTCAGCGGCAGTCTGTTTAATTTGAATCTCGTTGGCCAGATTTTTCGACGAACTCAACACACGAATGGCGGTTTCGTCCTCGAGAATATTTTCCTTGGACGCGGACAGCACCTCCAAGATCTTATTCTCTATCTCCTTTAACATTCTGCGGAAAAATGTCGCCAATTATCGTGAATTGACAAAATTTTATAGGACAATATTTGTTTACATGCAAAATTTATTTTATTAATACATATTTGTTTGTCATTAAAGAATCTTCGGCACTTAATTATCATGAATAATTTATTAAAATTGAAGAATGAATTAAAAATAAAATGCCCGTCAATAATTATTCACGATAAATTTTATTCGTCTCAGCAATATAAATATATTTTTTAATAATTTTATAGATGCAGAATAATCGTTCATTCAACTAATTTTACGGTAATTTAATTTACTATTTAATATTTTATCTATTTAAGGTAAAAATATATAAAAAATAAGAAATAGAAATTAAGATAAAATAGAAAAGTTTTATTTTTATTAACTGTAACTGTAACTTTACTTTTTATTAGCTGCTCCTTGAACTATAAGCTGATGTTTTTCGGATTCGAGTTCGGGTTTTTCCTTCGCAACGACTATTCCCAAAAGCTGATCATCCAGACCGTCCGGAGTAATCATGAAGTTCAACAGAGTGACCTTTACCACTACTTCCGGCAAATAATGTGGATTTCGCAATTTCGTAGTGATGTAAAATCTATGGAAATCACAGAAAAAATTTTCTACCGTCAAAGATTATAAATAGATCTCATACATAAAATTTATGATAAATTTTAAAAAATGATTTATTTCAAATCTATACTTATTTTCAAATTTTTTATAATTTTAAATTCATTGCCATTATTAAAACCAAATAAAATGATGCAATTTATAAATTATATTTATACCCAGCGTGTAAGAAATGAAAAAAAAATTCAAGCGAGGCGGATTAACTTACCGAAATTTATCGGAATACTCAATGATGCTGTCGCCGATCTTGATGTACAACGCGCCGCCGGATTTGAAAGTCTGCTTCATCAGCAACGGTTCCAAGGCCGGATCCAGTTCCTCGCCGACGTTCTCCAGCAGCGCCGGCTGTCCGAATTGCACGGCATTCTCCAGGGTCCTCATGTAATCTGGCTGCGTCAGTCTGATGATGTTCAAATTCGACGCCTTTTCCATATTCTTTACCCACTTGTTTGCCTGACTCTGCGGATCGATCATCAGTGGCCAGCGACGTGAGTTTGTGATGATTATAGCATTGTCGATAGAAAACAGGTCGCTCGGCAGGCCGAATATGTTCCAGCTGCGGATGAGCACCGGATCGCCCAGCACCTGCGTGAGTTGGAAGTCCTGAGTGCAGACTATCTTCAGACTGGTGCATAACGCCACCCAGTTCTCCATCTGCTGCTGCCGATACTGCATCGTGAAGACACCGAGATAAGCCACCACGCCGGAACCGATCAGAATGTCGCCCGTTAATTCGTGATAGCGTTCTCCGAGCGATCTGTTAATAATCATAAAGTTTTGAGTAGATATTATTGTTGGATCTTATTTCAGATTGCAAACTATTAATAAATAAAACAAAAATTTAAATTATATATAATTTATAAAAAAACAAAATAATAAGAAAATGAAATTAAAAATAAAAAGACAAATAATAGCCTTATGAATCTGCCAGATAATTATAGCTATTCAAAATTTAAAATCTTTAAAAAATGAATTTTGTAATAATATTATAATAATATAACTGAATAATAATCTCTAATCCTTAAAATTAAAAAAAACAACAGCATACAACATTATTAAAATATTAAGAAGACTAAGTATGTATTAAATTTTATAGTTTTGATTAAGTGAAAAAAACAGAGATAAAGATCAAACAACAAAGTAATAAGTAATCATAAAATGTCGTTACTTGGCGGTCTCCGACCATCTGGTGTACTCGCCACCGAGACCTCCGATCAGCTCCTCGGCTCTCCTTAGTTTCTCCTCGCAATCCTTCACCTCGTCGGTCATCGCTTGGTACTCAGCTCTTCGTCGTGCCAGCAGGATCTCCAGTCGGGCCAGTCTCTCCCGCACTTCTTGCAGTTGGTTCCTCTTCAACGTCAGCTGCTCCATCGCCGCTGAGTAGACAGCCTCGGCCTTCATCAAAGCCTGCTTCTTCGGCGCTACCACCTTAGCGACCTTGTCGTACTCCGACAGGGCGAATACCCAACGGCAGAGACCTTCGCAGGCGGTCGACACGTACCTGATTCGTTCCGGATCGAAGTTCGGATTCGTCAGGATCGTCGTGCGGATCTTGGTCATGATGCGCTCAGGGATGTTGTCCTTGTCGTAGGTCAGCAGTGATTCCAGGAAATGCATGTCGCCCAGAACGCGAAGCGACGGCTTCCAGTAGTCGTCTATCGGACCCTCCGGGCCTTGCGCCTTCTCCGGCTTCACGTCCTGCACGATTTTCAAAAAGACTCTTAAGCAAACAGAAATCAGATTTAAACCAACTTTCACACATGAATTTACACATACATAAATTCATGAATACTTATATTCACATTACATATTACAGTGTGTATTTTGTAATGTTTATACATTATAAATTTACATATTATATACATGTATCTATTCGAATATTTTATTATGATACGTTTAATTAGATGCTACATAAATATGTATTTCATACATATATTAATATTTACATGTTATTACTCGTGCAAGCTGGAAACTAAATATCATTTGTGACATCGATTAATTTTCTCTTTCTGCGAGCAAGCAAGATACATGTTATTATTTACATAACATTTATTCCAATTATTTAATACACCTTCAATATGCAAATCGCTTCCATGACCAGTCGCACGCCAGCCGGCGGACGTATCATGGACTTGACGATCTGGATATCCTGTGGAGTCAGAGTGTTCAGAGCGGCATTCGCCGCGTCTAATATCGGCATCACTTCCTGCAGATTCGCGTCGCATTCGGCGCGAATCTCTTTGGCTTCCGCGGCGACGATCTGATGACACAATGCGCGCAAATTATAATTGGTCGTTAAATAATCTCGCAAGTTTATTTGAAATTATTCAGCACGAAATAAATTAATTGCCAAAATATGTCAATGTATTAAAAGGAAAATCATAGTAACTCAGAAACGGACTTGGAAGATTAAAACTGACACGGATGCAGAAACTGATAAATTTCTAACAAACCACCATTACATCCATCATATTCTCAATATTGAAAATTAAAATTAAATAATTTAAGATTGTCACAATATAAAATCAATAAATATGAGAAGTGTAAATATGCGAATATTAAAAATTGAATTATTCAAATAATAATTAACTGATTACTCATTACATTAAGACTAAACTTTAATATAGAAATTGATTTAATATAGATATTGAAATTAATCAATTTTTTTACACATTAAGTCCTAAATTTATGTAAAATATAAAAAATTAAATAATTGTATCTTATTCTTATTAATTTTATTTCATTATTTATAATAAAATAAAATATGATAAATAAAGCTATAATAATTATAATATTGATAAGAAAAACAGTAATATAGATAAGCAATAAAGAAAAGCAATAATAAATAATAAGTATATTGCAATTGTGAAATTTGTTCTCACCATAGCGGCCTTCTCATCTTTCGTAACAACTTGCTCTATTTCGCTGGCTTCCTTGTTCTGCCGCTGCACGTCTAGAAACATGCCCTCCACGTCCTTCGCAGCCACCAGCAGCTTCGGCCGAAGAGCCACTAAGATTTGCTGCATCCTGCTGACCTCCTTGCGCGTGTTGTCCAGCCTGCCGAGACCTGCCTCGTACCTTTTCTTGCCCTGTAGCACTTCTTTTCGTTTCCGGTTCAGTAACTCTTTAAACGTGTTGATAAGCTCCAGGTAGGATGTCGGCGTGACGTAATTGTATCGATTCAGCCATCTCAAAAAGTCCCTCGTCAGCTCCTGCGTGGACGTGTGGAAATACTGACACATCCCGATGCAGGCACGACGTTCGTCGCTCGGCAAGTCAATCTCGCCCAGGAACTGCGTGGCGACTGCGAGCAGGGCGTCCTCGGGCCAGGGTTGCAACCAGTCGATGGTGCAGCAGTTCACCAGCGCAGGGAACTTGCGGATTCGGATGCGGAAGTTGTCGCCGATCGGCGACATCGTCACCACCACGTGCAGATGCTCGCGCACCGTCTGCACGAAGAAGTTGAAGAGCGCTACCGGGCTGCCGTCCGTCTGGAGGGATCTAAACACAGTTCGGAAAAGTTAATGTCATTTTATAATAATTATTATTTTAAGTATTTAATTAAAACTGATATTACTTCGATTTTCTGTCGCGTACAATATTATATATATTTTTTTATGTACTTGAAGTATTTTATTAATTTTTGTAATTGTTTGAGTTTTAACCTTCTACAAACACAAATATAAAATTTAATGTATAAAATATTAAAATATATTAAATATTAAAATATCTGTTTTAATTTTTAATCTTGATTTTTCGAATTCATAAATCAGTTTCACCAATGCATGCTTAATTAATAAAAAAATTTTTTAATGTAAAAAAATTTGTTTGCACGATGTAGAAATATCTCTCGATGTAATTTCAACCTTTCAGCTAATGCTAAGATTTATCAATAAATTAAATCCATTTGAAATAAATATCATTTCACATGAAGTAAATATCTCAGTGAGAAATCAGTGTGAAAAATAATTAGAAAAGTCGTAATTAAAAGATAAAATATTCTCTATATTTTACATTATTAAAAGTATTTTTTATATTTTATTACTTTGTAAAGAGCGGCAGCATAATTATTAACTACTCAAACAATTCCGTTCTTATTATATAAATTTAATATATACATGGACCGTGTTACGAAAGACGTATTAATATTATCGCTGATTAGTAAAAAATTTAATTATCCGATTTCAATGGATTCTACATTTTATATTCTATATTCATATAAGACAAACCTGTCTCTCTGCCGATCGATGATCCGCATTTTCTCACAGATCTCGGATTTCTCGTCCGCCGTGAAAAGATTAGGCACTTCGCCGGAGTTGAGTAGGTTGCTGATGTCTTCCAAGAAAGCCTCTTCCTTAATTTGCGTGTCCATGAAGAGGAAGACCGTATGCAGATCAGTCGCGGCGCTCTTCCGCAGAATGTTCTTCAGGTCCTCGTGCCACTCATACATGCCGTACAGTTGAGATATCTGCACCTGGAAGAGCTCATAGTCGGATATATGAGCCGCCAACTTCGTCAAGGATTGTCGACCAGAACCACCCATGCCGACCAGAAGAACATGGCTGCGCGGCTGCATCATTACCCGGCAGATCTTTGAGAGATGTTCTATCGCAAATCTGTGGATCAAATTAATTTGTTAAATTAATTGACCAATTGTTCGATCTAATGAAATTTATCTCGAAAATCTTTAGCAATTAAAACTATAATTAAAAAAGAAAAAGATTTCAATATTTTATAGCGCGCTTAAAAAATTTATATCCTTTTAATTAGCTGATCCTAGAAACAATCGGGAATCAATATTAATTGCTATTTTACTACTTTTACTAAAATTCTCGATTGATAATTTTAAAATATATTAATAATTTTTTTCAACCAGAAGAAAAATAGATTTCTCTTTGCTTTGTAGTTTGAACATTTTTATAGTTTTAATTTAACGCGTTTAAGACATCCTTCGAGACTAATTGAAGACATACCTGAAGAGCACCAGATTCATAGGCGTCTTTGAGATATCGTTGTACTCCGTGAGATACTCCTCCACCGTTTCGGCGAGCGCATCCCAATCTTCAATCTCTATATATAATTTCTGCTCGGCGATCGGATCGTGGAAGTCGCAGTAGATGAGATTTCGCAGATTCACCTCCGTTATTTCTGCGCCAGGCTCATCCTGTAGATCCTGGAAAAGGCGGTCCATATCGTCACCCATGCGTTCTCTTATCGTCTTCCGAATCTGCTCCACCAGCCACCTGCTGTCGGCCTCGTCGATCAACCGGTCCCCATATACTCGAAGAACTTCGTGGACCCACAAACGCTTTATGCTTATCTTAAAAAAATTCATTAGATACAAAGTATATTATTTAATTCTTCCTAAGAATTAAATAAGAAAGTTTAATAAGATATTATAAGAAAGTTTGATATGTATATTTCTTTAACAAATAATCGGAATTCTTTCAAAAAGAAAAATATTAATATCTTCTTTTTGAAATAATAGAAATCGAATTAAGAAACTAACTTCACTGAGTGTGAGCGAAAAATATAGTTACTTTTGTCCTCAACCATAATTTTATAATATTTCTAACAATAAATACGATTAACTTAACTATATGCATTATTATGTTAACCGTATTTTTAGAAATATTATAAAATTGTGATTGAGGCCAAAAGTAACTATATTTTTCTTTCAGTGTTCACTTTATATCATTTTCGTTCTAGTAATTGACACTGCTGCATACCAAATCTGTAATGGTTTCGGGAGTGGAGAGTAGCACGCCCTGAATGACCCGTGAGAAATCCCGCAGGTTGAACAGATAATGCGATTTCGCGGGGATCGGCAGCAGGTTTCTCCTCGTCTCCTTGTACACGTCCAGTGTGGCGTGGACCACGTAACCGATACACTGGTTGAAGAACTCCGGGAATCCGCGAGTGGCAAAGTGCCAGGCGGTGATTCTGCTGAAAATGGTAACCAGGACGTCGTCGTCGAACTCAGAGATCGCCAGGGTGACAAAGTGCCGCTTGAACCTCGGTGTGACATCACGACCGCCCGCGGGTGGGCCCATTGCGCATATCAGCTGAACGTCCACAAGCTTGATCGGCACCACCTCCTTCCGGTCGTACCAGGTCCAGTGGTCGAGCCATTGGCGCAAAAGCTCGATGGGGGGTTGCGCTCCGAAATCTTCCTTTTGCGGCATCGACACGTCGTCCACGAAAATCACCCAGTGTTGACCGGGCGGCGCACCATATAAACCTTAACAAGAAATAATTGCTGAATAATAAACGAATGCACTTCTCGACAAAATTGGAAATATTTTAAATCGGTAGCAAAAATTAAATTATTAAATAATTTAATAATTTAAATTAAATTACAAATGTAACTTATTAACGATAATTATAGAGCTATTTTCAAAACAGTTGTTTTGAAAATGTTTGTTTTAAAGTCTTCTGTTTTTAAACCTTTCAGGTTCTCTTTTGGCGACGCTTCAAGACGTATTTCTAAGTCGATCGCGTAAACTTGACGAAAAAAATTTCAACTTCGAGATCACGCACGGAGCTGAAAAAAAATTGTTTTCAACTTCGTCCAAGATCTCCTGGAAGCTTACAGTCTCTTCTTTAAAATACCCTTAAGTAAAGTTGGTCCCAACTTTCTTTTTTACGAAGAGAAA
The DNA here is from genome assembly GCA_021460005.1 of Tetramorium alpestre. Classification (NCBI taxonomy): domain Eukaryota; kingdom Metazoa; phylum Arthropoda; class Insecta; order Hymenoptera; family Formicidae; genus Tetramorium; species Tetramorium alpestre. The sequence continues at coordinate 661,549 of JAJVSH010000005.1, read as the reverse complement.
ACTTAACGAGATTTTAATCTCATACTTTAAAGTGCTTTTACGAAAATGACTCTATGACGATCTTCCGTAACGTTATAGAAATTTATGGCCTAAAATGATTTCTTTACAATCTTCTACTTTCGTTACAATCCTAATAATTTCTAACGTTCTAATAAGTTTTATTTTATTTTAATAAAATAATAAAACATTTAAATAAAGTAAAATAATATTGTCATCTGTTAAAAACAATTTTCAAAGTATCAAGAACGATAGTTTCAATTAATAATCTCTAATAATAACGATTTTCTTTTTGTTTCACGCATATTTTTATCCTGTAATTTCAATAAAATTAAAACAGGATAAATCGACGAACCTTTCTTTCTTCGATCCAGCTTGCTCATGATGATATCCTGCGTCTGATTGGCAGTAGTCTGCGCTGAGAATATCACAAAGAGCGGCTTGAAGATCTCAGGATTGTTTTTCTTTAACAAAAACTCCATGATGTAGACAGACTTCCCGGTGCCCGTCGGCCCGACCAAAAGGACTGGTTTGTGGTGGCGGATGAGGTACCAGAAGAGGTGGAAGTATCGAACGGTCTCCACCGTGGAAACGATAATTTGGTTCACTGGCATATCCCTCGGGATAGGCGGAACGTCCTTCAGATCCTCTAGCCAGAGTTTCCACCTGCCTTTACCCTCTTTGACGTACTTGTAGTCGAAAACTGATCCGGTGATTGGTAGAGGGACAATGTAGGGTTTCTTCAGGTCGCCAATTTCCGGCGATATCCCGAAACGTTGGCGCACTTCCTGCGGAAATGTGTGTTCTGCCAACGCTCTGAAGAGGATGTTAAACCATTCGCGGTAGTTGGCCATCAGAGTGACGCCCATCGTCCAGATGCACGAGAAAAAGAAGCAGCCCTATCGAAATCATCTCTCCTTAAATATTTCTTTAATAAAATTGAACTTAGTGCTTTATAAAAATGATATCAAAATGTCTCTCGAGAATAAAGAATTCAATATATAACTAATAAACATAAAATCAGTAAATACCAAGTATTAATTAAACATAACTAATTATAGTTCTTATATTTAAATTATTTTATTATTAATAAAATAAATAAATAGCAAATGATATTTTTCGAAAAATGCATTTTTAACCAGAAATTTTTTTCTGTTATTTAAAAATTGGATAGAATTAAAATTATATAAATTAAATTAAAAATTAATTGTGCTCGTCATTCTTGTCGTATTTAAATTGTTATTATTGATAAAATAAATAAAAAATATAAACTACATTCTTCTCGAGAAATGCATTTTTAATGAAGAATTTTTTTGTCAATTTAAAATTTGCGCAGAATTGAAATAACTGAAAATAGCTGAAAAACGCCTAATGGTTTCGCAATTTATGTAGTATAATTTAAACTCACTTCCACTTGCGCTCTGAAATCCAAGTCGGATAGCGCGCTCACGTACTTTTCGTCGCGAAAATCGTCCAGGAAGCAGTCGTACAGGTACATAACCGAGCGTGTTAGATTAGCATCCGGCATCGTTATCATTTCCTGCGGGCGGAGAGACCGTGAGAACTCATAATTTCCGACGGAAACGAGAAAAGTTTCTGTCGTGGTGCAATACGCGAAGTTTATTTGTTTATTCTTATCCTAACAACAAATATTCCCCTGCGTTATGCATAAAATCCGGAAACGGATCGTGCATCTCAAGAAGGAATCTGAATACTTTGAATTTCGACGGAAAGACTCAGTTTTAATGACGCGCTTACCTTTGCGCCGCAACGGCGAATCAGATGCAACAGAGGCGGACAAAAGCGCAGGTACATGTCCTTCAAATGGCTCTTAATATCCTCCGTGAAACTGGGCGGTAATGTATTCAGCCACGATATCAAAAGTGGCGTCCAACCCAGACTCACTGGCTCCATATAGATCATACCACACCGTGACACCGTAGCAGGCGATGCGACCTAATAAGAAGAATGTTTTAACGCGTTTATTCCAGATTTTTATCTATTAATTAATAATTGTCACACTCTCATAATTTGGAAAATTAAACGCAATACAGTATCATAAAATTTCAAAAATATTAACCAAAAATAACTAATTCAAAGTTTTCAACATTTAAAGTTTATATTTAAATTTGTTAAAATTCTGGATATAAAATCTGAATATCAAATCCATATAAATTTCAAATTCTATTATTCTGAGTTTTTTGTAATTTTTAATTTTTAAATTCCAGCTAAGTTTTAAAGCTTAAATATAAATTTTTTTAGACCTTAAATATTTATCCTTTTAAAACTCTATGTATCTAAATTTTAAATTTTAAATTCTGAATGTAAAACTTTTGGACATAAATATTTTGACACTTGTGAATTTAAGATCATAATGCATTTTAAAAATACTTTCCCCCAAATTTAAAGAGATAAAAATTTAACTTTTTGTTTTGTAAATCACTTTTCTGTGTAAATTAAATTCCATTATAAGATTTTTCACGTATTTTGAACGGATTTTGATAAAATGTTTAGTAAAATAAAATCATGATATACGTCCAAATCCATGGGCTCGAAAATCAGGTTTGTCGTAGGCGCAAGTTGGATGATCTCCCCAGATGTGAGACAGAGCTTCTTGTTGTCGTCCAGTACCGTGTTCATGCTCTCGATCCAAAGTGCATCCACCGGACCGTCAAAGACCAACCACTTCCTGTTTAGATTAATGGAAGTGGCGAAAGCTCGGTAGGACACTGCCAAAACACCGTCGTTCCACTCGCGCGACGCAGGATCGAATTGGCCATATAATTGTCCTATCGTGATGGCCTTGGGATTGATAACAGTGATCTCGACACGATGCTCGTCCATCAACTTTCTGTCCTCCAAAAGACCGAAGCATTCCGCTAACATTCGGTAGGCCGAGGTCTTGCCGCCGAACGGTAGTCCGACAATCATGAAGCCGTGGCGCACGATCATCATCTCGTAAATTTGATGGATTTTTTCTAAGAAATGGTCCGTGCACTGCAGATTTGCCGTTGCGCACGCATCTCGCGTGCACGCGTTAATATGCGTGTAATCCGGTGTTGGCAGTACGACACCGGGAAACAAATCCGAAGCTATTCCTGCCATTAAAAAAATCCATTGAATATTAATGTTAGAATCATCAAATCATCAAAATAATTTTATAATTTTTGATCAAATTTATAACAATATATTTTTCGAGATTTTCCGTGATTTTTATTGCGATATGTAAATCCAATATAAAATTTATCAATTTATTTGCTCGCTCCATTCTTTTTTAAAAATAAAATATATGTATAATATATTTAAATAGAAATAGGTTAATTATCGGTTTTGTCAAAAATAAATTTTGCTTATACCTACTATTCATTTCTAACGTAACTTCAAAATAGTAAAGTTAAACACAAAATTCACATTCTTGAAAATATTTATAATTCAATTTTAAGTATTTAATTAATTTAATTTTTGTAATAATATTTCTTTATGTTTTGTTTTCTGTACAATACACATGATTATGCAAAGCCAAATAAAAAACAATCTAAGAAATAATATCATCACTAAAAGAAAAAACACCTACCCTCGAAAAGCGGCAGATCGTGGACTAGGAATTTCGGCAGATTAACGTCCATGATGCTCCTTAGCATCAAGATATCCTCGGATTCGTCGGGATAACGAAGCTTCAGGTTGCCGGCGGCGATCAGCACTGATTTAACCGCCCTCATGCCGTAATCATAATGATTCTGACTGCTGAGTTGCTCCGAACAGAGTTTATAAGCGGTGACAATTTTTACGGCTAACGGTCTGCCCGTGTAGAAGCCATAAGAATACAAGGTGTTCTCCGCGATGAGAGCATAATCGGGCACCATCATCGTCACCGGACGGAAGAGAGCCTTGAGATTGTCTGGCAGTTCGGTTCTGCCGGCGTAGCCTGGATTCATGGTGATGAATATGGCACAAGTGTGGTCAAGGTAGATCTCCGTGCCCTCGAAGATCATCTTCTCGGCGCCGGCGTTGATCGCGCATTGGATCGTCAAGATCTGCTGCGCCACGACCGACAGAACCTCCAGATCTATCCGATTGAACTCGTCGAAGCAGGACCAGGCGCCGCACGAGGCGAGGCCCTTGAAAAACTTGCCCAGCGCGAGGTAATCGAGACCTTCGGAGCAGTTGAAGACCACGCATTGTTTGGCAACTGCCTTCGCCAGGTCCTTCGTGGTTTCTGTTTTGCCGGTACCAGCCGGTCCCTCAGGCGCGCCGCCCAGATGAAGACCCAGGGCGCCAAAGAGAGTGCGGTAACACCGATCTGTCAGAGGAGTGATCACTAAGCGAGATGTATTGCCGAGGTACTCGCAACCGTAGCGTATGTACGAGTTGATCATGTACGCCCACATGTTGTCTTCCTGCTCGAATGTAATTGCGATATAAAATATAAAATCAGAAGTAAAAGTAGTAAAATTGAAAATAAAATAAATATAACAAATTAATTTGGCAAGTTATTGATACGAATTGTATAAATTTAAATGTAATCATAAATGAATTTGAAGAGTAAAAATTAAATAGTTTAGCAAAAGATTACAATACTTAAATATTACGATATTTTTCAAATGTAAAAAACAAAACTTTCTCTATATTACAAAAAATATTAAAAGATACATTAAAGTTGCATATTTCAAAACTAAGATTTTGCAACGCATTTTTGCTATTAAATGGAATTGTAATATTAATTATAATCGCACCAGCCAATAGTATCTAAGTTGGCACAACCATCTGAAGTCAGTATTTTTTACAACTTGCACCTCATACAGTTCCGCGAGGACATCTTTACTGTGAACATCCAAAGTGACTAACGCCTCTGAAAAAGACAAACATTAAAGAATTTCCAATATATAATATATGAAATTATTAAAAGTACTCCCGAAAGTTTTCAAAGTACCACGACCATCGTTATTTAATTACATACCTAAGGTGATGCGATTTTGCTTCGAGAGAATTCCCCTGATCAGCAGAATAATATCATTTAGCTGCTCCTGGCATTGGCTCAAGTATTTCTTTAAACCGGCTACTCCCTTCAACATGGCCTCCTCGACTTGTTGCGTCCAATACATTTTATTCACGCAGAGGACAGTCTGGCCGGGCCATTCGAGGACCCAAGCCGTTCTCGTCTTGATGTAATACGCGTTGATCGCTTGGTGTACCACGTAGAGCACACTCTTCCGCATCTCCGTCTCGAGTTCGATCAGCCATTTCTCGACTTGTCCTCTAGCAATGGAAGTCGATATGATTTCTAAAATAACAACTTCCTCGCCTTCCGTAGAAAGCATTGCGAGCACCTCAAGGTCTTCGTTGAACCTCAGTCGAGCTATACCCTCGAAGCATTTCTTCAAATGCGGCTGCACACTGAAGAACAGTTTTATTGGATAAAAAAATAGTCGTCTACTCCAAGAGTCCTTGAAATTACGTATCATTATAATTGTATTTTTTTTTTTAAATATTAAGTGAAAAAATGCTTATTTTATCCCTCTCAATAAAATAAAAATAAATGTATACAAATTAAAACATATCTAAAATCTAAATATTATATAAATCAAGAAATATCTAAAATTATAAAATGTAAATAAACACAAATAAATATAAAATCACGAAATTAAAATTATTATAAATTTTATATATGTTTAAAATTAGAACTAAAATTACTTGCTGTTTATTATAATTACACTTGATACTTTTTAACTTGATGTGTTATAAATAACTTACCGCGTAGGATCCTTTGTCTCGGAAAGGATTTCCAGCAGCTCGTCGTTGGAAAGGAAGAAAAATCTAGGGAAGAAGAGTCTCTTCTTCTCTAAGTATTCATTTAGACCTTTTTGAATTAGTTCTAATAGTCCGTAGCTCTTCTTCAGCCGTTCCAACATTTTTTCGATCTCGACGATAGCGAGAGCATGCGGCTCGCTGTAAACTTTCTTCATAATTTCTCGCCATATCTTGTCGACTTGTGCAAACTTCCTTCCTTCTTCTGGCATCTGCTGTTGGATATCCGGCGAGGTGAAGATTGGTTCCAAGTACATCCACGTGCCCTGTACTTTCAACCATTGATCCAAAATATTCTCTAGCAGATGCAACGTCTTTTCCCATTTACTGCAATTGAAAAGTATTANGTAACAATATTAAATAATTTTATGTTAAATTAATTTTATATTTAATTATATATTAAAAATGTTATAACTGTAAAGTTAAACTACAAATTTATAATAATCAAAACAAAAAACAAATAGTAATGATATAAATAAGAAATAAATTATATCGCAATAATAAAAATATAAAATTATATAATATTTTTAAAAATAAAATATAAAATATTATGTAATTTTATATTTTTATTATTGCGATATAATTTATTTCTTATTTATATCATTACTATTTGTTTTTTGTTTTGATTATTATAAATTTGTAGTTTAACTTTACAGTTATAACATTTTTAATATATAATTAAATATAAAATTAATTTAACATAAAATTATTTAATATTGTTACGTAATACTTTTCAATTGCAGTAAATGGGAAAAGACGTTGCATCTGCTAGAGAATATTTTGGATCAATGGTTGAAAGTACAGGGCACGTGGATGTACTTGGAACCAATCTTCACCTCGCCGGATATCCAACAGCAGATGCCAGAAGAAGGAAGGAAGTTTGCACAAGTCGACAAGATATGGCGAGAAATTATGAAGAAAGTTTACAGCGAGCCGCATGCTCTCGCTATCGTCGAGATCGAAAAAATGTTGGAACGGCTGAAGAAGAGCTACGGACTATTAGAACTAATTCAAAAAGGTCTAAATGAATACTTAGAGAAGAAGAGACTCTTCTTCCCTAGATTTTTCTTCCTTTCCAACGACGAGCTGCTGGAAATCCTTTCCGAGACAAAGGATCCTACGCGGTAAGTTATTTATAACACATCAAGTTAAAAAGTATCAAGTGTAATTATAATAAACAGCAAGTAATTTTAGTTCTAATTTTAAACATATATAAAATTTATAATAATTTTAATTTCGTGATTTTATATTTATTTGTGTTTATTTACATTTTATAATTTTAGATATTTCTTGATTTATATAATATTTAGATTTTAGATATGTTTTAATTTGTATACATTTATTTTTATTTTATTGAGAGGGATAAAATAAGCATTTTTTCACTTAATATTTAAAAAAAAAAAATACAATTATAATGATACGTAATTTCAAGGACTCTTGGAGTAGACGACTATTTTTTTATCCAATAAAACTGTTCTTCAGTGTGCANTATAATATTTTTAAAAATAAAATATAAAATATTATGTAATTTTATATTTTTATTATTAACGCTTTCTCCAGCTTGTAGATCGTCCTGAATCCGATTTCATCGTCAAAAAACTAAAGCAATATGTGCAACGTAATAATAATGTAGAATTAAATTAAAAAACTGTTTGCCAATGTTGGATTAATTTTGGTTATAGGTTATGTACGTGATATAAAGAAANTACGTCAAAATAAAATAAAATTTAAAATTCTTGGAAATGTTAATTTTTTATATTTAAAGACAAAGACTTGCAATTAAGCTCACATTATTCGGACTTCAAAAGGCTTGATGTAAGGCGAGTTCTTGATAGTCACCGCCTTCGTGATGTGATCATCCAGCAAAAGCTGTATCTCGTCAACGCCGGCGATGACGTAGGTGCCGGTATCCTTGTAAAGATTCACCGTGAAGATGAGATCGGTCCAGTCCCGCTGCATCTTGTCCATGCTCTTCTCCAGAGTGCCCTCCTTCGTAGCAGCTTCGGAAACACCCTCGAACTGCGCGATATAAGCGTCCAGATCCATAGTCAAGACTTTGCCTAGTGTCAGCTCGACGTCGTACTTGATGGGAACGTTGGCGATCGTCGAGATCTGTTCCCAATGTCTCGCTTTCATCCCGGGATTGCCTAGAGTCATCACCATTGGCATCCGATCCTTAAATTCCTCGATTCTCTCGCGAACCGCGGCTGCCAGCTTACGCACGTCCGGCTCGTGGAACGCTTTCTCCAGCTTGTAGATCGTCCTGAATCCGATTTCATCGTCAAAAAACTAAAGCTATATGTGCAGCGTATAATAATAATATAGAATTAAATTAAAAAACTGTTTGCCAAAATTGGATTAATTTCGATTATAGTCGCGTAATTATAAAAAAATATAAATATTATCACGGTAGAATTTTTTAATAATTATTTCCATTTTTATCTTCTATTTTATCAAGACTTCTCATTACAATTTTTATTTTTTACATATCTTATTCTATAATTGTATTATAACTTTTAAGATGCGTATCGACCTGTAATACGTTGTCACGTCATTGTCGATGTCTTCGGGATTGTAGCTGCCGATCATGCTGTTTATCCATTTGTCGTATTTAGTCAGATATTCGCAGATGTTGTCAAAGAGCTTTTTGAAGGGCTGCAAACGATCGGCAATCCGTTTTCGCAGAGGATACTGCGTGATTTCCCAGCCAAAGGCGACCTCTTCCTCGTTGAACTTGTCGATCTTGTCCATCGCCATGATCAGCCGGTTTTCCAAATTTTGCGCCCTACGCTGATACCGAAGCACCTCCTCGATGTCGCCCCAGTATTGCATCTCCTCCACTTGTTTCACATACGAGTCCAATTCCTCCTCGAACTTCTGATATCTAACTGTAAAGACAAAAAACGAACTCTGCCTTTTAAAATATTTATCATAGTGTGTAATATTAACAATAAAAAAATTGCGGAAAAATACAGACGTAAAATATGCATAAATATAAAAGATTTTCAACAATCAATTTTTGAAACTGTTACTTTGAAAACTCAGATATTTAATTTTTAAATATTCATGATTAGGAGGAAATAAATTAATTTTTCTCAATCACTTAAATTAAGGATTAATATTATTGTCAGAGATTGGTGTATCATTGAATCAACCTTTCAGGGTATCTTGGTACTCCTGCGTCTTGTTCTCAATGATCACCCGGTTGTTCTCGAAGATCTGGGGCATTCTGTGATACCATTGGAAGGCCAGGCTGTTGTTACTTATCTCGCTCTCCGTTAGCAGCCAGTAATCTGACAGAAACACGATGTGCTTGATCACGTCCAGCAGTCTGAGCTCCAGGCTCTTCAGAGTGACGTCACTGCTAGTTCGGACGAACTTGATGAGTTCCATCAGAGCCGCGGTATTGGGAGGCGGGGTCAGGACTCGCTCGGATATAGCTTCATATTCTGCTATGACACTAGGACAGATTTATTATGAGTTTGAGAGAATTGAACTCCATATAACGTTTCGTGATAGAGAATTGTCGGTGAAACTAAAATTAACTTTACAGAGAATAACTCCGAAATTACTCCGCAATTAATCCCACGTACTAAATAAAAAAAAGTTACGCTCTCTGTGGAGGTTTCGTTATAATAAGTATTATATATAAATAGAAAATAAAATAATTATAATTTATGTACAGATACACACATAAAATTTATATCAAATTTTGCACAATTATTATAGTCACCTATTCTGCGTGTAATAAAATATGTAAGCTTCACATTTATAAAATAATAATTAATCAATCTTTAAACAATTTCGAGGTCCATGCTGTATGTATAAATCTGCCATAACATTAATTAGTTAAAAGCTAATCATAATAATAAATCGCAAAAAATTAGACAATAATAATACTTAATTAAAAAAATGAAGCACGTAAAATATATTTAATTATAATTAAAATAAATTTAACTGTTTACTATTTCGTCGTATTTTGATATCGGTCAACAAGGCGGTGAATTAAAAGTCCTTTGAAATGTTCGACATTCTCCACTACAGCCCTAACGAAGGGCGCGTGAGAAACTTCGAAGAATCCTGCGAAGATCGTTCTCTCGATCTCGATCGGTATTCTTCCGGCGAGATCGTGATAGACTTTAATTTTCTTTTCGTATTCTTCCAGGTTCATCCTTTCGTTTAGCAAGAAACCCTCTGTCAGGCCGAGTTCCTCGTCGTTATAGAGGTGCGCGTATCTGCAAAAAACGAAAGTATTACGTTATCAAATGGTTTATCACAGCTGCCTACGACAATAAGATCGATAAGCACTTTTTCAATTCTGCCATCTTCCGCTCTGGGATTATTCTTTCGTGATCGATCAACTGATTTATCTGTCTCTTGAGCTGCTCCACGATCGACTGCGATATCTGGGGCTGCGAAGCGCACAGACAGTTTGTAATAATACTTAAAAAAAATGAATATTTTATCAACTCATGAATTATTATATAAAAAATATAATTATATATGTGCGTCTATAATTTCCTTGTACACGATAATTCATGAAAATTGTAGCTTTTTTAAATTATTATTACATACATAATAATTATAACAATAATTATTTAAATTAAAACTGTTAATAATTTATTATATTTGTATAAATAATAATTGTAACTGTTATTAGTGTATGCTTGATAGTTACGTAATAATGAATTAAAAGATAGAGAAAAATAGTTTTATTTCGGAATTCTTATTTTACGATTACAAGTTTCAAAATAGGAAGTCGGTTCTTTATATTTTATAAAACCTTGAGAAATTCTCGTGGTCCCGCCCAATCGAGATAGAGCTGTGTCTCCAATCTTTCAAAATTCCTCACGGCGTCACATATCGCCACGAGAATGTTGCAAAGTGAGTTCTTAAACGTGTCGAAGGATGGCTGAAAAGCGAGCTCCTTGGAGACCACGACCATGTTCACCTTAAAGCGGCAGGCTACGGACTGTAAAGAAACATGAAAGAAAAAAATACACTCTATCGAAACATATGTAATATATCAAAGACTTTTCATAAGAATCAAAATAAAAGCAAAGCTCTAAAAGAAATCACTTATAATACTTATTTAGGTGCAAAAATCACATAAAGTCGAAACTGAAGGCTTAAAACCTAAAAGAAAATTAAGAAAAATTTTTATTTTTCAGAATACTATTTGCTCGTAAAATCTGCAAGAAATGCAAAATAAACATCAATCAAAGACTTTGCATAAGAATTAAAGTAAAGATAAAAATGGAAATTCTACGAAAAATTAATTCTCACAATAATATCTATTTATTAATTAATTCTCACAATAATATCTATTTATCTGTAAAAATAAAATAAAGACGAAAAGAGAGAGAGACTAAAGACTTAAAATTTAAAAACTAGAGAAAACAATTATTTTCTTAAATACTTTTTTTTTCTTAAATACTTTTTTGTTTATAATTTGCAGGAAGAGATACAAAATAGACGATTTATAATTTTCGCCGGATTTGTCATCTAATGTTTATTTTTAAATCTTCCATTGTCGCAATCTGGGTTACGCGTGCGATAAGGGCTCAAGGCAAACGAGCATACGAGCCTTGAAAAGCTTTGATAAGCAGAAATTGATGGAAATTGTGTCTCGAAGCGTTCCAATAACGCGCGCGACAGTGGATAAGCGGAGGAAGGAAACGCCGAACGCGTGCGTGTTTCCTCGTCTGGAAATGATTTCATGTCGATCGATCGCAGGCAGATATGTATATTCACCTTGCCGTCCACGACGTAATTAATGAAATCCCGCAGAGAGCGCTTGCAGGCCCTTAAAAGCTGCGACTCCATCAACTTGCCGGCGCAATCGAAGAACCGTTTGAACTGCTTGCGCCGCAGCGGACTGGGCACCAGCTTCTTCCTATTATTCTGTAAAGTAACGAGATAAGGAATCGATGGAAACAGGAGATACTTCTCGTTCGTAAACGGATTTATTGTATAAATAACTGGCAAAATTAACAGAGACATAAATAAGGAAAATAAAAAGTTAAAATGCATGAGGAATTGTTAATTAATTTTAATTCAGTCGAGTGCAAAATTACATAAAGAAATAATATTTAGGTAAATTTGGAAATTAGGTAGAAAGTATAAGTAGAAACCATAAATTTAAATTAACGAAGAAGAAAATCAGAAATAAATATCATGCGAAATAAATTGTTAATTCATTTAATGTCTCTTTTCAACGCAATGCCTTTTCATGGGTATTAATTTATTTTTTTCCAATATTTTACCACAAAAAATATCTCTTGAATCCCGCTGTACCACACTTTTCTCAGAATCTGCCGATTGGCAACGATCTGACGAGTGATTAAGGTGTGAAAATTCTTCAGGTCCCAGCTTTCCTTGTGCGCGGCAATGTGCTCCAAATTGATCAATCGAAATTGACTGAAAGAATTGATGTTTCTCGCTAAAATCGCGTATCATAGCAGCGACATTGATATAAATCAGTGTATTTATAATTTGGATTGATACCTGTAATCGCGAAACCATAAATCCAGAGTCATTCGCATGCACGGATTTATTAAATACAAATCGGTGTGCAAAATTGTACGACAGTGTTCTAAATGCTTGTGCAAGTCCGGTTGGATGCATCGCTCATCCTTCTGGACCGCGTCGAGCTGCAACGTGATCGACAAGAATTAAATCGCTGATGACAAAAGCTCCGACTTTTATTCTATTTTGCAAAGATATTTACGCAAGACAAGTTTTACGCTAAATAATAAAATGATTTATGTAACTCTTTATGCTACATATATTTTTTATATTTATGTTGAGATAAAAGTCTCCTTATTGAATAATATCTAGAATGCAAAGTTTCCATTCCGATTAAAATTTATATTTAAAAAACAATGGATCCTTAATACTTTATAGTGAAATATTCAATATTTTTTTTTAATTTAAAATTTTATTAACAAAATGTTAAGTTGTCTTCAATCTGATTCTGAAATTGATAAGAAAGTCTTTTTTTATAATTCGATCCTTTCTCGATAGCCAACCTCTGTAAGATGTTCCTCGGAAGGATCCGTAAGCCCAAACTCAACGATGGCCTTCTTCATATTTTTCGTAAAATTCTCCTTGATTTCAAGGATCAGATCATTGGCATAATCGGGAAATTTATCACGCAGGCTACTGGGAATCAGATCAAGGATCGCTTCGGCAAAGACGTCCTCGATGCTCACCGTGTGAATTGTATCAACTCCGTTGCAAATATAATAATAATATCTATTGACATCCTTATCGTCGCTCAGATCCATGTCCTTCTCCGGTAGTTCTGGTTTTACTATCAAGCCTACCATATATCTAATTGCAAGGAGATTCGTTAAAGCTTTAAATTTCTTCCGAAAGAGCTGAATAATTATTTGTTATTATTATTGTCATAATTTACATTATTAATTATTTTACTTTAACAATATTTATCTCTTAGTATGCTTATACATTAAAAATTTTATATTTCAACCATAATTATATTTTATAATTTTGTAATATTAATATAAGTATATAAATTCATA
>JAJVSH010000005.1:563322-648175 GCA_021460005.1 Tetramorium alpestre | reverse complement strand
ATTAATATTAATTTATGATTACGTTTATGATTAGGTTTAGATCTGCCGTTACTTGAGAATTTAGTTTAATAGCTAAGTTTGATCGCCAAGTAAATTTAGAGTTACTTGGAAATGCAAGTTTCGAGTTTTCTCTTTACTTTTTGTACCTGCGAAACTTCTCCTCGCGAAGACGTTTTGCTGTGTAAGATACGTTTTGCATCTTTCCAATTTTCTTGATTAGCGTCTCTCCTTTTCTCTTACATCTTTTAGGACTCATCAAGTCCAATGGCAAGGAAAACAGCGGTTCCACTTTCGTGTCAAGGATCTTCGGTATTTGAATCACATCCTCGGATTCGCATTTTCGTACCTTCGTTACCCCCGAGTGAGAACTTTCCATGTTTAATTGCAATTATGACGATTAATGTCACGAAATGACATTCAACAGACTTCTAATAAATCTCTGAAAAATATATAATAATATTACTGCGAAACTGCAAACTATTCAATTCACTCTTGACCTTTTTAAAATAAAATATTTTAGGAACATTAATTAAATCTTGAAATAACAGAGCATCTATATAAAATTTAAATCTATATATAAGTATCGAATCTATAAAATTTAATATGCAGATATCTATTTAAAATAGAATATTTATAAAGTACGATTAGATTGCTTCATACAACTTTTGATAATTTTTTATGATAACAGATATTTTTTCAGTATCTTGATTTCAAATAATTATTGGCATTTTTATTAAAATTTACATAAATAAAATATAAAATGTTATAATATAAAATTATAATATTAAAAAATTATTCCAACGTACGTTATTATATCACGTGATGTAATATATGTAATAATACAATATCTACAGTAAAATACACATAATAGTATTTGTTACTGCATATATAATACAATAATAGTTATTACGTCACTATAATATTCACAATTATTATTCTACGTACTTATTTAGATTCATTATTGCAATAATAATTCTATAGAACATATACTGATATTTGGACAAAATTTTTGAACAATATATCTGCCTTTATTGCATCGCGGAATGAAGAAGGCCCGAAAACGCCCTCTTGACGGAGGAATGATTACGGATCTGTGTGTGTTGTATCCTAACCTCCAAACACGGTGAGCGTTTTACGTTGTTGCATCATTATGATATAACTCAAAATTCGCGAAACCAATTTAATTTCCCACGAATATTCGCGCGCTGGCGTGATTAACAGTTAAGTTGCAAACCGCGTGAGTTACACACGTCCCCGTGTCATACGAGCCACATACAGAGATTCGCAAACTATACCCTCGATCGCAGTCTCTAGGCAACGTGGTCGATCGATTCGACAGGGATTAACAAATCCCGCGAACCTCGGTGGAATCGACGAGAAGAGTCTCACATTCTTTCCTTTTTGCCCTTCGGTCTCGAATCTGCGATTTCCTCTTTTAGGTTATGTCCCAGGAACCACCTGCTCTAGATGGTCAGCGGTGACTCGAGACCAGAATTGCGTCACAATTTGACTTCGTGATCTTCATCAAGATTTACGATTTAATTTTACCTATGTGATATTGTCTTTCCTGTATTTTATATTTGTATCGAACGAAGTCGATTGCTCATAGCCTCAAGACACAGCAGCTTAAATTGACGCATTTCTATTTTCCTACGTAATTTATTATCTCAGAAATATTGACGTTGACGTGATATATTCTCCAGATGATTCCGGCCCAGATATTCCGGCTGATTCACACAAATGGCCTGCTCTGGCAGGCTACGAACAAGTCTCTGCTGGCTAAGCTGCGAAAGAAGACTGGCTACACTTTTTCGAACTGTAAGAAGGCCCTGGAGATGCACGAGAACGACATGGACAAGGTAAGAGGCAGTCTTCACTGTCTAAGCATGCACTCTGCAACTCTAAACGACTTATGACCGAATCTCTTAGTTCTTACTTGCTCCAGGCTGAGAAGTGGCTGAGAGAACAAGCACAGCAATACGGCTGGACCCAGGCGGCCAAGCTGAAGGGCCGCAACACCAGCCAGGGCCTGATCACAGTGACAGTGGATGGACAACACGCGGCGCTGGCTGAGATCAACTGCGAGACCGACTTCGTCGCACGGAATAAGAAGTTTCACAGCCTCGCAGAAACAGTGGTTTGCGCCGTACTGAATCACGCTAGGTCCCAGGAGATTCAAAACGAAGTGCAGCGGACTGTTCTTCACGCGGACAGCCTCAAAGACCTGCCAGCCATGGACGGCAAGCTCCTGAACGACCATTCTGCCCTGACTATCGGCACCGTGGGCGAGAACATCAGTCTGAGACGCGCTCTCGCCATCAGTGTCCGATCACCGGACGTGACGCTTTATGGCTGCACACACCCAGCGCCGATGAATCCCATACCCGTGTCCTTCGGCAAGTACGGCGCCCTCGTGGCCATCAAGTGTAAGGAAAACGACAATATGCTGGGCACGCAGCTCTGCCAGCACATCATCGGTAAGTCTTTATGAAAATATTTAGATAGGTGGATTGAGAGGGAAAAGGAGCGATATCTACAATTGTTTCTTCTTTGTAGGCATGGACCCGCAAAAGATTGGAAATCCACAGATGGACGAGCCGCATAACAACGCGGATGAAGAACAATGTATGATCTATCAAGAATTCCTGCTTGATCCTAGTCTCTCTGTGCAACAGTTGTTGGCGGAGGCGCATGCCGAGATCATTGACTTCGCGCGTTTCGAGATCGGCGAGGAGCCCGACGAAGAATCAACGCTAAAGAGCGCTCAACAAACTTGCGGTTGAATGTTTCGATTCAATTGCGACCTTTGGGTAGATTCTCGATTGTTATTCATTGTTAATATTAATTTTCACGATACATAACAGCTGTTATTTTGTTATAGCATCAAAGAAACGAAGATATCGTATGAAAACAGATTCTTAAGTTTGTCTTTAAGAACGAACGTCTGAAAGAAACAAATTTAATTTTAGTACTATGTACGGAATATTATATTGTTGTAATAAAATTACTGTAATAACTTAGCGTAAAATTTAAATCATTATTTCAATTATTCTTTTTCAAATGTAGAGTTATGTTATTGTATCAAAATCGAGAAATCGGATGCATTCTTTTTCTTGCGCTCTATTTTCTTTAATATCTTTTTATATTTTATAGACTTTCGATAAATCGAAAGACTGTACGCGCGTCACAAATATTGGTCGTATATTAAATTGTATTTGAATATAAAAAATAAAATTATTCTTCAAAAATTTGTACGTAATAATAATTGAATAAAATGTATGCTATGAAAAATCCTCGCGATACAAAACGCCCGTAGGAATAGTCTTCGCTTTAATTCTTTTCAGTCTTCTTGCGAGTCTGACTGACTTCCATAACCACATTCGAGAATCCTTCTTCCAATAGGGCGCGATATCCGCGGGAGAATGCTGAGTGCCCTGCAGAAAGAAAAAATCTTAATACTTTCCTACGAGCTTTAATATTTAATTCTTTTCTACAATTATAATTTTTATATTAAATATACGAATATAAGAAATTAAATATTCGAGAAAACTATTTAAAATTTTCCCTTTATATTATTTTTTTAATATCCCGAATTTATCTTAAATAATTTATTCAACATCTCTTTGAATTTCTCTATTAATAATTTTTATATACATAAATCCTGAATTTTGAAAAATCAATTTGCTAATTAAAAGAATTAAATGCATAAAAAAATGACATTTGTACTTGGAAAATTAAGATTTCCGGTCCGTGGACCACTAATTGAAAGGTAGATTTTTCTCTCGTCTTGAAAACCGGAGCGGTTTCTTCCTGCTCGGAATCATTGAAGTAATCTGTTTGCACGTCACTTGTTCTATATCCTGGGTAATTTTTCGTCTCAAGTTCCAGATTTTCCAAAGCGGACGTGAAATTTCCAATGTCCTTGCAAATTCCAATCCCAACCTAAGTCAAATAAATTTATCAAGAAAGAATGATAGTTTTCATATTAAAATATTCAACTTACACTGGATATAAAAGCGAGTGATTAAAATGTATATCTTATAATATTACAAAATTAATTCAAAATTAGATTCATTAATTTATCAATATTTTTTAACACAAAATTTATAACATATCTTTTTAATTCTTAATTTTTATTTATATTTGTTATATTATATTTATTTATCATATATTAGTTAAAAATTTACCTATATATATGGCTGTTTTAATTTAAAACTAAAATAAAGTAAAAAGTGAAATTCCTTTAGCTTAAAAATTGCGTGTATATGAAACTAAATAACAATTAAATTAAATTGTTATAATTATAAGTGGCATTATATTACTCTCAAAAATTGAATTTATGAATAATTTTAATGTTTTGATAAACCTGAACCCCTTGGGAACAAACGTTTCGGTCCAGAGTGGCGACGACGGCGGCAGCATCCTTCGTCCTGGCCACGGGATGATCGTTCTCATCCCACTTCAGGTTCTCGACTGTCCAGAAAGAGAAAGCGCATGTTGTACGTTAGGAAGTCCGCAACAAACGCTCCTCTACCTCGATATTATACCGCTCGACTGATCAGACTCCTCGTTTCGCCAATCCATTCTCACGCCGCCGAAGGGTGGTAAGACGGAGACAGCTCTCTGACATTTGTCCGCGAGACTCGCATCCCTCTTGTCGGTTTCTGTCAGAGAAAAATTCGCGGCGAGCGCACTTTGTTTCAAGAACTAAATTGAACCAAATTTATATGGCTTCAGGAAACTCGATGCCCGATTTTAAAAGAGACCCTCTGTCGTTCTGAAATAAGACAAAGAATAATACAAGAAATAATATAACACAATATGAAATTTAACAATTATATAATTGTTATTTTTTATGTTTTTTTTTGCAGAAAAACGTATATTAACTGCAAACATACATGTTGCACATTATATTATAGTGATTTTAAAAACTTTACACAGCTTTAAACTGTCGTAATTTCCGTTCTACATCCGATAAAATTAATCATTAAAAGAAGTGAACGTAAGAATTTATATCAGTTTTATATACATTTATTCTTGGAACTGTTATTTCTCAACACACCGTTATTATGAGAAAGAAGTACGATTCTAAAATTCTACGAATCATTTTGCAATTGATTTACAGTTTATTACAGATTATATCTCAAATCAAATTAATTATCCTAATTCTCACATTTAAAGAGCGAAATTTTGAAAATCTTACTATTTTCATGTAAAAAGAAAACTCAACGGACTCAAATCTGGTGAACATAACTGCCAAAGAATCGATCTGTCTCTTCCAATTTATTAATTAGGCAAGTCTTTCCACAAAAGACGAAAATTTTAATGATAGTTTAAAACTGCGCTAAGAATAATCGCCCTGTTAATTATATGTGTCCTCTTCTTCAGGGCTACATCAGGCTTCCTTGACATTAGGGGATCACTTTATAAAGAGAGTTGTTCCGTGATTACGTGACTTGCCCACCAAAGAGCTGTCCAGAACGAATTTCTTTGTTTAGGTTTCTCTTTTTATAGAATGACTATTTTAAGAAGATTATCATTAATTTCCTGTGTTCTCTTTTTCAAGGAAAACACGAATTGGAAGAGACCGAGATCCGCTGATTACAAGTTGATCGTTCTCACGTATCTCTCTATAATACGATATAACAATGTAAAATTAAATTGCAAATATATAAATAAATACCGCCGCATCTACATTGCACATTCGTGCGCGTCGTGGAGAGTCCTAAGTCACGTAAACTGAACGTTATGAAATATTATATCTTGATCGAGATAGATTCAATAAATCCGCAGAAATTACATTTATCCTCGCACTTTTCGATTTTTTTTTCTTTCAATTTCTTTCCCGTAACTCTTTATCCGATCAATTTCTTATCCGATGCCCATCGACTCTCTTATAGGATCCTTTTCAGTTTCTTGCATTCTTACGAGGAGCGCATTTAACGCACGTAGGAGCGGAACGGGCCGCGCGCGAGGGGCCCATTACGTGTTCTAGGACGTGTAATAAACCGCCGTGCTCTATCTATCCGTGGCGAAGTAACGTTGGAAAGGCAGCGGACCTCGGAACAGGTGTGCGCGTGTGTGAGTTGTGTGTGTTACAACGACGGAGATCGCAACGGGCCCCCCGGGCGCGCGCGCGCGCGCTCACGTATTCATGAGGCCGCAGCTCGTCCCGGGCCGCCTGCCGTTGCCGGTCACGGCTGGCCGGCCGGAGTTCCGGGGCCCACTTCCGGAGACTCGCGCGGCACCGGTACGGTCTCGTTTTCAGCCAGGAATATCAGTCGTTCGCGCAGTGTACAGTTAGCCGCCGCGCATCATACGCGAGGAGCGGAGCCCGCGTCGTCCTGCTCCTTCGCGCGTGTCCCTCCGCGAGGTAGAAGGCGGTTTAAATGGGCCCCGGCCTCTCCGAGCCGCGAGATATCGGAGAACAATGGACTTCCACAGGCGGGTGAGTGAGATCATTCCGTTCGCGAATCGTTCCGACTTCGACGGGGCACGATACTTTCGGGAGATCCTTGAACGGCGGAACCGGACGTCCTTTGGTCTTCTGATTGAATTTCTGATAAACAAATAAAAAAAAAATGAGAGAGTTAGACGTAACGAATTTAGAAACACTTGTAAAAGATATATGCATAATTGATATATAATAATTACATTAATTTGAATTTTTTTGTTCTTCTCTCATAATAATGTTTATTTTTGAGAAGATATATTTTTTTAATTCTATTTTGTTGTAAAAGGTTTTATTAACGGAGGCGTTTTTTTCAACCCCGCATTTCTACGAGGCTTCTGAAAGATCTCGAATTTCTTTTTTAAATAAGTTTTAATTAATGAATTATTAAACTTTCTTCTCTTGCTTTCATTTCTGCTCTGTTTAATGATCGTTTAAGTAAATAAAAACCCGGAAAATACAGTTGCAAAGAAGGAAATGTTAAAAGTTAAAAAAAACAGAAGATTACTTCGATGTTTCATTATAATATTGACTACTTGAAGGAATAATGACAAGATCCGTAAAAAAGGCATTAAAAGTGTAAAAACACTGCCAAATTTATTTTTCATTTTAGTAACATTTTTACGAAAAATCTAATAATATTTCTGTCAAATTTTGAAAAAAAAATTAATTAATAAAAATATTAACGAAAACACGTACGAAAGAAATAATAAAGGAGAAAACTAAATACAATTTTGACTTCTTGAAGAAATAATGATAAATCAATTAACTTATCTTTTGTGCTTCTCTATTTCATGTCAAGTATTTTGCAATTGAATATTTCTTTAAAAAAAGTGAAGAAAATTGACGTCCATTAAAATTCCATTTGGCATCTCCGCTATTTTCTGCACCACCTGTTACACTATCATCGTCGTCGAACGAGTCTTACTATACGAGCGTAGGAACGAGCCGTCCTCTTCTTGCGAGGGAGACTCGCGGTCGTTCGCGGTCGGGCGACCGCGAATTCTCACCTTTTGCCGCGATTCCCGCGCCGAGATGTGGGCGACAGTTGCGACTTCCTGCCCTGTCGCGCGGCAACGATGATCGTCGCGGATGATGGTCGGGCCGCGCGTGTGCGTACGTGCGTGCGTGAGGCGAATGCGAGGCGCGGGGCCTCATGTATGAATGAATCGCGGTGTACGCGGCTCACGCACACACGCCGCGGAACGAAACCAGCACAATGCGACGGCGGTCGGCCGCAGCATAATGGGCCCCCCGTCTTACCGGGATCCGATGTGGTTACAGGTCAATCAACTCGAGCCGAAAGCCGAGCGGCACAAAAGCCGCTTATTTTCCCGGGAACAATGACAATTTGCTAGTCGCAATGAGAGATCTTTCAAAAATTCAATCCCCTTGTAATTTGTCCGGGACGACCGGTCTGACAACGCGAGCTCTAAGAGCATCGTAGAAACGTCCTGGAAGAACGCCTCTCAGTTCTTCTAACGTTTCCATCCAGCAAACAGAAAACACTCTTGCGATATAAGATTCTTGCAATGTAACTGGAATGTTATATTATTGTTGCAATATTACTAGAATATTCTGTGTTAGCTGAATAATTAGCGACAATACTTTTTGAAACTTGGCAATTCATACAGCATCAGGAAGTAGTGACTCATTTTATATTCCGATTGTCCAATAATCAATTTGCTAACTAATTAAATAAAATAATAAATTAGTTAATTAATCATTTAAAATGATAAATAATGAATTTATATTTAGCTTTTAAAAATTTATACCCTTTTGTAATTTGTGCGAAATGATTTAGTTTGACAACTAAAACATCTAAAAGCAACGTAAAAATGTCCGGAAAGAAAAATCCAGTCTTTCAAATATTCTTCTAACTTTCCATATAGCAACATTTTTTTAATCACACAACAACTCACATAGAAATAACTAATTCATTTTGCACTTTTAATCATTAAATAATTAANTAATTAATTAGTAATTAAGTGAAACGGTGATATTCAGCTTTCAAATTAAACGAAATCAAAATAAATTAAATCGAACTGCGTAATATTGAAAGATATACGTGAGCTAAATCAATAAAGTAAACTTATTTTAATGTGCTAAATGCTCTTCCGGCCAAGGCTATGCGTGCAGTGCGTCGAGCACGCACTCGAGTGCACCTGCGAGGCGAAGATCCTCTCGCGATCCTCTCTGGTATCCCAGTTTTCAGTCCGTTGCGAAACCTCGGCTCGCACGCCTGCGAATGTAACACCGACAATGTTATCGCGCGCGTCGTAATTAATTACCATTCACTGCCGCACGCGTGTGGCAATTAATGGCGTGTCATCGCCATTCATCCGTCTCGATCTTGAAATCCGTTTTCGAATTTTTCCGGCAAACCTTCCGCGACGAACTCGAGAACTCGTTTAAAGTGCTTCGACCCCTCACTCTTGACACGCGATCACTAGATATACACTACAGTACTCGGATCTCGCCTCGGTTCGTCCATCATCTTGCGGTGCGCATTATTTTTGAGAAATAAAGTGCGACGGGATAAGCTTCGGGAAGAGAGAAATTCTTAAAGAATTGGATATTATTATTCGTTGCGGACGAACATGACGAGCGTGCTGTATCCTGAAGTTTTAACTACCATCCCGCAGGACGATCGGAGCTGTCGCAGCGATGATTCTGGCGGCGAGGTCTTCAGAAACATTCCAAAGAACAGCAGCATCTTCCGAGTCTGGAAGATTGAGGTAGCTATCAATAAAGATAATTACGATGCTGAATAATTGCAAAACTGTGACATCAAAATCTTCTTCAATAAATACGATAAAAAATAATACGCATTGCAATACAAAAAAAGATATTATAAAGACTAATGTATTAATTGGAAGATTAATGTACAAAGTTAGAAATATATTATTAGTCATATAATAATCGTCATAGATAAAAATTAATAGTAGACATTTTATATCAGCTGTAAAACAAGCATCTTTGTATTAGTGCTCTTATATTAATTAAATCTACAGGAAATTATTTTTCTTCAATTACTTTTAATTAATCCTATATTTAAGTTATATTTATACTATATCTCATTACTTATTTCTATTATTTACAACTATTATTTATCAAATACTTTTAGCTACTATTTATAATTATTATCTATTTTCTCTAATTAATCTTACATTTAATTATTCATTTCATCGTGTCGTGTTTACTCCATGTTTGCTTTTGTCGGACAGGGTCTACGGGCGACGGTCGTAAGCACCAGCAACATGGGCCTCTTCCTCTCGGAGTCGGCGTACATCGTCTATGCCGTGTCCGCAAAGGACGGTGCACTTCCTTACCCGGGCATGCCGGTACTTTTACTTCCATTGTATTACGTCGCCGTGAGAGAAACCGCACGAAAGTGCGAGCACCGCCTAACGAAATCCACGCCCTACTAGAGTGCGATTTTTCTTCTTACAATTAGACTTTTAGCTCATCAAGTTTGCCATCAAATTGCTCCTCCGCAAAGAAAATGAATTTCTTGCGGGCGCGCAATCTATTTGTAATGCATGAGATGTTTTCATTTATTAAAGATTGATGAAACATCAATCTTTAATAAATGGAAAGAAGATAAGACGCGATGTTTAAAAAGAAGATATTTTACCTTTTTTCTTTTTTTTATTTCTATTCACTTTATTATTTTGTTAATATATGTTCCCGATGATTCCTTCTGCCTTTTTGATAGATTAAGGATCTGAAGGACACCTCGGTGGTGCGCGCCATCCACTTCTGGATCGGTGCCAATTGTGACTCGACGGCATCCGGCGCCGCGGCGCTCCGCGCCGCCGAACTCGACTCGCAGACATCGGCGATGATCCTGACACGCGAGGCGCAGGGCCGCGAGAGCCCTCGATTCCTCGCTTACTTCCGGCAGCGACTGATCGTGGAGAACCTGCACCACGAGCCGCCCGCCTGCGCCCTGCACCGTGTCTCCGGCGTGGCCGTGCCGATTCTGACCGAGCTGGAGAGGGTCCACTGGGAGCACTTTAGCTGCCGGGACGTCATCCTGGTGGACATCCGCGCAAAGTGCGTGACAGTTCAGGGTGATCGCGTACTACGTGATGCGAATAATTTTACGCAACCGGACGATGTTGAAATCCGGCCGGTGAAAGTTCTCGCGTCCGTAAAAAAATGTTTGCGCCTTCCGAGGACCGATAATAATAGAGCTAATCCCTTTAACACTAGAAGTTTAAAAAAAATTTAAAGTGTAAAAAAAAAATGATGATTTCATTGAAGTTATTAAATTTTCTAGATAGAATTTCTATTTTCCATACTTATTTGAGAACTGAAAAATTGTCTTGTAATTTCTGATTTACTTCTTATTTCTTTACATTAACAGTTTTTTCATTTTTTAATTTAAAAATGTAATAAATTTTTTTAAATTTTTGATAATCTTTATATTATTAGTATCTCTTTTTCTATTAGAGTTTTTAATAAATTTTACTGTAAAAGTATATTAATTCATATATTGATAAAACAGTAAAAATCAATCAGTACAGCAATCAGTAATAACACTTCAATTTGGCGAAATTAATTTTTATCAAAATTGCTATTTTCCCAATTTCACAAAATAAACTCTTATTAACAGTTTTCAATATAACTGTTTAATTTCTACATTCCATTTACCTCTATTGATTTTGCAAATAAAATAATAAAAATCCTATAACAATTTCTATAATCACGAATTTTACAAAAATAGATATTTTTCTTTCATTCTTAGGGGTGTCGTCTTCCTGTGGCTGGGATCTCTGTCAGACCCTCTGCACAAGCGTCACGCTGCCACTCTTCTGGAGTCTCGAAAAGAAAACAACAACGGCCGCGTAGTAGTAGTCGAGGATGGCTACGAGCAGACCTTGCCCGCAGACGACAGGCAACTCTTCAGCAGCGTGCTCGATTCTTCGGCGAGGATGGTAGCGCCTGATCGCCAGCACCGCGTCAACCCTCCCAGCCCCATCAAGTTGTACAAGTGCAGCGAGCAGTCCGGTAAATACAAGGTCGCCGAGCTCAAATCCGGTCCGATTCTACGCGGCGATCTGACTTCCGGTTCCGTGTACCTGGTGGACCGGGGCGAAGCCGGCGTCTGGGCCTGGGTAGGCCGCGACGTTAACGCGCGGGAGAGATTGGAGGCCGTGAGAAACGCGCGGGGGTTCGTCAAGAAGAAGGATTACAGCGACGGCGTGCCGGTGGCCAGAACAACGGAAGGTAGACCGTAAAATTCATCGCGCGATAAAATAATTACTTATCTATTCGAAGATACAATATTATTTAAAAATGCACACCGATTAATACAAAAAGACCAGCAGCGTCTTAATTGTAACGAACGAGGAAAATATTGACACTATATAATATAAAAATCGAAATGAATTAACTATTAATTGAAATAAAATAAAAATAATTGAGATAAACTGATAAAATTCGAGTCAATTAAATGATTAAAATGAATAAAATAAAATGAAGGTCACGAACCGGCGGAGATGAAGGCGTTGTTGAGGGGCTGGGAGCCCTCCAAGACGAGGCCGTTGACTCTGCCGACGAGTTTCGAGCCCGATTACATGAACGAGAGGCCCAGAATGGCGGCCGAGTGCCAGTTAGTAGATGATGGCTCCGGCGAGAGAACCTTGTGGAGGGTTGAGCTGAAGGAAGGCATGGTCCAGGTGGAGGACGACAGAGGAATCTATTACGCGGAAGCCTGCTACGTGATGCTGTACAAGTACGGACAAGGACGAAGGTGTCGAAGTATTGTACGTGGAACTCTTTGGATTTATTAATCTTTTCTTTTTCCGAGGAAATCTGTTAAACATAACGTTTCATTTGTATCTTGGATAAATCTAATTAAATTATTACTAATCATTCAATTTGTCAATAAAGCTATTAAATTTTTTTTCATTCAATGACAATTATTAAAGAAATTTAATATCATTGTAACTCTAAAAACCGTAAACGCAAAAATAAAAATTTTCCAAGAATTAAACGAATTAAAAACTGGGAAGAGAAATTGAATATTTTTTTTAATGTACGCGGTTTTGTAAAATGTTTAAATATTGTAGTGAGATAGTATTTACCTTGTGGAAGGATTCAAATAGAAACGACTATATTTTCAGGTTTACTGCTGGGAAGGTGTTCATTCTGTCAAAGTCGATCGAGATGCAGCTTTAACAGTGGCTTGCCGTCTGTCTGAAGAGACAAACGCGCAACTGGTGAAAGCATCCCAAGGCAGAGAACCACCTCATCTATTGCAGATTTACGACGGGAAGCTCAAGATACTCGCCGGACGCCATCGTGATTTGCGTAAATATTCTTTTCCTATTATTCAGTTCATGCACAATCTTAAATTTATATATTAATAAAACATGTGTTGAAAATATACACAGGATTCGAAGAGTGGTCGATTTATCCATCTTTTACAATAAAAATTCTCGATTTGTAGCACCGAAAAAATATCTGGTCAGAGTGTTCGGTTCAACGCCGTATACTTCGAAAGCCGTGGAACGTCCATTAAGAGCGAGTAGTCTGGACTCCAGTGCAGTGTTCATTCTCTTCTCCAACGCGCCAATTGTTTGGTGCGGCGGCAAGAGTACTGGCGACGCAAGACAGACGTCGCGACGCCTCGCGCCCCGAAACGCGCCTCTCGTTGCCGAGGGTAAGGAGGACGATGACTTCTGGACCGAGCTTGGAGGTAATTAATAAACCAGACGAAAAAAATAGAGAAGCTCGAACATTTCTAAAATCACATTTTACATTATAATCATCATTGCTTCGTGTTAATTTTTTTCAGGAAGAGGCGTCTATAGCACGGAGACCGAAGAGATAGGTGAGGAGCTGGACAAGCATCTGTTTCAATGCCGCACTGAGAACGGTCTCTTCGTGGGCGAACAAATCCTTGGATTCCGACAGAATTCTCTGATACCAGAAGCTGTCTGGTTGCTGGACGCCGGCAATGTGATCTGGATATGGATAGGCAAGTTCTGCAGCCCGAGGACGCTGCAAGAGTGCGTCGAGGATGCCACTATATATCTCTATACTCATCCCGCTGGTCGAAATCGCAACACAACCATTTCTGTGATTAAGCAAGGTGAATTCCAGACAATGTAAAAAATTTTTTTAAAGATCAATGATGTGTTTCCTAGACTAGCAAATTTTAGATAAATATCTAAGACAGTAAAGTTTTCTAGAAGATATCTTTTATAGGTTTATCAAATCTATTTTTTTAGTCTTTTTTAATTCTTCTTTCTGCAAAAAATCTTTGTATTTTATACTTTCGTTGTCTACAATTTTATTTTTGTCATTTCTCAGGTTTGGAGCCAGCCACTTTTATCGGACTATTCGATAATTGGAATCATAATCTGTTAAGGGATTATAAATCATTCGACATCTTCTGCACCCTGTTAGAGGATAGAGATCAATCAACGAGGACACAGACGACCTCGAAGGCCACCACAGACTTCGATAATTATATCAAATACCCGCCGGCGGTGCTGAAAAACGATCCGGAAAAATTGCCGGCTGACGTAGACGTTAGACGCAAAGAAATGCATCTGACCTATGATAATTTTATCGCGATCTTTAAAATGGAACCTATAGAATTTGAGAAATTACCAGCATGGAAGAGACAGCGTCTCAAGCAGGCCGCTGGACTCTTCTAATATGTTCTTTTGTTTACATTGATCTTAATCTAAATATTATTTCTTCTCTTTTCAGAACCAAAATTTAGAAATTATATACTTATCTTTGCGCAATCCCGATAGCGTCTTTATTACAAACATCAAATTCGATTTATAATCGACATCCCATTGCTCGAAAAAATTTATTATTTAAAGCTTATATAGAACGCTAAATTAATTAACGGAATCTCATGCGGACGTATCCATTGCTTCGATCGTGCGCACTGTCTCCTCTTCCACGATGATTGGTTGTATTGTTTTCGTAAGCACTGATGTGGTGCCGGGCTTGTAACGATAACTGATCTGCCGCTCGCCTTTCACGCTGGCGGTGTCATACGGTCGCAAGTACTCGACGTTGTTCTTGCGAATGATACAGAGATCCACGTTGGATCCTGACGCAAGATCGTTAAACACGCCCGCGCGAATGGCGTCCGCCACTAACTGCTTCGCATCCTCTTCCTA
Organism: Tetramorium alpestre; assembly: GCA_021460005.1. Lineage (NCBI taxonomy): Eukaryota > Metazoa > Arthropoda > Insecta > Hymenoptera > Formicidae > Tetramorium > Tetramorium alpestre. The sequence continues at coordinate 633,568 of JAJVSH010000005.1, read as the reverse complement.
AAAATATTAATTTTTAATTTGAGAACATGGAACTTTTGCTGTAAGAAATAATTTTAGTATATTATTTAATATAAAAAGATATACATAAATCGGAATTACTTAATGCATATATAGATATAAGTATAATATCAATACCACGAATTGAAAGATTTTATAATAAATAATGATGTGATAAAATTGTCACTGTTTACACAGAATTATATTTAAAATAAATATTATTTGATTTGTCAAATTTTGGGACGACACGTGGATCTGTGCTAATGTAATTAATAACAGAAGGGTCCTGGAATTGAATTTCGGCCCTCATCCTGCATCCCATTTCAGCAGAAAGTTACAATGAAATTTTCAAATCTAGGTGACATTAGTGACATATAGTTTTATCCGTTCATCGTACTATTTTGTCAAATTTTTATTTGAATACTCAGCTTTCTCTAAACTCAAAGTCTTAAAATAGCAGCGTTTATTCTAGATCCAAAATATTCGATAAATTAAAAAAATATGCCTTACCGGCAGATCAGGCTTCCATCTGCTCTCGAAGACCGCCATAGCAGCCAGTGAGCCAGATCCCATAGTGGTATACTTCAACTTCTCGGATGAGCCATGCGGATAAATACAGTACAACTGGGGTCCATCAATATCATGACCGCCCAGAATGAGCGCAGCACCGACATGACCCTGATAACGGAATAGCATTTGTTTTATCAAAGTATTGGCAGTGCATACGGGCACAATGCGACCAGTATTCATACGATGCAGTTCCAATTGGCTAGCTATCATCTCGGTAGTCATTTCAGTATCAGCTGCTGTACCGGCTCCACAACAGCTAAAAATAATTTACATTCTTCTCAATGCATTGCTCGGGAAATTAATTTGTCATAAGAGTAAGATGCTATGATACTTACTACATATTGGGAGCGAGATAATGAATCTTCAGGCTGTACTTGTCAGCCACAATGGTATCCTCGGTGGCTCGTGTATCACCGCCGAGAATAACGCCATCCTTATACACTACACCAGCAATGGTGGTACCTGTCTTGACTACTTTCGGAGCGGCAAAGCCTTTTTTGATCAAGGCAGTGTTCCTGCGCAAAATAAATAAAAATTAGTAAGATAACCTCCAAATTAATTTAAAAAATCTGTAAATCAAACATATAATAAAATTTGTGATTAAAGGCTATTAAGATACTGATATTAATATGATAAAAATAAATTTAAATAATTGTTTCATAAAATCTTAAACAATTGTTTGATACTTATTAAACAGAGGTCATAGTAATTAGCATTATTCGCAATATTATAGTAAAACTGCAGAAGGCAGCAAGTTGATCACTATTATCCATGTTAAAATTCTTGAAAATATTTCTTTCAAAAGCAAAAAATTGGAAATATATAATATTACAAGCACAGTTATAAGATTTCCTTTCCAAAAGCAAGAAATTGAAAATATATAATATTACAAACACAGTTATAAGATTTTCTTTTCGTAAAACTGATGTGTGACACAGCAGTATGCAGGTTAGCTAAAACAACTTGAGATCGTCCAGAATTATAAATTTCTGAAACAAAATCCTCACCTTTGGCAGAGGTCGAAGGAAAAGCCTGACAGCGGGATTTCCGGCGCGAGAAGCGAAGTCATTATTCGTCTCGTACGTTAAATCGGCGATCAAAAGTAATACAACTCCAATACCACTCACTACTCTAGTACTCAACTTTGTCGTATCATGTTGCCGATGTTGCCCATTCCGTGCATGTCATTTTCGAAAGAGCCGATTGGCTATGTACAACGGAAAAAGCTACCAATAAGCTCAGTGATTCTTGAACATGATTGGTTCTTGCCGTTGATTTTTAGCGGGATCTGAGTGTATGAGCCAATCATATTAAAGAATCTAAGCTGTTTTCTTTTCTACTAAACGCAGCTATTGGCTGTCTCATGGACATTTTAGATAAAAAATAAGTCATTGATAAGCTCCAACAAGAAATACAATTAAATATATAATTATTAAACGAATAAGTTACATTTATATATATATCGTAGGCAATAGATTAGTGTAGAAAAATAGCTTTGGACTATGTCTTGATTAGAGTTGCGTTCAGAAACTTTACTTGATTGTGAGTGAAATTTCTATCCTTCTTGTCCTTATTCAATTCTCAGTAAATAACAGAGATAGAAAGATAGAAGAAATTCTATCCGAGTAAAGTTTTTGAACACAGTCCAAGTAGGCAGATAGCATTTGTCTAGTAAAAAAAAATTTGTTTACAAAATATATACTATACTCGCGTCCTTGTATCAACTTGTTAGTCTCCAGGCTGACTTGGCATAAATCTTAGGATTCTTCTTCTTCTTCTCTCTTTTAATGAAGAAGAAAAAAGAAGAAGAATGCTTCAAAGCATTTGTGGCAAGTGGATTATGGGCATTATTATGGCGTATGTACTTTACACGAGTTTAAAGGCAGATGGCGGCGAATAGGCGGGAAAGCTTGTGCGACGCCAGCGTGTAGATTAGATCGATCGAAGAGATGCACGCTTTCCTGAAGACTGGGAAATTGGGTGCACCGGCGGAGACCAAGAAACCGTCGACCTCTCGGGCCAAGGATGACAAGAAGGACTTGACGCCATGGGTGGAAAAATAGTGAGTGTGCACTAATCGGCAGGATTAACCTCTTGATCTTCACACGAGGAAGCAATCGTTAAACTTCGTCCTTACTTTATTTCAATATCTCTTTTTCATTCAGAAATTATGATTTTCTTCTTTTCGTTAAAGGGAAGAAGGAATTTAGGTCGAGGAACATTTTCATTTCGTACCTTCTTTACAGCCGACCGAGAAATGTCGACGACATTGTGGAACAAACGGAGGTGGTAAACGTGATACGGCAGGCCATGGAACACGGAGATTTTCCCAACATGTTGTTCTACGGGCCACCGGGTACCGGCAAGACCAGCATCATTCATGCAGCTGCGAGACAGATGTTTGGTAACATGTACAAGGATAGAATACTGGAACTGAATGCCTCTGATGACAGAGGTATTCAGGTTGTAAGAGAGAAGATCAAAACCTTTGCATTGCGCAGGGCTAATCCTAATGGACCAGAGTGAGTGTAGGCAGACTTCTCTTAATCCTTCTGCTATAAAAAAAAAATCAATATTTTTAATATTATGAAATATTTGTATCAAGATAAAAATTATCGGTGATCAATGCCAATGATGAATTAGTAAAAGGTCTGATGGTTACAGAATTTCGGTGCAAAAGATTGTTCATAAAAAGGCACATCTTGTTATCAAGGAGGTCTAATAAAGTGTTTAGTACCTTTTATTAGCAAGAAAATAGAAAAAAATGCTCATAATGGAAGAAAAAACTTTAAGATTAGTGAATTTCTCAGAAGCATGAGCAAACAATTTCAATTTTCAAATATTTGTGTAAGTCGTGTAAATAGATATGATCAAGATCGGTTATATATTTCTCTTAAAGAAATATAATTAAATTTTGTACTTGTGATAATACTACTACATTTATAATACTACTATACTTGTGATCAAATACTACTGACAATATTACAGTTAAATTTTCAATGTTTTTTACAATTTTATTTCATAAAAAAAAATTATACGAATCTATTAATCTGACGCAAATATTTGAAGATTGATCATTTCTTTTGAACGTCTTGTGCGCCGTACTGTAGTTCATGATCAAAACGGCATAATCTGAGGCATATTCTCATCTAATTAAAATTAATGAAAATAGAATAATAAAATAGAATAATGAAATTAATTTTTTATATTTTTAGTGGGAGAAAATGTCCGCCATTTAAGATCATCATACTGGACGAGGCAGATAGTATGACCAGCGCCGCGCAAACGGCTCTTCGTCGAATTATGGAAAAAGAATCACACAGCACACGTTTTTGTTTGGTGTGCAATTATCTGTCGCGAATCATCAAACCGATAGCGTCACGCTGTACCAAATTCCGATTCAAGCCATTAAGCGATGAAAAGAGTATTGCCAGGCTCGAGTATATATGTAATGAGGAAAACTTAAAGGCTGATAGAGCCGTCTTAGAGAAAATCGTTGAAGCATCGGGTGGCGATTTAAGACAGGCTGTCATGTGTTTACAATCTATCACACGATTGAAGGGAAAAGATTACGAGATTACTGTGAATGATGCACTCGACGTTATCGGGGTAAATATATGTTCCTGTAAAAAAAAAGATAAATAAGATTGAATAATTTCTTATTGCAATTATGTATCATTTATCATTTTAGTTAGTTCCTGAGGATCACGTTAATACACTTTGGGAAGCTTGTAAAAAGGGGAATTACAATAATGTCCAGAAGCTACTCGAAAATTTGTTGCTGGAAGGCTATCCAGGATCACAAGTATTATCTTATTTGTTTTCATAATCTATTAAATTAAACATTAAAAATTTTAAGTGATGACAGTAAAAAATAATACTTCATTTTGTCATATCTGTTAACTAGATCAACTTTGTTCAATCTTGTTTATGTTCTGTTTTAGGTAATTGAACAATTAAACGAGAAAATTATTTTCTCCGATGAATTTACTGACAAACAAAAAGCGATGATTGGCGATATGCTTGGTGTAAGTAACTTTTTCTGTATATATACAAAAAGAATAATATAAACTGAATGTAACAAAAAATTTTTCTTTTTCAGGAATGTGATTACAGATTAACAGAAGGAAGCGATGAATATCTGCAGCTTTTAAGTGTGTTTTCTACTATATTGATGGCATGCAAATTATAAAAAAGATTAATTTGCCTATACGTTATGTATTTATATTCGTAAGTTTATATTATGTATATAATACTATAAAGATTTTATATATTTTCATAGAATTAGTCACAATATGAGTTATTTATCTTTTATAGTCTTTAAAACAAAGAATAATTAAGATTATTAAAATACAAACAAAATTTTTTAAATAAAATAATTTTTTTTAATATTTTAGAATTGACTAAGGAAAACTTTTAACATTTAACAAATGTTGCACATTAAAATTTGTAACTAGCTAGGGAAAAACTAGCTAAAAACAAAAATAACTATTATCTAGTATATTCCGTATCTTTTGGGCTACACATATGTTCCTAAATAAATTAGACACATTAGCAAACTTACTAGAAATTCTAGAAATTTCATAATAACCAACGGCACAAACACGTACCTAAAATATCCCTACATTTCGTTTAGCATTTAATTTCTCCAGTTTTAAGAAAATTGATATCATAAACAGTCAAGGTGCCAAATACAAATCACAATAAATTCTAGAAAAAATTTTCGACGTGTATAAAAAGAGAAATACTCTTGATTTTATTAACAAAAATCATTCCGGCATCGGTAGAAACGAAGCTCTCATCATCTCGGCGCCGTCGCAGACCGACACCGTTCGCTGAGCACCACTGACATTCGGCGTGTAGGGGCGTCGTTGCTACTGCGTGCAATGTGTATCGTGTAGGCGTTGGCGAGGAAGGAGGCGAGAGCCGCGAGACCGCCGTCGCTCGCTCTCTCGGGGACGTGTCGTCTGTGAGGGAAAAAAAGGACAACGTGTTCAGCAGCCGGTGCCGCGTTTGCCGCACGTGCGTCGTTTTGAGGAATCTTCGTCGCGAGCATTCGGTTCCCTTTGCTCCGAAAGAAACGGCTCTAACGCTCTCTCACTCTTGCTGTCCACCCTCTCCCCCTCTCCCATCATCGTACTCTGTGCCTCTAGAGCCTTGTCTAGCCTCGTTCCTCAACGGAGCCACGTCTCCACGTCCCGATAACGCGGGTGTCTCGGTGATTATTGTTATTTCGCGAGTGGTGATCGGGGAAGGTCGCCGCCAACGCCTCCCCCCCCCGTGCGAACGGCGTCCCCGTGGTCGTGTCGCGTCGTGAAAGAAAGGGGAACGGACGGGACGGAAGGAACGGGGGCGTGAACGACGTCTGTCCTCGCCGCCGCCGCCACCGCTGCAGCATCGTCCTTCACTACGTCGTTTTGGAGTAACAACGTTTTGGAGCACGTCGTTCTCCTCGCGATATCTCCCTCTCTTTCTCTCGCTCGCTGGCGTAGAGGTCGTGACTTCCGGAGAGAAAGGAGAGACAGAGAGAGAAAGAGAGAGTGAGAGGACTACTATTCGCGAGAACGGAGTACTGCGAGAAAGGCGTGCTGACCGCGTTCCTCGCCGCGGCGAACAGGACCAGCAGCGGGAGACCGATTTCTGTGATCCTCGTGACACTTCCCAACGTTGTCCAACTCGTCCCAAAGCGGATCCATTAACCGCATCGGCTTTCGTTGTCTGGTGGCATCGGCGCCCACTCTCGAGGTCTACCGTCCCTTCAACGGAGATCCATTTTACTCCGGGATACCCGCAGAGAATACCAAAAATCGTTAGGTGCGAGTGATTGAAAGACATTATTATTGACAAGTCCGGCAGAAATCGTAATATGTTTCCGTCGAAAGGACGCTAAGAGAGATCAAGAAGATATTCTACCAGCCGCAGCTTCCTACGAGAAATGTTCGGCGCCCTGAAGGGAGATCCAACCGGCAAAGCGGGCGGCTAGTTGCGGTGCATGCCTCGGCGCGGCGGTGCATCTTGCCGCATCCTGCGCTTCTCCCGGCCGAGTGCGAAGAGACGATCTTGACGGTCCTTCCCGATCGCTTCGCCTTTGCGAAAGAAAAAAAAATACATCCAAATTAATTTTCACGGCAACAAAGAATTTTTCATTATTCGAAGATCGTTTATTACGAAAAAAGGACTCGAAGAAACGAACGAGGGACAACCGATGCCTCTCCATGTGCGCACCGAGGTCCTGAAGAACCGCATGGCTTGACGCCGGGACCTTACGACGCCGGTTGCTTTATTGAATCAAGGAAATCGAAGATTTCCGAAGAGAAACTCGCGCGCTTCTCCTTCGTCCGACTGAATTTTTGCATTTCCCACTCGGTCGTCCCCGCTCCGCGTGATACGCGCTCCGACTGGACAAAGGCGTGGATGATACCGGCGGGCTTGCGGGACCACTCGACGACGACGACGACGACGGCAGTCACGAGGCGGATCGTGTTTCCTGCGGCAGTAACGGGTGTCGCGGCTGATACGTGGAATGTGACGGGAGACGTCGCGCGTGGAGTAGCGAGTCGTAGAAAAGGTAAGCCGGGGGAGGCAGGTATCCCCGCGAGGTACGTGAGATACACGCCGGGGAGTACCGTAGCGCCCGAGTAGCTGGAGTTATTCCGAGACTGCACGGATCGGCCGACCGTTCGAATTCCAGATCCCTCGAGAGACTCGCGGATGCATACCGAGTGTCCTGTTCGCGTATTCTCTTTGAGCCGTGACCATCGCGCGGAGCTCTTAGCGCGGCCGGCCGGTCTTTCCTCGATATCGAGCAACGCGGAAGCTCGCCCGCTTTCTGTTTAATAATGAAGCGCACCTCAAGGATCAAACTTCAGGAATGCAAATGGAACTTTTATCCGTCCTTTTAATTTTACGCGATCTTCAATTTAATGGAATTTTAATACACTTCAAAGAGACTTTCGTTTTAACAGGAGGAAAAAAAATATCGCACATATTTTATGTAGAACTTTAATAAAACTTCTAATATATCTCTGGATCGATCAAATTTTAATTTTAACTCACTGAATACTGATTAACAAAATTTTATTGGGGTCCATTGAAGTGAGAGAAAGAAATGTGAAAATCTTTCCTCCGTTAAAATTACATTTTTTAATCGTTGAATTTTCTTTAAAAATATCCTCGAGTTTTAAATTTTGCAAGTTAAGAATCCTCTTAGACTTTAGTCCCCCCCCCCCGAATTGCATATTTAATATCTTAAATGCTTTTCGCAGAGTATTTTCTTTTTATCTTCGGTTCTGCAGATATTCAGGTCTCTAAACGCTTCGATCAGTCGAGCCTTTGGCCTTTGAGTCCTCCCAAATTAAATAAGGATCTGTCGTCCAACACTAAATCTGGAGTTCATAGCTCCGTTTTGTGCGCGACACATGCGCTCTCTTTCCCTCTCCCTCTCTCTCCCCCTCAGCATTTTGCTTTGCGATCCGGTCGCCCTGAATCCCCTTTTCAGTTATAAAACTAGAACGTACGAGCGTTTCGAAAATAGTGGCCGTACTCGTCGATTGATTATTCACGTGGGTTTTACGCGGTCGCGGACCCGGCATGCCGCGTGTTACTCTATGAATGATTATCGCGAAATTCAGCGTTATTTGCATTATCCGTTTACGCAGGGTCGACCAATCGTGTTTGGGCAATCCGGTTAATTATGTTATACTGATGAAGCTATTCGACGTTCGGGATTTTCGATCGACTTGCAAGGCGAGGTAGGTCTTTGAACTCCTGCGTTATCATTCTCGAATTAGATCTATGCGCAGACGAATAATCGAGTATCGCCCAGCGAACAGAACAAACGAGTTATATTTTGACTAAAAATAAATTGTATTGTTTAATCTCGCCACATATTTTTTATATGAGAAAGACATACTCGTGCGTCATAAAGTTATCAATAGGATTAACAACTGATAAATACAAAAGTAAGAAACGTGTACAGTATAGACTTATTTATCTTTTTATCCAAGATATTAAAAGGAATTTATAAGATACGATAAAAAGAATAAAGAAATCGACATTTAATCAGATATCTTTAAATAAATATTTGAATTTTCGTAATGGAGTAAAAAATTAGTTTAAAGTTTATTTATTGCGCTCTTTTTATCGATGACTGGAAATTATAAAATAAATATAAAAAAAAATTACAAGTGTAATAAAAAAAAGATACATTTATCGAAATTTGTTCTACTATGAAATTATCGTGCAATGCAGAACAATAATTTCTGAACAATGAATTCGTTCAATGATTTCTAAAATGATTTTGAACTATCTCTGTATTTTATATAATCGATTTTAATTGCGGCCAGTTAATCAAGCAAGGTTAAATAATTTATACAAATCACACATTTGATTCAATTATAAGATATGCGATAAAAGAATCGCGATTTATAAATTACGCTTAATTTAATTATAGACACACGTGTAGCACTCTTATAATTAAATTCAATTGACGTCAGCCCCAGCAGCATCGCGTTTCCCTCGGCCGCGCAATACTGACCGCCCGCCGCGCAAGAAGAAGAGTCGCCGGGCGATAGAAACGACACTCGTAAGAATCCACAGAAAACGAAGTTCGTCTTCCGCGTTATCAGACAGTGCGTCGTCGTGAGGATCGATAACGAAGCCAGGCGTATTTATCCCCGAGAGCAAGTCCAGACCCGGCGCGGCGCGGCGCGATAAAGCTCGGAAGTTAGTATCTTTTATCTTGGGAAGAGAGCGAGGCTCTCGCGTTCGCGAGAGAAAGAGAGAGATCCCCTTTCTTCCTTCTCTCATTCTCTCTCTCTTTCTCTCCTCTAGTCTGCTTTCCACTTTTCGTGCCTCTAATTAAGCTGCGGTCGCGCCGAGAGAAGTACAAGTCGGAAATAGAAAATTAGAGCGCACCGTCGCGCCGCCGTCAACGTCGCCGTCGTGCGGCCGTGCGGGATTTGAGACTCCTTTTTCGGATTTGAGAACCGGTCGCGCCGTACACGTCAAAAATTCATCGGAAGGTCATCGTAAGACTCAAGAGGGATCTAACGTTGAAATCGAACGAGTATAGATAGCAGAATTAGAGTCTTAAAATATGTGAAACCTATATCTTATATACGATGCTATATAAGTCTTGTATTTTTTTCCCCTTGAGGTTTATGAAACATATGGAGCTCAAATATACATAAAGATCATGTGAAAACCATTTTCCGATTTCTAGGATCAGCAAACTTTTTTGTGCGATCTCTCGTGAAAACGAAACTTCATCTATATCTTCCTTTGTACAGGATGTTTCTTAAGTACTGTTGAATATTTTAGGAATTGAAGCTTGAAATCGTTTTACGAAGAAAATTACAAACGCATTTCATTTCTTCATAAAATGTCTGTAAAAATCAACTCGTAAAATGTTAGATAATACTTAAAAAACACTCTGTATGTCGTTTCCGCGTGTATTATTTTCCACGGGCCAAAATGAGAGTTAAAATATAAAGTGCGAGTAGATAATAATACACTGGTAATCCTATATCTTGCTATATTTTCCATATTATTTTTTATTCTCTCCTAATTTTTATATTTATTATATATCGTGTTTTATTCTTCTCTCATTTCCATGATACTTTTAATACGCAAATACTAAAAAGTTAATTATTTTCCTTTCATTTACTCGCATGTTTGATTGGTGACGCTTAAGGGACTCGAAAATATTATATTCAGGTATCGGTGATTATATATCACCGATCAAACGATCTTCTATCGCGTTGCTGCCAATCATTGAAGTGGAAACTCGCCGCAGCCTCCCCTCGATTCACTGCGGTCCGGATCGCTTTCAATTTCCCCGACTTTTCCCGACTCCGCGACCGCCTACTGTTCATCATTCGCGAAACAATGTCACTTCCCCCCTCTCGACGGAGTGCGCTCGATATCACTCGATATCGCGTCCGCGTAATTTCGAGCGTCGTGACTTACGGCCCCGTCGAGGATACCGCAGCTATGGGAGACCAAGGCACTCCGAGACGTCACCACGCGGAAAATAAAGCTTGTATACGTCGGACGCGAGCAGCATCCCGGTTCCCCAGGTCGAATTACGGTCCTCTCGCGGGACGCAATTCGGAATTACAAACCCGCGCAAAAAGTGCGACTAATCCGCGCGCCATTCCTCTCGCCTAATTGCTAATTAACGTAATTAGTCGGTCTTGAGAATCACTCTTGAGTATTACGTTACTCCCAGTGATCGGAGGTACATCCGAATTTTTCGTATTGCTCCTGAGAAATGTCTTTTTTTTTATTAATGTACAATGTAACAAGGCAATTTTTCTTTTCCGCGATGACTCTCTACTTCGGGAAAGAACTTTTCCTCATTTTAACCATAAATTCTTTGATAGCCGAGTTCCATTAACGTAATTAATTTGTTCGCTTAATTCGTGCGGCTTTTTACAACTCTTTCTTTGTGACGCAAGTAAATATAATTATAAATAATGTTTTCGCATAAATGCAATTTATATAAATAAAATTTATGTCAAGGTAATATTTATAATTATATTTACTTGTGTATCGCGAAAGAACTGCGAAATGTGACGTGAAATGAACGAATTGCAGTTACATTTACTTGTAGTACTCGTACACGAAAGTTACTTAATTTAAAATAATAATTTTCATATTCCTATATAAAGTATTTATACAAATTATGCATTATACCTGCAGAAGTTATAAATTATAATTTATATAACACATAAAAAGCACAGGATTATTCGAACGAAAATATATGGAAAATATGATGGCCATATATTTTTTTTTTGCGGTAAAACGTTTTCTATTGGTCCGCAATATAATTTTCTTTTCCGCAACGGGAAATGTAGCCTCTTCGGGATGTAGCCATGAAGTCTGTCTAATGGTTGGAGTGACATCCAATGTTCTGCGCTCTCTGCTGCAACTGACTTTATTGAACCGACATATTTAACGTTCATAATGACTGGGATGCCGACGACCGCGACGATTGTTAACCGCGGAAATAGCGCTGTCAGTGTCACATGCCACGCGGCGATTGCACGATTGCCGCACGGTAAACTACCCCGGCTACACTAACCCGTCTGAATTATGCTGATTTTTATTCAAAACACGCCGAGCGCTTTATCCGAAATGTCAACGCTCGAAATGAGAGGAATACTAATCGCGGTTACGTTAATTAATGCGCGTTAACTCTACCTAAACGGGCAAAAGCAGGGAATATTCGAGAGATCTCTTCTATTATAATTTTTTTTTTGTTGGAAGTAGAAGAGAACGAATCAGAAAAAGATCCCAGTTATATTTGTTGAGAGAATCGAAAAGTTTCTGTTTGTTATTCCCGCTCTGTCATTCTTGTTATATCCTCTCATTGAAAAAAAATCTCCATTAAAAATATACATATATAATCTATAATTTATATTGTACATACACAGTAATATACATTAATATTTTGTATTACGTGTTAATATTTATCTATAATTAATAGTTCTCATTCTCGTAGATGTTTAAAAGCTTTTTTTCATTTCGTGATTAAAAGGGCAGAAATTATTAGAGTAGAAAAAAAGTTAATTTAATAACAGATAAAATATCATTGATATTATAAGTATTATATAAGTTGTGTACATATAATGGAGATTTTTTCGAGGCAGGCGAGGATATAACAGGAAAAGCGCAACAGTTTTAGTGAACTATTTTATCGCAGATATCTCAATAAAAATACCGATGTCGCCGTAGAAGGGACTGATAGTATCAGTTATCATTTTTATCTCGCGAAGGGGACGACTTGTCGGTGTTCAAACGCAAAAGTGCATCGCGTACCAATTTCTCACGAGAAAAGATCCCCAACCCAGAAATTTAAAAAATTATAATATTTTGGCAAGATATAGAGGATGTCCTCTTATGTAATAAGCTATTTTTTTGCTGCCCGAATTTATCTCAAGGAGTTAAAATCTTTAGGAGTTCGTTTTTGTTTTATTATTCCCCAATAAAAAATAGAAAAAAACTTGTAACGGAAACTTATTTCTTTCAATGAAATTTATCGATTAGAAAACTTATCGATTGTTTAAGAAATTATAAAAAATATATAAAACAATAGTAAAAGGAATAAATATTCAATATTTTTATATTTTCTACACAATTTTTTTATATAATATACTTTATATAATATACTTTATAAAATATAACATGTGTTGTACTCAACCTCACATTATTTACTTATATAAAATTATATGAAATTACGTTAACGCATAAATAAACCTAAATAAACAAACATGTAAACAATTATATAATACACATATTATATAATTAACAATTATATAATGCATATATATTACATAATTAACAATTGTATAATATATGTATTAGAAAAGTGTAAATATATAAATATACAAAAATATTGTAATTATATAATTTATGTAATTTTATATAATCTTATAAGACAAACGTGAAAATGGCCAATCTCTAGAAATGTGATTTTATTTCTTCAGAATTGAATTAAATTTGAGCAATAAAAAATTGCTTATTATATATCAGGACAACTTCTAAGTAACTCGCTAAAGTTTTATAATTTTTTTAATTTCCAAGTCGGGAGAATCTGCCTTTGTCAGAAAGGATAGCTGTGACGTGACGCGTTCTCACGTTTACGCCGCGAGCGTTATCTTCCATCCGTCTTGCGTCTATAGCAAAAATTGCACGCGCAATTTGATAGATTAAACTACAAGCAGCGCGATACGCCGCCGTTTAGCTTCGTTATCCCGCTACGGCTTCTTCATCCGCATCCTCCGAATAACTTGCTGTTATTGTTAACTTTAGCAATTAACACATACGAACTCGAGATAAGCGTGTGGCGTTAACCTTGTGTTGCATCAGTTTGTTGGCATTCTTAGATAAACGCAGCTTCAAATAACTTATTCTCCTCACGTCTGACACTCTCGATACGATCGAATTTCTTCTAAAACACAAGATTGTGTATATTGTTTGAGAAAGACGCCTAAACAGGTATGAGAACAAGTAACATATATTAACATATTAATATTTTCAAAATATGTATACAATATTTAAATATTAATGATATTTTAACTATTATTAAATTAACTTTTTGTTTTAATAATCCCTGCCCTTTTAGTTTTAACAAAACAATAAGAATTTTAGCTTTTAAGAATAAAAAAAGAGTAAAAATTATTATATTTAATAATAAAAAATATTAATACGTATCGATGTATTTTCTATTTTATTAAATACAACTAATGATTCTAATCAGTAAGAACACGTAATGATAAAAAATTTTAATAATTTAATGGTGCAGCAACGTGATTGCATTCACATAACGATTAAAGAGGTAGTTTTAGGAGCCGAAATAATGCAACAGTTAAATTTGAAACAAGACTTCGTTAATCTGTCGTGATAAACCGCCAAGATTCTTGAAATTCTCCAAGCTCATTTCCGTTCCGTCCGCATTCCTGCGGTCCGATGGTGCGTTTAGGATTAATAATAAAGGAGAGCTAGTTCGGCGTAAAGAGTCGGAGTACTTTCCTGCGAAAGGAGGCCCCGGTACAGCTTCCGTGCCGCTCTACATCCCCCGTCGCGAATGTCTTTAATCATTCACGCGATTAGGTCTCGATCGCACGCTAAACGCAATCCCCAACGCGCTACCGTTTCTCCGATGGCAATGACCGAATCTATAATTCAACCGGAATTCCACTGGAATAAATAAAGGGAGCGTGCATTCGAGGAGGAGGAAAGAGAGTCGGAAAGTCCATGTGCGGGGAAAATAGCGAGAGTGACGTGAATGTAGTCTGCGTAGGAATGCGCTCTCTCGCGCACAATTGAATCCGCACGAATTAAATTATATGTAAAATAACATTGGAGCGCGTGTATCCTATCTGTTTGAGCGTAATTATAGCGTATATAACTCCGCGCCCGTATTATAAGTACGATAAAATCACGTATAAATTTATCGAAATGCGCCGCGCGCGCAATTATACATGTGTGAATTACAAATAATTAATCCGAAATTTAAATGCACATTTACGCTATCTAAATTATTAGTGAAGTCGCGTGGTGTATTTGCGCAATACGGGGACACTTTGCAGCGGCGTATTTCGATACTAAATACTAATATCACCGATATTGCGCTAAATTGAGCGCGGTCGCGTAAGTTAATGGCGAGCGATAACGCAACGGGCTTAAACGAGTATTAACCACGATAACGCATAGTTGTTTCAACATTAAGTATGTACGTTTTAGGTTGAAATATCTCAGCGTAATACCGCCGAACGTGCGGGCACGGCGGACGACACGCGCACGATACCGACACGAGGGATAAGAAAAACGGGCGCGGCGAACAGGAAATCGACACATGGCCGATTAGTGCAATCAAGCAGAATTCTCAAGTAGCGCGTAATCGGAAATACCTGAGCTGCGTCGCTGAAATTTAGCCCAAGATTGCAGTTCGCCCCCTCCCGTCCCTCACCGACCCATTAGCGCTGATTCAGCCGCATGGTGAATAGTAGCGGCTTGAGTCGACCCCCGACTGACCCGAATGAATTTATCAGAGGGACTCGGAGAGAGAGAGAGAGAGAGACAGAGAGAGGATGTCGCATTTTCTTCTCCCCTATCCTCGGGCATCTCCCCCTTATTCCCACCGTTCCGAATTCGTCCGACTAATTTTGAATCGCGCTACGGCGAATTTCGTATTCGGATGTACGTTTCGTCGATATCCGCGCTAGCTTCGATCCGGAATGAGCGAGATGTAAGGGGGCCAATCGTTGTCCGTCGAGCACGCCATTGAATTCCCGGTGGAAAATATGTAATCTTATGCACGAGTTAATTTCGGAAGCTGGAAATCCGGTTATTGCAGCCATTTATTGTCGGAAATTTTCGGTAATATTCTCAGATGAACTGATATATTCCCGTCGTCGCTAATAAGTACATATAATTGGGATTATATTAATTACCAATCCCGAAATGGATAGGCAAATGGCGAAACTGGTGTGTACTTGGTCACTCAATTTCGGAAATGGCTACACAGGCTCGCGGCCAAGTTTCGCGATTCGCCACTTTCCGACAGGGCGTTCGGCGAAAAAAAAAAAGAAAAAAAACTGCGACACGTGCGATTAACGCAAACCGAGTCGTGTCGCGCTGCTGATGCGCCGCGCTTTCACCGAGGTGAGCATATTGGATCAGGACAACTTCTTAACGTCCTACTTCGCCAGGCATTATTGTGTAATACCTGCATTCCACTAGAATTGCACCAGCGTGGCGTCCCAATGGCCGCCGAAATATCAGCCGCATTTGCGGAAAAGCGCATCGCCCGAAATAACGCGCCGTACTCAGCGATAAGCGAACTAATTTCGTGAAAAGCCCTCATATTTTGATAATACTGGTGCAGGGAAATTATTAGGTAATCGAGCATTATACAGAACGGTTCCGAAATAATTATGAAATAATTACAAATTGGATGTGATAATTGCTTGGAGGAATTATTATAGCCGATTATCATCCAAATTGTAAACCTAAAAGAATAAGAATCTAAAAAGATTATTACTAGAGATCGTGTAATTTCGAATAATACAAATTACGAATCGCACTATCGAGCGAAGAATGGGATCTAGAACAACGCGGATATTTTTACGCTTTTAAAGATTTAAAGATAAATCACCGATGAGCGAGCCTTAACGGGTCGCAACGCACGAATGACAGTTGTACGATAATCGTTAATTAAGCACGATCGTTCGTCTCACCCGTGCCCATTCAGCACTTTTGTCCCGTGGCTCCTCTCTTCGTCCAATATCTCACGGACGAAACGTACGTCCGTTTTTACCGGACGGTCGTCTTCGGGCGCCCCTGTGAGAGAAAGAAAAAAAAAAAGACGAAGGACTCTATATGTCACCGGAATTCTTTCTAGGGGGGGGCCAGGAAATGGCTCTCATCTTCGATGGCTTCCTGCCTATGACAAAAAGAATGCACGCGCGCGCGCACAGGTCTCTCGTCGTCCCTTTGCGTCCCCCTCGGCGTCTCTTCCCTCCCTCTCCCAGACGCTTTTGTTCCCGGAGTGCGTCGCGACGCACTCGAGATGCGACTGCAGAAAATGCGAGGTTTCGCCGTTTGTCTCGTAGCTCCGGCGACCGGAAGTGGGGAACCGGAGACGAGAATGTCGCGTTCCGCTCGCGATTTGCGATGTTAATCCGCGCTAAACGCGACGTTCGGGCGGGCGATTCCCGGGGCCGTTAATCGGGACGGCGAGATAAGTGGTTCGACATTTTTCACCCCGACGATGAAAGATGAAGATTGATGGATGGATACGCGGGCGGGATTTACGCGAGGACTCTTTGGGGAAAATTAATTCAGCAATCTCGTAACCGTCTCGCACACACGCGTTTCCGGAATTATTTGATTCGCGGATATTAATTATTACGGAAATGGAGTTTCAACGGCGGAACGAGTGTAAATTTGTAGCACCGAGTCGTTATAGGGATTTTCGACATTTTTCGACCTTTTTCACTCTTTTTTGTAATAAATATATTCTTTCATTATATGTACAAAAGTTAAACGAGTAGATATTTCGAAATCATGGATTTTAATGGATTTAATGGATATTTCATAATATAGCGTGAAATATCATTCTATTATTTATTATAAATTTTAACGCTAAAAATAAGCACTGAATAGCAATTTTCATGCGCAAGAAAAGTAATTATATCGCATTTAAATTATCTTTATCGGCTAATCCTACATGATAAACATTGTTTATGCAATCCATAATCAGCGCATAAAAAAATGCGCTTATTTCAAACTTATGTAGCAAATGTGATTCATATTTGCCTAATCTTCTTTGATATGATCCTAATTATTGTTTTTCGTTTAGTTCTCTCGACTGTTTTATATTTAACGACGTTTCGACCGACATGATGCGCCGTCAATGTGGAGCCCTGCGATTTTCTTCCCTGTCCATTCTTCGACCCTGTGCCCCGGCACCCTCGTGCGCCAACATAGAAATGCATACACAGGGTGTTCCAAACTCAACGGGTGTCCCTTATCGAGAATGTCCTTCATAATAATAAATCATTGGAAATAAAAAAACTTTCGAGGAATTTATCCTTTCTAAAATTATCAGAAGATGGGAAAGAGGGGAGAGAAAGAGGAAAAAAAAATAAAAAAAAATCGCAATTCTCAACTAATCTCCAGGCGGAATTTGCTCCAACGGATTTTTATTTCGCAGCTTACAAAGGAACTTTATACACAGAATCGGAGACCTTCTGGATTTCTATCTCGTCGCGTTTCCGTCGAGCGGAAAAAAAACGGAAAAGACGGCCGCGATAGACCTGAGACACCCGGTATACGCCGATACACGGCGTACGTGCGTACGTACGCCGACGTCTGGTCGGGGGCCACGCACATGCGTGCGTTCCCGTGTCCCTACGTTCATTCATTCAAACACACATCGACCTCGTTGTACGCCGCAGCGAGGACGTGAGAAGAGGGGACACGACAGTGTGTTGTCGGAAGGGGGAGGCGGCGGGGGAACAACCGAGAGTCGGAGAGACGGAAAGATTAGCGAAGGGAGCAAAGCGTCGAGCGGCGAGAGAGACAAGGGGGACCGCTCCCTCCCTCCCGTTATTTTTCCCGACCGGGCGCGGAACGTCCGTCGCTTCGCTTTTCCGCGGGCAGATTTGCACGGACGAGCGGCTCGCGGCGCGGATACTCGCGCAGCTGTGTCGTCGATCATTTAACGACCGATGACGGAATCCTCCGGCGAGAGAACGTTGGACAACATCCGCATCCGACGTCCATGACACTCCCCTTATTACTGCCGCTTGCGTATCAATCGATCGGCGCGACGCGGAAGAATGAATAAAGGAAAACGACGTGTATTAATAATAACAGTATAATCCCGCGGGTTATTCTCGATACGTTATTGCCTTCCCATTCATTCGTTCGTCGCGCAGATCTGGCACGTACGGGGCTTACGNACGAGGGCACTCATACACCGCCGGTACGCGATGATTGCTAATCGGACATGTCGAAACGCACACACGCGCGTTTTCTTACGCTGTACGCCGTAACCATTTGCAAGTGCAATATTGACAGTGTTATAAAATTTAAACGCGTTCATCAGCGGTACCAGCAGAGTCATTATATTTTAATAATGAGAACGGCTCGGACAGATTTCAAGCGGTGCTGCGGAGCCAATATCCTATTTCTGAAATTGTCAGATTTTATATACATATACCGAACGAAAACATTTTATACAGAATTTAATATACAGAATTGAAGTTTTACATCTCTTATTATATGTGATACATTTTTAGTACTAGAGTCTCTCTCTTTCTCATTTTTGTTATTCTGAGATTAAATATAAAATATTATGGATTTTATCCTTATTATATTTTCTTATCTTTTATTTATTATCTTTATCAGCTCTTATTTTTTTATTATTAAAATTTCTGACACACGTGATAAGTTTAAAAAGGATTAAAATAGTTTTTGTTCTACTTTTTTTCAATAGCACATTCACGTAAAAAAATGTTCTTCACTCGGTTGTAACGTTGATGTGACACGTGAAAAGGTGTGACACTCTTAAATTTCTCTTTCCGTTCTCACTTTCTCATCTCTGTCATTATATTCAATTTCTTTCGTTTATTTTTCGCTCTCATTTCTGAACTCATTTTCTTGAAAAAAAGGAAGACATCCCGCGCGTATCGTAGATCCTGTGTGAGAGTTAACTCGAGATCGTCGCGTGAATTTTGTCGAGCGTCGGCGCACGCGTCGCAGTCATGATCGTCCCGTTTTCCGACAGTGAAAGGGAACGAGGGAGAAAGAAAGAAAAAGAGAGAGAAAGAGAGAGAGAGAGAAAGAAGTTCAGAAAGGGCGAGAGAGCAGCTTTTCAACAACGCGCCAGAGTCGCGGAATAGAGAACGAGGTTGCGGCAGAGTTCTCATTCCCTCGCGATACCGTCGTCTGCTTGCCTCTCCGGCCTCCCCCTACCGTTTCTCCTTGTCCGCTCTCTTGTGTGTGGCCTCTTCTTCTCCCCATAGTATTCTTCGTCACCCTTTAGCTTCGCTCCGTTCCGTTCCTTTCGCGACGCGCTGCACGCTTCTCGCGCTCTCGTACTTCCTACGTGCGCGCGCTGCGATGCACTCCGTCCCTTTTTCCCGGCTTTCCTTCATCTCATCCTCTCCCCGCCTCCACCTCTGTCCTTATAAGAGAACATCGCCCGCTCGTTTCAGTAAAGGGTGAGCGAAATAAAGCTCCGCTATTGCGCGAAGATATTGCGAGGAAAGGAGACCTCGTTTTTTTGTGTGTCTAATATGCGCTTTCTATTAGATGCATATCACTTTTTTATTAAAGAATCGATCGATAGTGCTATTATTCTTGAGAATAAAGTGACAAGGGAATAAACGAGGATGACAACGTCAAACGTCAATAAGTTTTGAATAGCAATAAAGAATTGAAGATTCGCGAATTAAGTCTTGCAGCGGTTGTGAAGCACGAGAAAATCTTGCTCTTGATGTAATTTTACTCCGACTTTAAATCAACAATCCTTAATTTGAAGACAAATGTTAGAAAGTTGTCGGAGGAAGAGAAAGAGAGAGCGAGAGGGAAAAAGAAAATAGGAAAGACTTGAAACGATCCGACGCTTACACACAAAGCTCGGAGACGTCGTCAAAGGACGTCGTGAAATCGCCGAAGAATCCTCCGGAGGATTAAGGCGCGCGGGCGCATCGAGCCACTTTAAATAAAAGTAGAAAAGAAAAAGATCTCGTCGACGACAGGCATGAGAGGAGCGCGAGGCTCGATCCTCCTTCGTTCTCCCGGATTTACATCTCGAGAGTCGCGCGAGAGGGGGGAGGGACTCAAAGGGATCTGCGAAAATTCGAACAAATGTCCGCAGCCGCGCCGCGCCGCGCCGGATCCGAGCGGGACGTCGTCGTAAGCCGACGTCGTCGATTTTGCGTTACGCTATAAAGCGCGTGCACGAGGGAGAGAATACCGAGAATGTCGAAACCGTACAACGCCCGAGAGGCAGGCAGGCAGGTAGGTAGGTAGATAGGTAGGCGTCAACCGACGACGACGCCGCGACGCCGCTGTCGAGGAACGCGCGACGGAGCGAGAGAGGACTTCGGGGGTGGCCCCGGCATCGATCGTGAGATAGTTCCTAGAACGTGCGATTGATTGATGGTATCCCCCCATCCCCCGTGCGCGCCGTGCGAACTCAATCGCGCCGGGAGGAAGAAACTCTCTCGACGAAAAACCCTTTTCCCCAGACGGGGAGTGTCTCGCCCCGCGGAACTCACGAGCTCCGTGGGATAATTATGGGCGGCCGGATCAGCGGACACGATCGTCTGAAATCTGTCGGGTGGATCATGCGGAAGAAGCACGTCGACCTACATCCGCGGCACGGCCGAAGGATGAGAAACGGAAAAAGTACAGCTGCTCGAATTAGCGGCGTAATGGCGTTAATATAGTGCCCGGGAGAAACAAATGAGTAGTTATAAAAATGGACAATGGCATAACTGAAAGCAAGAGTAATAATTAGCGGTTACATAAGCGCAACGTGAATGAATAAAAAGTGAATGAATTCTCTCACGCGAGATATATATCTTTACCGATTTTTGCATTTCTAAATTTTATGCCTTGATCTATTGAAATGCGTTCAAACTTTCGTATTTCTAAAAATATATATATCTGAAGTATACATTTAAAATATCTTTTAATGTAATATACAAGATATTAGATTTCTGACATATACGTATTTCTTAATATATTACTTAAATATATTTACATATCTACATTTAAGATATGCAATTTAAATATATGCATTTAGTTTTCAATAACTTCATAAACTGTAATCATTATACATATATATTATATATTTATATATTTGAAGGGATAGTTTAGATTTCAACCGAATCTTCTCTTTTCAATAAATTAATTAATTCTTAAACTGCGAACCAATTAAACTTATAATTGTTATGTCAGGAAAATGCCAAATAATTAAATTATGCCAGCATAATGCGGGAAACTAAAGAGAAACATCAATTGCATTAATGCGCGGCGAAAGCCGCGCTATACCACGTTGGTAAAAAACATTTACTCGGACGTGAATTCGTCAACACGGATATTTTCGCATTTCACGCGTAATGAAAAAGAATCGCGCAAATGCTGCATCGCGTACGTTAAAAAAAAAAAAGAGATAATAATAATGCACTCGCGGCGGTCGTTTTCGGCGCGGTGATTTTTCGCGTCATAATTTCGTGGGAAATTTATGGGAAAGCGCAAATAATTGCGACGCGAATTCGAGGCCGACCTGAGGCTGATCGCGCGAGATTTACCGGAACGCAAAGAGGGGGATTTTCGAGCTACACCCTCACCACCCTCTAACCCTTCACCCCTCGTGACGGATAGCTCGAAGCGGAACAGATTGCTCTTATCGAGCGGGCTCTCGCGTTGCATCGATCACCGATATAATGCACGTCGGCACGTTTTTACGTTTCCAGATTTGACTTCTCTCTTTCTCTCTCTTTTCCTCTCTCTCTCTCTTTCTCTCTCTCGGACCGAAGGGAGATTTTTCGTGTTTTTTCGTGCGATTTGCCCAGCAATCGCAACGGAACACGCATACGGAATCTGTTATGCATTCTGCTCGATCAATTAATTCTCGTACACTTTGATGAAAAAAAAAAATAATAGATAAAGAAAATCAAATGTTTATGACGTTTATTACATGTTATATAAAATAGCTAATTTGGAGAGATATTTAATTTGATAAAGTATAGTTTGGTAAGGTTTGTAAGGTATCCGATGATTGCATTAAAAATTTCTCGAGAAAGAAATTGACTGATTATCGGATTGAAAGGCAGACTTGATATATTTTTAATAGTGATATTCCGCCAGCAAAAACATAGAAAATTTCATACAATTATTATACGTTTGAGAGAGATATAAAAATGCTATTTTATCGAAGATGACGAGTCCCAGGGATCGTTATTCGGGAAAAAATATTTGCTTTTGAAAGTCAATTCTCAAATTTATCTCGCGCGTCTCGTGTCCCGCATAAAAGAGGGATAAATAAATTTCCGGCGTGCTCCCAAGGTACGCGACGTTGTCACGAGAATTTAACGATTCCACGAAGGGGGCGAAGGGAAAAGTCGCGGGGGATCGCGCGGTCACACCCGGTCTTTTCCTCAGCCATTTAGATTTCTCGCCGCGAGTGCCGGCGGGATAGAGGCGCGCGAGCTCGTACGGACGGACAGATCAACGGGCGCGGACTATTTCGCAAATGAGATCTGAAGGGGGTGGGCAAATTATACGGCAGCGTACGGCCTTTCGAGAATACCGGCCTCCCCCTTACGTGTAATTACGCGATCGTATTTACATACGCGCGTCCCGCGGCCATTATCGCCCGGCGAGATCTTTATTTTGCATATTTCGAGCAGCCGCACGCACGCACCGCAAATCAGTCGCGCGGACGAGACGTCTTGGCGCGAACAAAGACCGGAAAAATACGAATTTCTAATCGCGCGGTGTAATCGTAACGCGTGCGACTCGATTGTTGCCGACTGCCTGCAATGAGAAAAAAAATCCGCGGTTGTAATAAAGGAGCGAAAGCGCTGTGAGAAAAACCGGGGAAAACGCAGACTGACCCAGAATTACAGACTCGTCGCTCAGCTCGATTTATCCCGCGGACGTACAGAGGCGATATTGTGAACGTTTTAAAATAAGCTTCAAATAAAAAAAATATTAACTCTCATTTTCAAAATAAGTTGAATAAATATAAGATATAGATAAAAATGCAATTCAGTATATAATTAAAGGTAATTTAAAAAAAAACTTTTCTCTGGCTGTAGTGGAAATAAAAATTTTAATCGCGAATGTACATTAATTTTAATGAAAAATTTCTCGAGGTTCGGGCGGAGTTAATAGAAATTTAATGCGGAGTTTGATATTTTCGCCGAGACGGTCGATACGAATTTAATTAAAAATCCGCGACCTGGATTGCCGGCCAGTCGTTTTCCGGCGGAGAGAACCCCTTCCGGGGGAGAAATCTTCATCGATCGCGGAGACCGTCGCCGGCGGCGGGACGGATGATTTTCGTTCGTCCTCCGGAGGCTCCGTTCTTCGCGAAGAGGCGAACGCGACGCTCGTGAATCTGTCGTGACGTGTGAAAAAATCTAATATGCCCGACACCATTACGGGAATAAATTCGCCCGCGGGCGGCGTCGCCCTACATTCTCGTCCGCGGTCCTGCGCGGCGGAGAATTACCGATCCGACGCGGATCGTCAAACGGAAACGGGACAAGCCCAGGGCCTCGATCGCCCGTGGAGCGGACCGCCGAGCGAAATGAACATCGACGGCCCAAAGTGGATTATTAAATCCGATTTAAAAATTTGTCCCGATCCCGAGGCGCGCCAAACACCATCCCGCCAGAGCATTATTACCACGGAGCGGATTATCGAGAGAGGCACGGTAAAAAATTTGTTATCAATCACACGCGGATCGACAGTCGGAACGACAAAATCGGCCGTTAAACCCCTGTGAAAAACCGCCGATCCGCGGCGAATCGTCAAATACAGCCGCGGACATTATTAGCCCAGAGCAGATTATCGAGTGCGAAGAGATCAGTCGCGAAAGCAGATCAAACGCGATCGAAAATAATCAGTGTTTCACCAGCAAAATGCGTGCCGCGTGTCCTCCCGTCCATTTTTCATGTCGCATTATTTCTGTTCAAGTATTACGAGACTAAATTCACGGATAATCGCAGTAAATTACGTCCGACCTGACTGATTAATTTTTCTCATGCATCATCCTTATGGCAGATAAAAAAAATTTATTATTACGCATTAGATGAATTAACAGACGGATTATCCGTCTGTTTCCCTGGAGGTCTTCCTGTCCCTCCCCCGCTTCCCCGCCATACGTTATTTCCCATTATCGTACAAATGCGACAGTAATTGGTTTTCTATCATTGCGCGCGCGTTAATGGCAATTTTAAATTAACGCCGGTGGATATCCGTCGTAATTAACGGTTCAACTGTTTCAATGCAAGCCACTGTCGTTATAGGATATATATTACCAAACGGGGGGGGGGGGAGGGAGCCCATCTCTCATGTGCGCGCACGCGACGCTGCGCGACGCCATTTACTCGGTGTAATTAATACCTTTTTCGGATGTGCATTAAATTTCCGCATTACAGCACCCGTTCGGTATCATTCAACGAGCCGCGACGCGATCCGCGATTCTTTCTCCTCCCGCGGGAGTAGGCGGGGATAAACGACCGGCTCGTCTTCTCTTCGCTCACTCTCCTCCCTTTCCGCTTCCGCTTCCGGCGCGATGCGCGCCATCCGCGCATGATTGTTAATATACCGTTTTATTAATTCACGAGAATTGTCACCGCGCGCGCGCGCACTTTAAGCGCCTTTCCGAGCCTTTTGTGAGCGCCTTTATGATTCTTTCCCTGCAACGACGGGATGAATCTTTAAGAATGAATTTTCCTCTACGCTCGCGGAAGCGCCGACATGCGGAAATTGCGGTCCCTCTACTGGGCTGCTTGTGAAATTATCAATAACAATGAAGTAATCACAATATAATATACATAATAAATTGCAATATTAAGGGGAGATTTACACGAACGAGAAGATGTAAAATACAGAAGGGGTCGCGTAATGTGAAAATGTCAGTTGCCATTTGTAACAAAGAGATGTGAAAAATATTAATATAAACCATCGATGTAAATGAGATGGAGCAAATGATAATAAGAAGCGGGAAATTATCACGGTTATCATGAATCGTAAATACGGCTCAGTCCAATTGCCCGAAAATTTTGCGCTATCACGTCCGCGTCTCGCGAACTAAAACTCTCGGAGCACCGCGCGTAAATTAAACGCATTATGATCACAAATTCATACAGTGTACTTGCCCAAACGATAACCGGAATGGGGGTTCGTTATTTTTCCGCCGCGGCGGGCAGTATGTTCATTTCGCCGCTGGCAATCAAGTGCTCTCATTAATAAAGCATTTGGAGCATAAATTAATTATCGCCCCAGTCCGATCATCCCGCCTTTCCGCGCGGAGAGTTTCCCGTCCTGTTTTCTCTTTACGTTGATCGTAACCCACCCGACTATTCCGAAAATCGACCCATTCGTTTGCGGAGTCGACGGTACTCCTCTCTCGAAAGAGAGAGAAAGAGAAACACGCCGGATTACTTTCGTCGATCCCTTTTTCTATCTTGATGACCGAATATCGCGAGTAATCTCGCGCTACGAGCGACACACGATTCCCAGAGCCGCCTCTTTCTATCTTTCTTTCTCAATGGACGCTAATTTACGTCGAGGTTTTCGTAGCCGGCCGCAGAAAATCCGCAGTAAATCGAAAAGCGCGATAAAAAGAGCGCCCGGGCGAGAAATTAATCGTAGCCCGGAAGGTGTCTCGGACGTGTTAAGTGATGAATTAAAAGGATTTCTCCGCCGATGGACGAGATACCGTGGACCAACAACTAATTACGGATTACGGCGCCTAAATCAATCGCCGGGGCTTTGCGAGATATAATACAAATGAAAAATTACGATAAACGAATGAAAATAACAGGGAAAGATAACAGCGCTGGCCAATATTCAGCTGTCGTCTTTTTTTTTTATATTTAACGCTAAACGTGATTTATCAATTTCAAATTATATTCATGTACATGAGAAATGTGACATTCTCTCGATACGGATTTCATTTAGATCGAAATATGACTTCACGCGTATTAACTTATGATTCAGGTTTAATTATGTAGCTGATAAGAATTTTCTCTATACCTATAAATAGATAGAAAACTTTTTTCTAATTTATCTTTTCAGAAGATACGTAAATAGATATAATCGATAAGATTATTTTCCAGAGTAACACGTGTGTACAGAGAAAAATTTTCATTCTTCTTCCTTTCAGGGAACATCATCCACTGCTCGGGAGCACGAGACGCAAATCAGCTGGTATGTCAAATAATCAGCTGGTTGACTCCTGTCTGTAAGTGTCTTTCTCTATGTTAAAATAAACCGTCGGTAGACCGCGGCAAAATTCTCACACGCTTCTCCATTTATCGTGTACGATAAGAAATAAACATTGTATCTCGTCGTACACAGAAAAAACATTAATCTCAAATCAACGATATTAGTTTCATATATATGCAAAGTAAAATATATATGCAGTTTCATATATATGCAAAAATCTTCTTTTAAGATTTTGATAATCTTAAACAAAAACGAAATTTCTTTATGTGAGCAAGTTATTGTCTGTTTAAGTTTATCAAAATCTTTAAAGAAGATTTTATATTTTTGCGTATATATGAAACTAATATTGTTGATTTGAGATTAATGTTTTTTTCTGTGTGTGTCATATATAATATCACTCGCTCGTCGAGCCGTTTCATTATCATCGATCGCATAGATCTCCCATAGTCATTACACTTTTCCACTTTTTCTTTTTTTCCCTTTAACAATTTGTAGTCCGCAATGAACTATGCGAGCATTTTCTCGGGTTCTCGCACTAAAGTCCAGTCTTACTCCCTGACGACTTTGACGTCAACTTTCCTTTGCGATAATTCAGGCATAATTACAAAGTTACCTAACGTGAAAGATTAGAAAGGTTTTCGGCGCGTTAAGCTTCGAGCTTGCAAAATAAACAACGAAGCCTCGTTTTCTCCATGGATTGCCAGCGAGCTGCGTTGCAAGTTGTCTCAATTCAAACGGTCTTAATTCTTCTCGCATTTGAATTTCGTAAAAAAACGTTAAGAAAACCGAGACCGCGCACGATGGTGCGTCTCCGGCGAAAAAGACAGTTACAACGACACTAGACACAAATATTGCCGACGAACGATTTTGATAATTCTGCGAATGATCAACCATTAGGCTGGTGAATCGCCGGATTGAGCAGAGACAGGAGCACAACATAACTCGCACTGAGATCACGCAGAGGTGACTAACATGCATTAATCATGCGGTTGCTCACGCTGAAAGTCGCGGGAGCGTACGATCAATTTTACTCCGGATTAATTACGAACTCTTCCCAGTGTCGATCTGCTATCGCCAACTAATGGCGATTTACATGCGCGTGTGTAATCTTATTAGCCTGCAATTGGAGTAACAAAACTATGACAAAGAACGCCAATTTGCGCGGGTGACGAAGCGACCGTTATCGGCGACCATCTCCGCGACGATGCCACAACGGAATATCATCGCGCGCGTAACCCGTTACGAGCGCATTCTAAATTGCGGCGCGACCTAATTAACGCTAATTGACCCGACATAGTCGCGTAATTTTCTAATAACCCGCTAAATCCGCTAAGACGTACGTTAACGCTTTCGGAGTGAGTAACACCGCCGCACATCGACGCATGTTTGTGCAATCATTTAGCATGACGGAGTGACGTGTCCGAGAAGAAGGATGCTCCTTTAGTTGGTATCATTCTCCTCGAGATCGCCTAACTGTGTATGTGTGTGCATCGCCTTCGTTTTGTACACTTGGTTTGCTTTTTTCATTACGTGTCAATCACACGGGCAGGTGATGTTACTTGTCATCGTGCGATCGACTTTCGTGTAATTTATGATATAATTTGCGTATTCTTCAATTAATTCTTCCTGAAAATATCGATCTCGGCAACTTTTGATTAAAGGACGAAGCG
Organism: Tetramorium alpestre; assembly: GCA_021460005.1. Classification (NCBI taxonomy): domain Eukaryota; kingdom Metazoa; phylum Arthropoda; class Insecta; order Hymenoptera; family Formicidae; genus Tetramorium; species Tetramorium alpestre. Next base: position 605,339 of record JAJVSH010000005.1, on the reverse strand, counting down.
GTAAGTTAGTGCTCATCAATCAATTATTAATTAAAAAAGAAAATTTAAAATAGATAAAAGATAAAATAGCGAAAAAAACTTCACTAAAGAGAAATTAATCCTGAATCAATCGAAGAATATGGCTGAAAGTTCGGTAACCTGTTTCGTATTATTAGCTTGTTGCTATATGTTGCGTGTGCTACATTCCGTAGTTTATTATTTCAGACATGAATGAAATACCGCCGTATAAAATTATCATTTGACTGCCATATCGCTCATATCTAAGTGACGCATGAGTTCCCGCAAGGGGACTCCGCTATACATTTGTGGGTGATAGTTTTATTTTCGTGCTCTTAAAAACGATTTCATTAAGTATTTAGTATATTTAAATAAAAAGTAAAGTATTTAAATATACGATAAAATGATATACTATTAAAAACATAGCTATTAATTTTTTTATTTCTCTGCTTATATCTAATTCAATCATATACTGTTAAACGTTAAAGGATCAAGTTTAAATCAATTCTTGAAATAAAAGTAAATATTTTGTTATTTTTAATTACTATATATGTAACATTATTATTTTAATACAAAACAGGTAGTTAATATGATTGTTATTTAACTTCATTGTTTTAATTAAGTTACGATGTATTGAATAGGCGATTTAAAGAACGGTTAAAATTAGTCAAATTAAGTATAATTTAATATTACGAATTTAACAGTATAAAAACAATAACAGTAAAATAACATTATTTCAGTTTATGAAGGACAATTTTATTTATACCATTTAAAATTATTAAAAGGGAAATAAATAATATTTTATATATATCTATTAATATACATGTATGTAGCTTTTGTATTTTATTTATTTTGTAATATGATTCATATTTTATAAACAGCCCTGCATTTTTCGACTTTGAGCTCTGACAGAGCTCAAAGTCGAAATCAGCTTAGTAATCAGTATTATAATGCTAATCCTTGTTTCAGAAAGTAATACACTGTAGAATTTAGCTTTAAAGTGCATTATAAAATGTCAATTATCGTAAAATATATATTTTCCCCTTTTTTTCACTTTCCTGTAGCTTTCTTCTCTTAAACAGTACATTAGTATAATTATTATGAAGCATTTCCTCGCACGCTGAAATGTATAGCGAGTCTCAAAGAGAAACGTTCGTTTTCAGACGCGTCCTACAGGAGAAAGCCCCCGACATGCCGCAATATACGTAAGTTCACTATAGTCATTTACGATATCGCGCAGCGCTATATATACGCATTTCCGTCGATCTCTCATTTCTCTGATTCACCCACCGTAGCGGACAGGGCGACACGGATTACCATGGGAGTAACGGACAGGCGGACACCCACTCGTTGCATTCGTCTCATCTGTCCGTCCAGGAGGATCCGCTGCTTATCCGAACTCACAAGCAACAGACTTCTCAACAAGTGAGACTGCCGTCGATACTTCCCGCCCGAAATTTCGCGCGCGACCCGTTCTTACGAAAGTTCACTCACCTTTCGCTGTCGTCAGTTATAAGAGCACAGCTCAGTAGAGCAGCATTAAAGGAAATTTAATAATTCTTTATTATATTAACTGTATTTCTTTTAAATAACTTTAATATTTATATTAATATTTATATTAAATATGCATTTTTCATTTATTCACCGCTGACATCTGTCGTTAATTTTTTACTCCTAAACGTTTAAAATGAAAACAAAATGAATTTATTCGATTAATTTTATCGGAAATCATCGGGACTTTTGTCGCGCTCCATTTCGGCAATCTAATCCCGCCGTCGATATCGACGTAATCGCATTTCGTGAGCGCGGATATTAACGTACGTGTCGCGCGGCGAAAATCCCGTTGAATGAACAGGCGCGAAAGTGGGAACGTGATTGTGTGACGACGCGACTTTGCTTCCTCAGGTGACGACTGTGACGAAAGTCGTGCGCGAAGTTTCCCACATGGAGCCGGATCCGGGCGCGGTCAGTTACATGTCGGTGCCGTTGATGTCACAAGACTATCAGCACGCGGATCCCCGCTACCCCGCGGACCCATACATGGTCAGCTTCGATCATTACGATCCGTATCTGGGCTACCCACCGCAACCGGGATACCCGGGACCCCATGGCATCTACATGCCGCGCTCGCATTCTCCCCACAGCCCACACAGCCCTTCGGAACACAGTCGTGCTTCTCCGCCACATGGTACGTAACTTATCAGTGCCTCTTCTCATTTCATTTCATAATTTTCAATTGTCGCAGACAGCATTGTTAATGACAGTTTTATCGACGAGAGAAATATAAGCAAATATATATTGTTTATCGTAATATATCACTTGCAAATTTTTAATTTTTAATTATATACATTTATATGTATATGTATATACTTAAAATCTTAAAATTAGCAAGTAGTATTATATTACATTAATAAATAATATTATATTATACATATATACACATATGTATGTATATATAAACTTATTGGCCAACATATCAAAATTAAATTTATTATAATATACGTATAACGTGTGATATAATAAAGTATAGTATTATAATAAATATTAAATTCAATTTAATATATTATCCAATACGTATATGCATATGCTTTAAGAGTTTAAAATCAGCAAGTGGTATTATAAAAGAAAAACGATCATTTCTCAGTAAAATTTTTCTCCGCGCCGAGAAAGATTATTAAACGTAACGTGCTTCGAAAACGTTACCTCGTTTCTAAGACGTCTCGGGGGAGAGGCGGCGCACGAAGTGAATCTTCGATAACAACATAAACACGGTGATCTGTTTTCCGCAGAGTACATGCGCAAGGGTGCACCCTACGTGGAGGGTAGCTATAACGACATCGACCCTGGCTTAAACCCCGCTTTGCAGGACCATTATCGCATTACTCCGAGTCCAGGTGGTCCTGGAGATCAGTACGGTAGGTGAACAGACTCCAACAAGTGCGATTCGAGGAGGTCTCGTATTGCCGGCGTGAACCGCGGCGAACTCGATTTTAACGCGTCGTTCGCGCCGCGATTAGATCGCGTCACGTGCGACAACGGTAGCGGCGAAAACGCGCGCCTCCGTACGACGGGGATGCAGCATAATTCACTACGATTATCTCCCGACGTTACTTCACGTTCGTTCAAGATCGAATCGGCAACGCACGGAATACAGATGGTGCCGGCGAGCCTTCTCAACGTCTTCCTCGTGACGGAGGTCACATCCACCATTTATCTAACTCCTTTCTTCCCTTCCATCTATTAAACGGCTCCTTTAATATCGAAACGCGGATCGGTATCCTCCCCCCTCCCCTCTTTCCCCGAGCTCTCGTTAATGACTTAATGTGACTTATTAAGGCTATCCGTATTCCATTAAACGTGATTGAAAAATGACGTTATCTTCTTTTCACGATCGTTACGTGAAGTCGGATAGACGTGGCACGTATAAGAGACCATTTAATCTGCCATGTAATACGACATTTTATATTTTAATTTTAACCGTGATATATATCATGTTTAATGGTATATACGGTTTCAATTTGGTTTCAATCACTATAATGTATTGCCTCTTTTTCGGTACCTGTTTCGTTCGCGAGGTCAAATGAAAAATTAATCGTAAAATAGAAAATAAAGTACCTCTTTGCAATTAAAATTAGTAATTGATTATTTGAAAAATTTATATAAATGGTATTGATGTTACATTATGTAACATCATATGTATGTATGGAGTTTTTATTGATATACAAATAGTAGTACAATTAAAATGAATATGAACACTTCTCTCAAACCGACTGCCAAAATAACATCCCGCAATTGCTTTTCGCGCTTGTTCGTATTCGTTACTTAACACAACATACCGTGTAAAAGGAAATCCGATAAATAAAATCCTTAAAAATAAATTTTTTCTTTAGCGGTCGAAAGATTCCGTAAGTTCTGTGAAAGCACGGACGTAACAAATGCAAGACTATGCGAGCCGGCATATCCAATCCGCTCGCGCGCGATATTATATCTTTTCAAAGCGTATATATATATATATGAAGCCCCTGGAGGAAAGCATTAATATCTTCGAATCGCGAAGTGAAGATAAGCAGTTATCGCTAAAGATAACGTAAGTGAATTATGCGCTCCCAAGTGAGACTATTCGTCTTAGAGTTGGACGGTAACTTCGATAAGAACGACGTCAGATCGTGACAAGATTAGTAATCGATTAATAATTGATGGCCTGCCCGAATTCCGTTTCAGACGAGAGCAAAGTGGCCTATGGCTACGTGTCGCCGTCGCCGTACGGGCCCGTGGGTTACGGGCCCGCCGTGGGAGTCGGACCGGTGCCGAGCGACGTGCCCGGTTATGAAGAGGGCCACCCGGGGGTGCCCCTCACGTCAGCGGTGCCGCCCGGTATCTTCGAGGACGAGGTGCACCTGCAACGACTGCAATCGCGTCACCCGTCGGTGATGCCGGTGGGTATAGCGAGTCCGCTCGATGACGATCAGAAGTCTATGCGCTGGCGAGACCCGAATCTGTCCGAGGTGATCGGCTTCCTGAGCAACCCGAACAACGTAATCAAGGCGAATGCGGCCGCGTATCTGCAACACCTCTGCTACATGGACGATCCGAACAAGCAGAAGACGCGCAGCCTCGGCGGTATACCGCCGCTGGTGCAGCTGCTGGACCACGACAATCCGGACGTGTACAGGAACGCGTGCGGTGCGCTGCGGAATCTGTCGTACGGCCGGCAGAACGACGAGAACAAGCGCGCGATTAAGAACGCGGGCGGCGTGCCGGCCCTGATCAATCTGCTGCGACGAACGTCCGACGCGGAGGTCAAAGAGCTGGTTACGGGGGTACTGTGGAATCTATCATCGTGCGAAGTGAGTGATCCTCGAACCGCACGAAATTGTTGTAAAAAGTTAAAAAAACGAGAAGCGTTTCTCCTCGTGTTCAAATCTACAGTAAAAATCCTATTTTATTATATAAATAAAAAAAGTAAACAACTAAATATTTTTTCAAACAGAATTTAACTAAATTTTTTGTTTGATTCAACAAAATTGAAATTCCATTTTGTTGAATCAAACAAAAAAAATGTGGTTAAATTGTTTGAAAAATTTGGTTGCTCGCTTTTTTGTTTATACAACAAAATCGGATTTTCAATATATTTACATTAATAATCCACTTACGTATCTTCTTTCTTTCCTCCTTTCTCTCTTTTCTTCTCCATCAAGTATGCAAGACTCGCGGTTCAGTCGTTTAATTATAATTCCGATCAGAACGGGATATTTTTATCGGGTGAGAATTTTCAAGGTCGCGCAGGGCTGACTTTACACGCGATTTCAGGATCTGAAGAGATCGATCATCGACGACGGCGTGACGATGGTGGTGAACAACATAATAATACCTCACAGCGGCTGGGATCCGAGCTCATCGTGCGGCGAGACCTGCTGGTCCACCGTGTTCAGGAACGCGTCCGGCGTGCTGAGAAACGTTTCGAGCGCGGGCGAGTACGCGCGGAAGAACCTGCGCGAATGCGAGGGCCTGGTGGATGCGCTGCTCTACGTGATGCGCTCGGCGATCGAGAAGTCTAACATCAGCAACAAAATCGTCGAGAATTGCGTGTGCATCTTGAGGAACCTGAGCTACCGCTGCCAGGAAGTGGAGGACCCTAATTACGACAAACACCCGATCCAGTCCACGATGCAGAACAGAGTCACCGCGCCCGCAAAAGGTGAGCCCAGGAAATATAATAGGAGAACTTGGTTGGAAGGATTCGATGCGCGACAGCGGTCTAGATTTCGTTTTATCTTTTTCGATGGGGGATGAAAGAAAGACTCGAGAAAATTAATCTAACTTTAATTTATATTTAAAGAATGTAAAAACGCGTTTCATTCGTTTCAATTTTTCAAGATTTTTTTAAGATAAAATTAAAACTTTCGACGCGAATCATTTTCTACCTACGTTTTTATGATAATTAAATGCGAAAGAAAAAGAAAGCAAAAATAAATTAAATTGAAATAAACCTAATAAATTAAAACCTCGATGTGTTTATGTGTACAAAAATTCTTTGATCAGATTAAACGTAAATTAAATTATATTATATAATTAAATTAGAAATAATTTTCACGAGTTTTTAAAATTTAAAGAATTGGATCGATTTGAGAGTAATGAAACGAATGAAACAAATAAACGTGAAAGTATTTTATAATAAAAGTACCTTTGCATAGATAACTGTGAACGTGAAACGTGTGAACGTAGTACTTAATAGTGTACTTTAACGAGAAAAAATAAATTGCGAAGATAGAGGGATATTTCAAGCGTTGCTTTTGGAACGAGTATGTTTTCCCGCAACACGAATCTCCCCCGATATGCATGTAGCAGTCAGATCTTGTGTGTGTGCGTGTGTTGTATGTAAAGATTGGGAGGGATAAGTGAGGAGAGAAGGTAAATGATTCACCCCTTAAACCAACCATGAAATTAGATCGGAGGGGACACGCAGCTTCCCTGTTGCAGACACTTTTCCAGCCATTGTGCGAAACTATCGCGACACGGCTTTAAAAACGGTTAATTATCTCATGCGAAATTCAGAACAAAGCAATTTGCCGAAATTCTCTTATTTCCGCAATCTCCCCGTTTTCGTGGATCTAAATTTTTTAATTCTCTACGTATCGTGGATTCTGATGTTTCCAGAACAACCGTTTGAAATATTTACGCGTTAGTCGTTAAAATATAATCCTTATGATTAATACCTATGATTACATTTGTTCAAAAATAAGCAACAGTCTGAATGAAATTGTACCATTAATTCTGCCACTCGCATTTCACGGGCACGGACTCGCTGATATTTTACGGCGCATAGTCGGTAGTTCATAGATAGTTAGTTTACGTAGCGTATTAAATTTGATTAAAACTTCCGGGGCTGGTTTACCGAAGTGAGATAGCGTGAGGACGAAATTTGTATCGCTCCGTAAACCGTAAATAACGTACTTAGAAAAGTGGCGATGGCAAAACGTCGCAATTAAGAGTAGATGGTTTGCTGTAGATAGATAATTATACATCTCACAATCTTTCCACAATTAATTCTCAGACTGTCTTCTCATCTCTTTTGATTAATTTGCCTTTTAATGTTTTCAAGACGGATGGATATATACAGTGTGTCCAGAAATGTACATACACAACGACGATCCCGTATATCTTTGTATACCTCTGTCTGTATCGATTGAGTTTCTGTTTCTCTCTTTTAGACAACAGTTAATTACACGTATGTCCTAGTTAAACACTTATAAAGAGTTCTCTCTTCTTTTTTTGGTTGATTTCGGGATTCAGTTGACGAATCATACAGATCTTTTACGAATCCTAGTTCAGCATGGATTAAACTGTGTTTCAATCTTTTTAGCATACAGTTTATGTCAAGGTAAGCCCCCTCTCGCAATTCCATTGATAAATTAGTTTCCATTCGACGACATAGTTATTGCATGCTTTGTCTTGCCATATCATAAGCTGACTATGTTACATATGAGTTTATACTTTCCCTGTAATTATTATTTTTTTATTTGATGTTGTAACCGCTATATTTTTCAAACGATGATTTATACCTCTGTATACACTGTCTATTTTGTAAAATTGTTAAAATTCAAAAATAAAATTGACCGACAATTGAACGAGCTTGCTGCAAAGTATGGCATATATAGTTTATAGTTTTCGTTTCTAATTTCGTTTATTGCATAGATAAGTATTTCGTTTAACTTAGCAGGTTAGTTAGAAAATTTAGAAGTGTAAGAGGCGCCTTCGGAACACGAATACGCGAATCGTACCTTTCTCGATATCGCTCAATATTGCACAATGTTTCTGCAACGCTGCTGCAATATCGGAATAAGGAATCTTACAGAAAGCGATTCGATAATTGGACATAAATCAATCTGGTTTCGAATCTCAAGTAAAAATCTATATGTGACAACTGCCTTTTGACTTCATGATATTCTCACTCAAATTCTGGCGACTCATTAATTTGAATCCTCTATCATTCTGCCCTAGGTGAGAATCTGGGTTGTTTCGGCGGAAGCAAAAAGAAGAAGGACGGTCAACCAGTCCAAAAGGAGACTACCGCGTCACGTACGACGAGTCCGCGAACCGAACCAGTCAGGGGAATGGAGTTGCTCTGGCAACCGGAAGTGGTCCAGTCGTATCTCAGTCTCCTGCAAACGTGTTCAAATCCGGAAACGCTGGAGGCCGCCGCCGGGGCCCTGCAGAATCTCGCGGCCTGTTACTGGCAGCCGAGCATCGAGATTCGTGCGGCCGTACGCAAAGAAAAAGGTCTCCCTATATTAGTGGAGCTTTTGAGAATGGAGGTAATTACGAGGTGAAAAAATATTTAATCGCGATCCGTGAATAGCACACAAACTGAACCCGAAATTATAAAATGTACATATAGTATAAAATAGGCGAGTAAAATGGGCTATTTTATTTTAGTCCCTAATGTCGCCTAAGTAGATCTATAAAGAGATCGTCTGTGACTTCCCGTTGAAAATTGTATGTAGGATGGGGATCGGGATTTCAACTCGGGACCTTTCCGTTACTATCGCATTAGCGACGCCACGTGTCATCCCACATGTACATATTTGTTGAACTAAACTAAATTTCCGCGCTGCTTTAATGAAATTATTATCTAACAGTGATCTAATTATTTCACGTTATTATTTTTATTTGCGAATAAATTATTGCTCAAACTAATACTTAAAATAATACTTATTTTTCTATACATAATGCCATGTACAATATATGTAAATTTTCGATATCTAATTTTATGTGTTACATTTTTTAATTCCGATTGTATGCACTGAAAAAAAATTTTGATTAAAAACGGACGAATCAGAGAAATCTTGTAGGTTCGATCAAATATTCTGGTTATTATAAGTTATAAAGTATTGAGTTCTATTATAATAACCAGAATTTCTATTATAATAACCAGATTATTTGATCGATCCTACAAGATTTTCTGATTCGTCCGTTTTTAACCAGAATTTTTTTTCAGTGTAAAAAAGATATTAATAATAATATATAGATTCTACTACAGCAAATAATAAAAAAATATCATTTCTAGTTTCTGATATTTATATCTCAAGTTAGTTACACATTTATTAGATATTAATAATGCTGACATTCTATTTCTATTCAAAATAAATAAAATTTAATAATGTGGCTAATAACATATTTTCTGTGGTTAGGTGGACCGAGTAGTCTGTGCGGTCGCGACCGCGCTCAGAAACTTGGCGATAGACCAACGCAATAAGGAGCTAATAGGCAAATACGCGATGAGGGATCTCATCCAAAAGCTACCGTCTGGAAATAATCAGCACGATCAGGGAACGAGCGACGACACGATCGCCGCAGTGCTTGCAACTCTAAACGAGGTCATCAAGAAAAACGCCGAGTTCTCGCGGTCATTGCTCGATGCCGGCGGTGTCGACAGACTGATGAACATCACCAGGCAACGCCAGAAATACACGCCGCGTGTTCTTAAATTTGCAGGTAACGTTTCGGGGCCGGACATATGTAGATTGAAATAATTATCCGATAATACTGTCGCATCGTGAAACTATGTAATCGATTTAAATAATTGTGTGTATGTGAATGTAATCATTATACATTATTATATACGAGAGAAAGAGATTATCGTATTTATGCGTATTTTTAGGGCAAGTGCTATTCACTATGTGGCAACATCAAGAACTGCGCGACGTATATAAGAAACACGGTTGGAAGGAACAAGATTTCGTCACGAAAACCGTCGCCGCCAGGAATTCAGGGCCTAATTCACCCAACAACGCTAACAGGTAATTATCGCCCATAAGTGGAGCAATAAATAAAATTAGATATACATGACTGATAGCTGCCGCAATAATAGGTAATTAAAATATCAAGATGACAATATAATTATTCAATTAACAGTTATAATTGAAAGATTGATAAAAATTAAATTGTAAATATATAGATAGTAGAACATTTTTAATTAAATTTTAAAATATTCGATATTATGTTATTTAAATTTTTGTATTTTTAAACAAAATTTGATTTTTCTGGATTTTTATTTACATTTAATTATCGAAAAACATTATCATTATGTTTTCGTCATTAAATTATCATTTGTTTTCTCTTGAGTATTGAATTTATATTTCTTTCCGTTTGATTTCTGGGACTCCGCTTATCTTTCGTTTATGGTTTATTCATTTTGTCGCGTAAATTTATTTAGTTCGTGTTATTTATTGTGCGGAGTCCTCCCTCTTGTTCTCTCAGACAATTCGATTCTACGAGTTAAAATACAGCTACGATTGCAGCACTCTGAATCGGCCGATGGCGAGCCAGGGAAGCACAAGATACGAGGATCGAACGATTCAGCGAGCGAACATGAATTCGAATAATGTCGGTCGACCTACTATATATCAATCAGTAAGTAATAATAACTAACAGCATCACTAAGTAAATATACGCCGCGTAGACATACCATAGGATGAGGAAAGCGTACTCGAAGCGTAGGAAAAGAAATTACACGTGCACATTATATGCAATCTAAGCCGTCGGTCTTACGAAAAAAAAGTCTACTAATATTTAATAAATAATAAATATTTATTTGAAAATATAGCTAGAAAAACTTTTTAAATGTGCGATTATATTTCATATTTACATAATACCTAAGATTTATACAAATTTTTCTACATTTCGAATACCTCACTCTACATTTATTTATTATCATTTGTTTAAATTTGATCATAATTTCTCTACGAAACATTACTCAATTTAATAAAAAAATTAATTAATTAGACAAAAATTTATGAATTTTACAACTTCTTTCTTAAGACTGACGAAATTTCGTCCTATTAATCTCAATTATTCGTTGCCATAATTTTTAAATATTCGTTATACAGAATAGAATTTAAGAACTATAGTCTTTCGATATGACTTCCTTGGACACACCAGACGGATCGTATACACCAATAAATAATTATATTTAACTTTACAGTTAGTGTTTGACTTTACTTAGACTCGCAAAGTGATTCAAACGCGACAGAGGTAGTTACTTAGGACGATCGATGTAGCTTTTGGCCCAATTAATTGTGCCAAAATGAACAAACGTCACTTCGTAATTTCTAACCGAAGATACACAGCCATTGTAATTTGCGTGATAAACTGTACACAAGCTAATTAAATAATTTTTGTCAGTCTTTGTGCATTTTGAATAATCTTGTAAAATTTCCATTTTTATCGCGCTTTTCGTTAGGTAGAACGCAACGCATTTAAAATTATGTACAATAAAAAAACGAACGTTTTCTAATGTTTTAAAATTCGAACGTCTCTAATAAATGTTACTATACATTCAAAGGTTAAAATTAATCGTCGTATATAATATGCGTTTACTGATGCGAATCTGGTTGTACGAGAATCCATATAAATGTTTACACGAATTACCGCACGAAACTGGACCAAACTCTCACTTTTTAATAACGCCGCGTAGCCACTTTCTAAATCCTGAGACTTTTGCACGGTTTTCATAACAATTTTCCAACTTGCTAATTAATTTTATTGATTACGCGAGAGGAGGATGTCTCGCATAATGTAATCTTAGAAACGCACCGCGCAGCTATTGCTATTAACGACTGTAGGTCTAAGCGAAACTATTCACGGTATTCGCATCATGTTTGTACACACCTCTGTCTCCGGAAGAGCGCACAAATTTACACTAACAAGGAGGAGCTACGGCTGACGTGATCACTGCCTAAACGAACACCCTCACACCGTCACTAACGATGACAATTATTTTAACTTTTAGCGTATGATAAGAAAGTGGTTTCATATATATATCGATTGATTATCGAGAAAAGCATTTGTATCGTGCTAGGAAGCGAACTCGGCTTTCCTACGCATCTTCCCAGTGCCCTGCTAGTTTAGTTATATTTTATTAGCGAGGTATAACACGCATTTACAACTAAATTATTACGTAGCCTATATAGCCTGTATTGTATACCCGATTTTGTATATAAGCTTAGGAAATGATTATATTAATCTTGTACACGTAAGTTACAATATACAGAATATGATTAATATGGATATTCGCACGCCATATACGACGCCGTATAAAAGTATTAACTCCTCGGTATATTGTCCTATAAAAATTTATTTTGAAGATAATACCGTCGAATATGAAGTTTAATGGAGAATCACGTTAAATTGTTCAGTTTGCTAACGATGCAGGAATATAAATTGGAGAGCATTTGTGACGATTTCATTTTCGTAACGCGAGGCAATGAGGAACGTTCGTGTAGAATTTTATTTCCTGTGCACGAGAGACGAAACCTGCATTAAATATTAATATGTATAATTTTGTAGCACACATACACACGTATACATAATACACGCGATTTCATGTGCGTCTTTATATCATGTGTATTTCAGCTACGAATTACTCACGTCACCGTCGGAGTATTTATATTCTGTATTTAGCCGAACACTAAAACGCAATGTAACAAAAGAGAACAATTACTTGAAAATATGTATATTAGATAGCCTATATACCTGATTGCAAATAAAGGCCAAACATATCACATCTTCTTCGTGGTTTTGCCTACACGTTACAGTGTACTCTCGATTATCCGGAATATAGGGAGTAATTGCAAAGAAAGAGAGAGCATAGACTGCAAATCACATCTTGCAGTTTATCTCAAAACAAAAATTACAATAAAAATAACAATTAATTTCTATAATTTTTTTTTAAAGATTATACATGTATCGCGTTTCAAAAATAAATTATTTAAAGATTATCTCTATAAGAATAATTTTATTATTAAGCACACTTCACGCATGTATCGATTATCGTTAGAATTCCATCAGCAATTTGCGAATATACGGACGATCGAGGGTACAATGTGCATGAAATATCACCCCCCAAAGTGTCTAAGCTTCTTTCAGCGTCCGAAGAGTCGAGGCACCGCGCGGTTCTCCCCCCACCCTCGCCCACCCCCCCTCGCAAGAGAGACGCGCGACCACCAGTTGGCTAACCGTTGGCTTGTGTGTGTGTTGCAGCAACCGAAACCCGGTGAGCCGCTCTACGCGCAAGTTAACTTGGAGAAGAAAAAGAAGCGGCAGTACGAGCTGGGGGTGGGCCAGGGTGGCCAGGTGGGTCAGGCTGGCGGCGGCGGCGGCGCCGTGATACCCGGGGGCGGCGGCGGCATTGCTGGACCAGGCGGCGGGGGCGGCCAGTGGGTGCCGGACGGCGTCGGGATGGTGCCGGACGGCACCGGCGCCACGTCGGTAGCGTCGACGGTGGCGAACCAGGTGCCGCCGCCGAGCTCGACCGCCGCCGCCGCCGCCGGCGACTCCTGGGTATAACGGGTCCTACGAGCGGGTCCTACGCGGGACCGCCGGGAGGACCTCGCCAGGAACCACGGCCTCGTCGTGTCTCACGACCGCCTCGAGCAGCCGCCACCTCCGTCTCCGAGCCTGTCCATGTAGCGGAGGTGTACGGGAGGATCGTGTCTCGCATCCCCCGCCCCGGGATGCGGAATGGCTCTTCCGCGGGATCACGGAGAGTCGAAGGTGAATGGGGGATTCGAGGAAGATCTCGAGTCAAAACCCGGGACGCGGATTCTGCTCGATGACGACGCTAAGGGGATGCAAGACGGACACCCGTTGTCATTTACTCGGGCACCGTCCGGGCTCGCGAATAATCAGGATCGCCGGTTGGTGACGTCGACTTAGCTGAATGTAGATCGAGTTGAGGGCAACGTTTGTCGCAGAGTGTTGAAGCAGAGGGATATATCGAGAATATAGCGATTATATGGAAAACATAGGAAGTATAGAAATTCGGGAAATGATTCGAGATGATTAGAGAAGAAGAGTACTCGAGTACGCGTTTGTACTTGCAGTATTGTCGAAAGAATATGCGCGAGAAAGTATTATTAGATATTGGATCACGCGATGCGCGCCACTTCCGAAGGGCGGAAGGGCGATCAGACATTACGCTTTACCGTTGGAAACAGACGTCCATATTACGATTAGGAAGAATCTCAAGAAAAGAATGCAAATGAAGTTGACTGCGTCGAGTTAATCGGACAAGGTGGCAGCTGAATGTAAGCTAAGGTGATAAAGACAGGCAGCTTTCAAGTTAGAGAACGAGAACGAAGTGTATATTGATCTACTCGAGACTACGGAGATGTATATAAAATAGCAGCTGACAGGAATAAACGGACCGACGATGAAACGAACGAGCGGATTGACGGATCAACAAGTGGAAGAAACGAAAAAACGACGATACGCCGCGCTTCGGTACTCGCAAGTGAGGCTACGCTACTAACGCGACGAGTGGATTGGAAGAATCGGATTCGAACAGAACAGCAGAAGCTGAAGATCGAGCTAGAAAAACAAACTGACCACGATCACGATCGCCGGGATGATGCGCGTCCTGCCTTAGTTTTGACGACGCGAATAAACTCTTTTCCTACGGTCTGTCCCGCGTCGTTTATACGAGCGTTGCGGTTATAACGGCATAAACTTTAAATAGCCGGGAAAGGAGAAAGGGGTCGAGATCAAAGGGACGCGCCTAAGATATAATCGAAACGTCTTTGGTACACTTTGATTAAGTATACATGAATTGTGAGAGAAACTCCGACCTTGAGGGAGCCGCCTTGTGATGCATTTTTATCGGAGTCCGAGAACCTCATCGTCTGGATAATAAAGATCGAGATCGGTAGCGAGGAGAGGGAAGGTAGCGAACAAGTCGTGTCCACCGAGTAGATCCGGCAAAAACGCAAGATCGCACTTGCAGATGCGCGCATCTGCAATTTTGATATACGATTATAGTTATCAGCGAGAAAGAGAGAAAGTGAGAAAGCGAGAAAAAAAGGGAGAGAGAGAGAGAGAGCGACGTCCAACCACATCCGCAGCAGTAGTCGCACTAATGGCTCTAATACCTTCATTGCACAATTCTAAATTAATATATACCTACATATATATGTCTGCGTATTAATATATTATAAATATAGCACACATATACGCACGTACACGTACACATCCCCTAAGTGTATATTTTAAAATGGTATTAGCGGCGGCAAAAGCGCGAGCGTATACCGATCATCGCGAAGTACTGTGCTAATAATAAGTTAGGTGTGTCTATGTAAGTATTATAAATAAGTAAAGGCGAGGAAGCACCATGGCGACTTAAAGGATCACCCGTGATTTTTCATGAAATAATTCATGAAAGGAAAATATATATATATATAATTAAATAAATAACAGAATATATATTTATGATATAGTTAATGATATAATTAAACAATTAATCAATTTTATATATCAATTATATTAATATTACTTTTATATATTATAAATATATATAATTATATTTAATTATGTATATATATAAATATATACACACATATATTTCTTTTTCTTTTGATGGACNGTACGACGGAGAGATAGTTATTAATTAAACAATACAGAGCATCGATAATCATTATAATTATTAAATAGTTTAATAATTATTATAATTATGATGACAGACTATTCGACAGTTGCTATAATTAAATATATGAATTTAAGTTCTCCAGAGAAGAGAGATCCTTACAATCCTCGGAGAAATGGCATTCAATTTAAAGGATAAGAAAAGATCTGTATATATATATATATACATATACCTCTGTTAGCGGAGAAATATCATAAGAGCCAATTAATAATTTAATCCCGTTACCATTATAAGAGAGAGTTGCACTTGCTTCTTTGTAATACTTGGATACCACCAATCGTCGCGCGCATACGTGCGCTCTTTATAAATATATTCGAGACATGAACATATAGATAAATGAATATATTATATATATTATATAAATATATATATTATATATACATTGGCGACACACCGGCGTAGAATTTAGTATATGACTGTATTAATGTAAACTTCTGAGGCTGTGGGTGTGGCACAAGGATGCTGATTTATTATACGAGCTGCTGCACTATTCCAACGCGTGTGACTTTAGAAAATACTTTTAACTTCTAAGGTACGCATGAATCCTGTCCGTGTGTGCAAATGTACGAACGAGAGTGCGTGTGTCGAGGTGGAGACGCATCGTCGTGTACACGCGAGCTCACGTCTCTCCACGGTAGTATTATACCGTTGAATGGACAACGCAAGAAAGTTGTAATTTAAACCATTCGACGTTTTTAAATGGGGGGAGGGGGGGGAATTTTTAGAAAAGTACGTCTTACTTTTAAGTAGAAACTAATTAGAAAGGTATATTTTATTTTTTATGATGATGATTTACTTTTTTATACGCGCACACGTATATGTTATTTTGTATATTTTATTCTATTTTAGAGAAGCGTGATATTTACATGGTGTAATAATTTATAGAATAACTGATGAATAAAATATATGGATCGCTCGATAAGCGAACAAATAAAAACATTGTAAGAACAAATAAAGTGTGAGGGAAATCTCCGTGAAACAACACCAATGACTAACAATCAATGTTGTTAACATTGATGCTTCACTATTATTATTTATAGTGCAATATAATAATAAAATACGAGCTCACGTGACGTAACAAGGGTGGGTCTCCACCTTAGTCGACGTTTTGTCCTGAAACGCAATCCGCGATTGATCAGCGGCGCCTTAGAGCCATCATTACTATTGCTACATGACATAATTGCATAGATACAATTAGCGAGCTGCGAGACCAATGTACGTCAAGCCCATGAATACGTGCAAGAGATCCAGTAGCGAACATGAGAGAAAGAGAGAGAGAGAGAGAATATATGCATGTGTTTTTTGTGTGTTAACGTTATTCAATGGTTACAAGGTGACATATTAATTAGCCGATATACATATTATAGATAAAATATATATATCCCTGTTCTCTATTTCTTAAAGTAATATTATGACAGTTGATCAGAGAGGAACACGCGATGGAACAATGGTTGCTCTCCGTAAGAAAGACCGGACGACGATCGTCTATCCGCGTAACATAATTATTTCACCGTCAACTCCAATCGGCTTAAGGGATTGAATCGTGAGATTGAATAAAAATTTCGGAAAAGTAAATATCAGAATTAAAAACTAGCTGAAACTTAAATTTAATATATTATCTTTATGCAAATATGTTATTATATTATTATTATGCAATAATATACAATATACTGTATATATTATTACTATATGCAAAAGAATGGAAAGGCAAAAAAATTGACATTACGTAATTTAGATATAAAAATTTATCATTCGAACTATTGTCTCGATATAAAAATTGACGTCGCGCGATAATGCGATGTCGTTCATTAATTGCGATGAATTCGATTGGTCTCGTTAAGGTGGACGATCGTCGTCGAGCGGATGGCTGTATGAAAAGCGTTATTCTATCACGTACTACTCACTTTATTCCGTGGCGACGTTCTCGAGGGGAATTGAGCGCAGAGAAATTCGGACCGGATCATCCGTGATATTTAGAAATGGAAATGCTGGTGTGAGTCTACAGAAAAGTGACCTTTATTTCGTCTATTTGATTTTTTTGTACAGTGTTTTTATATTACCGCGCGACATTTTCTACGAGGATTTTATCTAATAGCCTCCGCAATATGCAAATTTTTATCCCGCATTATGCAAATTTTTAGAGAAAGACAACGCGATGAATTACTCGGAGATAACTCGATAATTATTTTAGCTATTCGATACAACATGAGCCGCTTACTTTTTACGTTTCTTTCTTTTCCTTTCAAACGCGCTATCTCTAGAAATTAGCATCCTTTTCCCTATCTAGAATTTAAGAAACCGGATAAAATTTTGCGAAGTATATAAGATCGTTTAATTTATTATTCATCACGCATTTTCCTTGTTCGAACTTGTATATTTTTTAGCTTTTATTAAATCATTGTCTGAAATATATCACTCTTACTTTTCAATAAGCGGTTTTGAGAAATATGCAACGCAAATAAATTTCCAGACAGCGCATCGCGAATAAGTAATTATTTTCTTCTATATACGATCCTTTTATGATTTTCGCCGCTCGTTTTTATTTCTTCGCTCGACGAGATTTGATCTGGACTTCGGAGAGCGACAACTCTATACGAACAGCAACTCTATACGAACATTTCCATCTCGGTGCGGATACATTGTCACGCGAATTAAGAGAAAGACTGTGTGAAATTGCACTCGAACGAGCTGACTGATGTCTCTCTCTCTCGCCGGTTAAGGTGAGAGAGGAAAGGAACCTTCGAGCTTATCGCTCGCTCGGACTGGCTAGCAGATCCGTTGCGCTCGTGATAAAACACAGCGTGATTTTAGTGAGCGCCGTAGTATTATGATCGGTACTGGCGCGATCCTTAGAAGATTTTGGACCATTTGGCAAGCGACACGACGCGATCTCGAGGTCGATCGATCTCGTCGGGACTCGTTGCTGGTATCCGCGGCGTCACCTTCGAGATAATCGAGTGTGCAAGGATGCGCTCTTTTAGTTCCTATCTTTCTAAATTTTCAAGTCGAAGTTGCTTCGAAAATTTCAAACGTGCCTAAATTCGATATATTTCGAGCTGATTAAAAACTACGTGCAAAGCAGAGTAGAAGCTCGCTTGGTATAACATTACTTAGATTATTGATTTCTATTTAGAGAATAATAATCGGTAATTCTTTCATTAAAATTTACACGCATCGATCTGAGCATGGAAAATGGAAATTATTAATTAGAAAAGAGAGCTATAAATTAGAGAGCTGTCATTGGCACTATTGAATTATTATAAATCGGAATGTTATAATGCGGAAATTATTAATCGAAAATATTAATCAAACGAAAGACAAACATCCCTATGCATTTTTACGATCGAGGCAACGAACAATCCCGACGACTGGCAAGAAGTCTCGCGTGCACTCGAGTGTCCAAAAATCCCGAGAAAAGGACTCATACAGATACATCGCGATGGCGAACCAAACGCAGAGATCCGTCTCGCGCATGTTTGTCTCCTCGGCGGCGCGCAACTTTTGGACCTCGTGTTTTTTGTAGAATTTTATACTGCATACCCACGGTAAAAAAAAAAAAAGCATGCAACGAGTGACCTCATCGTTTCTATGAATTTTGATACTACACCGTGCTGTGCAAAATCCGCGAGTTAGTCGCATTTTAGACGCCCGAACGGCGCCCGTCGTCGCCGACGAGGAGATTAATCGATGCGAGATATTCGACGGACGATCTCAAAATCGGCGCGATATTTGCCTGTCCTGTGGCGACGCACCATTATCGCAACGCATTGCACATTGATCAAAGATACTTGATTAATAGCCGCCCGCGGCTATTTATCGCGGCAAGTAAATGTAATATCGAGTATTTTAATGTACATATATTAATATACACATGTTATGACACTCGAGACTCTTGGGTTTCCAGTGTGGGCGCCGAGGCCTTCCTGAAATTTGATTTTCGGCTTCGACAGCACCGCGAGATCTTCCGCCTCGGGCACCGCGGGTGCCGGGATAACAGCGATCAGGATTTACCGGTCAAATCGATCGGTCGATCGACGACTAGACCGAGGTTTTGATATCCGCTTTTCATTCTTTGTGTGTACACTACTGTCCCGCGTATAACTCCAGTGTTTATAATTTTCTACGAAGCAGAGAGATGCAGAAGAGGAGAGGGAGAGAAGATGAAGGGAGGAGGCGGCGGCAGCTTTGGAGGGCATATTTAGAAAAGACTGTTCTCGACGATTTTATAAGGATGTAAAAAAATGTCGCGCGTCAAGCGGAAGTGCTCGATGAGTATTAAAAGGGAGGCAACTCTCTGCGTCCCAAGGTCGGCGTAATCGAGACAAAAAGCGACGTGAAAATGTAGTATTTATACAAATGCGCGATGAACATTAGTTTATCACTTAACGCGACAGTCGTATTGTTGAGTATATTCCCATAATACCTTTCGCGAAGTAATTCATTCGATTAAATCTGATTTTTCTATTCTTACAATGTATTATTTATAAAAACTACAATTGGATTTTATAAATCATAATTAAGCAGTTTATGTGAAAAAAATAATCATTCTGCTTTGAAAGAAAAAAAATTAAAAATTTCAAATCTTATATTTTTTTCAAATAGAGAAGTCACTATAAACACTGCAACATTTTTTAAATATTTGAATTACATTGTATCTGAACCTTTATTTTATCAATTTTTTATTAATATTATATTATATTAATTGTCGATTTGACTTTATTACATTAATTTTATTACCGTTTATTTTTAATTACGTGTTACAAAAGTTGCAAAGGAGTAAGGACGCGGTCTAACTTTCAACGATTCCACTGTCGATGTTAAACAGAACATTCAAAGCGGGACGACCCTTTCGACACGGAAGGGTGGCCCTCAAAGAAGGGTGGAGACAACACTAGGCGCATCTTGGCACCCCCGCGTCACTGTATATTATATGCATTCACTCGCGCGGACCTAACAATCGGATGTCTTTAAATTGACAGCTCGGCTGTAGTTACTAAATGATTATACTCGATATTATGACGACGCTAGAGAGAAAGTTGATATTATATATTAAATATAGTATATTGAGATCTTTAAGGAGCCAACGTGTTATCGAGAGAACATATTACATATTTTAATATATAATATTGAGTTGTTGAGAACCGCCGACACACCGCAAGCTGCCAGATATATTTCGCCTAAACCGCAGCGCAACGTTGCGCGATTTAACTGCGCGACAATACACACAATACAATTATATTATTATGTTACTCAGGAAATGCGGTTGGAACTCTGCGAGGCCCCTTAATGTCCAAAGTTACTTGCGAGAAAAGTCACTTCCGAAAGCGACTGCGAACACAATCAATGGACAGTAAGGGGTTGACCAAAAAAAAAAAAAAACAAAGTGTTTAAAAAATCACGCTGCAACCGGAAGAGTATCGATTTGTTGTCACGTCTACTTTCCGGCTGTATTGACTGATTATCTAACAACCGGCATGAATACAGAGAGACAGAGTGGGACTCGCTAATGGACTTAATGACTGTTTGCAGGGTGTTCAAAAATTCATCTATAACCGAAGAGTACCGAATCACTGCGTTGTATCTATTTTCCGGCTATTAACCGTTGTCTCGTTGAACACCCGGCAGCATGTTAAACGGCAGAAAAAGGTCCGGGGAGTGGATTTTTACTAATTACTCGTTTATCTCTCGCCATTGCGTTTCGTCCGAGAAAGAATCCGATTGTTGGGCCCCGCGGCAGCAGGTGCTCACCTATAGCACGTAAAAATCATCACGTTTGTACAAACCGTTCGCAAGGGCGAAGCTCTTTTCATTCTCGGTCCACAGTGCGATAATCGTTCGAGTTTTATGCGACGTAGGAATCGTACGAGTCATTTCGCATTTCTCACGGCTTATACGGGGTAGACGACTCTCACCCGCCGTCTTTGCTACAAATCCCTCGCGAAACTTGTAATATAAATATTTTAACGAAAACACATAAGGACACTAAAGAATTTTTAACTATCTTCTTATTAACTATTTTTAATATCTTCTGTCCACTCGGACATTTCGAACATCCCGTATAGAGTCCTCGACGGTACTTCGTTTCGCGATCGTTTGTCATTATCTTCGTACGCGATTACCAATTATTATCACGGGGATACACAATTTACTCACGTATGTTGTATACACATAATCGCTCTATCTTCTATAATCTCATCAACCCTTGATATCGCGGCTCAATCTATGATTCCCCCCAATGGGGAAAAAACATGCTCTACTTTTGTACTTTCCTCTCTCGGATTAACTTTAATATTGATTCTTTTTTTTCTAACCAAGAAGCTAAGTCGATATCTTACCTCATGCATCATTATTTTTCTCAACTCTAATATTGATTTAGTAACGTTAATTAATGAGTATTAATTAATGTAATACTTATTAATTATAATATAATAAATTTATGTTAAATAAAATGATGTAAAATTAATGATATATTAATTTAATAATAAAATTATTATAAATTTTTCTGTTTATCACAATTACTCGTTAAATATATTTTCCGCCATAATATATTCAATAATTAAATTTTATAAATAGCTGGTAAATTAAATTGAATCGCAATGATAATTATTAATCGAAGATGTCCGTCATTATCGAAAATTATTTATCACGACGTGTATGTAGCGATTATGCAAATTTACGATTCTGTAACATCGTTCACGACAGCTGCAATTTGTTCCCAAGTTCGCCCATCGATTTGACCGATTCGGAACGCCGGTATTTATTCCTGCGTCTATTTCTCGCGATCATTTGGCCATAAGTATCGACTCGATATCGACTCGTCTGTTATTCGTAAGCTCTGCTATTTTCTGTGAGTTTTAACTATGCGGGGAGGGGGAGAGATCAAAATTGAATACTGCGTTGATTCCGATTCCGACATCTCGAAATATCGACCTAACTAATTAAGCCTGAACGCCTGAAAATACGATTCATCGCGATTGTACGTCACTTCGAATTCCGATACCCGACACACGGTACTCTTTTCTACAAATTATAATCAGCAGTCTTGCGAAGTTCGCGGTAAGGGACTCCGATCCTCCCCGAAAAAGAAATCGTTGTGTCGGCCTAAAAACGGGGGAAGGGGGGGGACGCTACTCGGGAAAAATTTGGCGGGGGCCCTCTCTTCCCTCCGAGGAGAGATTCTCTGTCGAATGGGGTTTTTTGTTCGATTGCGCAATTTTTCATACGACATACGCATCAAGCTTCATATTCATCCCATTTCGCGATCGACTCATTTTACGCATTCACCGATCGCAATCGCTGTCAATGGCTGACGGTTTGAAAAGACTGATAGCGTTAAAGGCAAAAGAAAACAAGAGGAAAGGATGAATCCCGCGCGATCATCATCGTTTCTCCCTGGGATCTCGGAATAAGAGATCAGGGGGATCGCGGTCGTCGTAATTTCGGCGAGTTATCGAGCAATTTCCGGCATTACAAACGACGAGAAAAATTGTTGTCGTTTTCCATATTGCGTCCCTGGCATAAACGCGGAGATCGCGGGGAAATCTGATCTCGCGGAGATTATGTCGGTTTCGATCCCCGTTTTAGCGACTGAGAGAAAAAAAAAGAAAGGACGAAGGACCGAATATATTTCGTGCCCCGCAAGAATTCTTACACGACACGTCGAAAGGAGAGAAGAAAAGAAGAAAAAAAAAATAAAGAAAAGACCGGCCTCGACCGGTGCGTCGTCGCATGAAAACTTATTGTACTTCCCTACTTGGAAACGTCGAATTATTATCCGGTGCGAAATACCCGCCGCCTTAACGAAAGAAGGGAAAAAGAATCGCGGGAGGGATGACTTACAAGTGGATCGACGATCCGCTCGACGAGGCCGTCTATTAAACTCGAACAGGGAGTGAGAAGGGGGGAAAAAGAGGGGGGAGGGGCGAAAATGAAGGAAAGAAAGAAAAAAAAAAGTAATAAAATCGTACTCACGCATACCATTACACACATGTAACATGTGCATTAACGAATAGAAAAATGATAGTCTACTGTGCTGCATACGTATTTAAATTAACGGAGCATTAAATAAGCATGGGTGTGCATCTTAGATGTATTAGAGGACCTTCACCATCATCATCATCACCACCATCACCATCACTACCACTATCACCACCGTCACACCACACCATCACGCGTTTAGTGTTAATTATGAAACGTTATAGAGCGATGATGGCAGGGGATGCGAAGGGAGAGGATCAATCGCGCGCGACAATTTGCATCTTCCATAGTCGTAGAGTTTCCTTTACATACATCAGCGTCTAAAAAAATCTCCTCGGACAAGTTATTGTTATTTAAAGAATCGAGGACTCCGAGAATTAAAATGCACGGCATTAATTCGTAGATCTTTAAGAGCAAGAATGGAAAATATCGTGAACAACTAGAGATAAAAAGAATTTACAGATCCATATGAATTTTCTGAATGTCTAGAAATCTTAATAAATCATTCAATCTTGAGAATTTCTTAATGAAAAAATTTACGGATTTAAGAATACCAAATAAGAGTTGAAAATCCATCGACTGCATAGTCGATATATTTCGGGAAAAATTAAGGATCTCAAAAGTTTTAGAAGAAAAAATTTTTTAAAATCCCATTTATTGTGGATATTTTTTGTAATAAAATAATATAACTCTTTTTGAACTCTTTACCTAATATTCATTAACGATGATATCAACAATTTAGTTGACATAATAAATGTACCGTACAATCAGAATTTTGTAATATTCTTCTATAATAATATTTCTTGGATCCATTAAGGAAACGATTCTGATTGTTGAAATGTTTCCAAGATCAGGACGCTCAATCATCATCAAACAATTGTCAAACAATTGACCACAAATGATTTATCGAATTATCATTATTCAGTTTTCAACAAACTGCTGGCGTAATTTTGCGCTTCGAGAGTGCAAAAGTTTTTACGAAGAATATAATAAAAAAACAGGAGAATAAGCGAACCTCTCCCTCGTCTCATCCCCCGGAAAAAGTTGGGGATAAAAATCGTCGTTTTCATTTAGCTCACATGTATTTCACACGCGATTCAATTGCGAGTGCGATTCCCACTGACAGATTGTATGTATGTATAATTTTTAAGACGGTTACAAAGAAGACAGCATATTGTCATTATTTCGTCGTTGTATTATGTATTGTTTATATCTCTCGAAAGAGTACCACGTATATACAATAATAATTATAATAAAGATCGACTAGTGTATTTCGAATCCGACTGACAACAATTAAAGAATTAAATTGCGCTGACACGTGCGCGTGCGTCTTTTTATCTTTCGAATCCTCTTTCCCAATTTCCACATCATTAAATAGAAAAAAATATATGTTCAAAATTTAAAAATTGATTTGTGATTCCTCCTAGCATTTTACTTGCAATATTTTCTAAATATACAATTGGAAAAGATGCTAATTTTAATTTTAATAAACGACGGGTACGAAAAAATGAAAAACATTTCCAACTTTCAAACGAAATAAAGTGAGAAATAATTTTAAAAAAACTTGCCAAACACTTGTGTGTTTAAATAATTAAGACTCGTTGCAGAAATGTATATTTTTGTCGAATCAGAAACCGAAGGGACGCGCAGTTTAAGGGATTAAACATTCGTAGAGCATGTAATCGTATTTTTGACTTTCGTCCCTTCGATTGCGATTTTATTGCGTGGCTGGAAAAGTACGCCTCGTCGCTGAGATAACGAGATTCGCGTGCGATTTGCTGGTCGCGCTTTTTGCACGAAAAAGAAAGAGGTGAGGAAAAAAGAGGAAAAAAAGGGGACGTAAGGGCAGATGCGCGTGGTTTTATTCCATAAAAGGCGAACTCACACGGAACGAAACCGGTTCGGCGCGGGGCTAATTGTTAATTAAGACGCGGATTGCCGTGCGGATTGACAATTTGCAATTGTAAAATCCGTTCCTCGCGCGTAATCTCGTTCGCGTATCGCCCGAGCGAATCTCGCTCGCACGTTTCCAATCGCATCGAAATTGTTTCGCAAGTACCGTTTCCACGTGCGGAAAAACGAATTTCGAAGAAAAGTTTCAGCGAAGTGCAACCGAATTGACAGTCCGGATCCGCGAGGTGTTTCGTAAAACTTTGTAAACGTTCTAATATGAACAGAAAAAAAAATCCACGATAAAATTCGTCTATCAGATTAAAAATCGGAATAAAAATATATATCGCGCGCGGGCATATAGATAAATCGTGTTCTATTTTATTTCAGTAAAGTTCATAAAAGTTTATTTTATTAAAAGCGATTTAAATGCAATAGTTGTCGTGAATTTTCTAGCTTTGCATTCATTTGCCTGACTTACTTCCCTTCATTATAATACCTAATCCATACTCGCGACAATTCTTGTACGATAAATATCGTACAAGATCGGAAAGTAAAAAGTATTGTTTAAAACGGATACATATTTTTCTGAATAAATATTTTTCCAAAGCGGCTATATTCTTCGCACGATTTCCTCCCGACGAGGGAAGATTCTGCGTCGTTCGGGAAGGTTGCGAAGTATAAGAAATAATGTGAAGTAGGTCAATCGTATTTTAAGTCGGCGAAGTCTATACACTTCGATGAGTGGGGCCAGCTGCAACACGAGATAAGAGGCATCGCCCACGTCACATTCCCCATGAAACGGAAAAGCGGAAAATTTATCCCATAATTCCCCTGAACTTAATCTTTTCTCTCTCTCTCTTTATTTCTTACTGTCCATAATAAATTTTGCGCATACAGCACGATTGTGATATTAATTAATCAGCAAAATCTCTTCTTTACAAATTCAAGCTCTCTCCTTCTTGTTTCTCATTTTCATTATTAATTAAAATTAATTCCAATCGTTGCATCTCTAAACTATTGCTAATCATTGTTCTGTCGTCTTCGAAATTGAATTTCTACTTTCTTTCGTGCGGATAAAATTAAACGAGAGTAACAAGTTTTCATTTCACGAAGTTTCTAAATTTTTTCAACATTGAAAGATCGCGCGTCCAAGAATCTCCGAAAAGGTTCCGAGAGTTTCCGCAGGAGGAAAATTGAATGAAAGAGACAAAGGGAGAAGTGGGTTAAACACTTGCGAAATAATCCACTTCCTATTGCTCCAAATCAATTCGATCGAAACCAATCGGCGACCCGTATCGATGGGCGCTGATTTTCGTTTCACACCCCTGTGAACTCGTTGCTGTTCCACCCCCATACGAGGTGAATGCGAGAGGGGAGCTTGGCTCGCTGGAGCAGCAGGTAAGGACCGCGTCCCAGTTTTACGTTAGCCATCAGAACTACTAGTACCGTTGGAATACACAAAAAAGTAATCATTGCGATAGCGTAAAAAAAAAAAGATTTCATTTTGTAACAAATCTTACGTGATCTCATTTAACGTCCATCTCGACTTGAACGAAAGCAACGGGGCGAACTGTAATTTGTGTTAAAAGTTCGGAAATTAATTGGATCATTATATTCCAAATAATTCATTATAAATTAGTCAAATTTTATATAATTATAAAATTGATATTGATATAATTAATCAGACGTTATATCAATTCGTCGAATCAATTTAAAATTAAGATTCAAGAATTTTCGCGAAAAAGAGGAGAACAGATCGCTAATTTTGCTGAAATATTAACAAAGTCGTTTCGTCATGACGAATATAAGTGACAACGCGATCACCGCGGATTCTTCGAAAAAATCCGTGGACCTCGCGCGAAAAGAACTGAGCGTGATATTGGGAAAAATAGACGACCTGAGACTTCCAGTCAAAGCCTGGCGGTTACTTCGCGCCCGTTCGCGACTGAGACCGACGAAATTGATAAAATTCCGCGCAAGGCACCTGTGGCTCTTATTGCTGATCGCCACGTGGATCGCGGTGCAAGTTACGTGGACTCGTGTGCTAACATATCGCTACAGTAAGGTGAGACAAATTCTACGTTCGATAATTTACATTTACATTTGTATTTCGATGCGATACATATTTCCTTCGACGTAGACTCTATATTAATCCCTCGATTAAATGTCGCAAAACACAGATCTCATAACACAGACTATTTTTTTCTAATCCAGATAAATTAATAATCATACTTGTGACGGCAAAAAGACGAAACTGAGATTTGGTCGTTCAAAATCGCGAAATTAAGAATAACAGATTCAATTCAAATCTCAAGGAGAATCAATTTTACTTAAGACGTTAATTGCGAATTATGCATCTTTGTTACGAGTTATGGATCTACGTGGATCAGATAATTGTGAAACGTTGTTTCAGTGTTGGATAACGACGCCCTCATTTGTGCAAAAACTTTTCCGACCGCCGCAAGACTGTTCGATCTGCCAGGATGTTCAACAGGTTGACAAACTCTCCGCCGTCGATCCAACGATCTTTGAACAACGGTACTAAAACCCGTTCTGCATATTGTTTACTTAGTAATTTAAGCGCAATATTCTTTCATTTTCAAAACTTCACTTCGTGATAGCACATCAAAAATTTCTTTAGTCCCAATTAATTCACTTACGATGTAAAAAACATCGTTGAAATTTTTCATAGAAATCGTTTAAAATTTTATTCTCGTTTATAAAAATCTAATTATTAGTCTTGTTAATTTATTTAATATTTAATTATGAAACATATTAAAAGTCAATCCCCATTTCAAACAGCGTTTATAAAAAATATTTAACTATCTATTATTAAGTAATTTGTTCGTTGTACTTAACGTTACTAACAATAAATTTTTTTTAAGGATTAGCTCCACCTCGCCACTTAAAAGAAAAGATCTGAACGCTATAATCTAAGAATTAATTTAGTCATAATCACTTGCTGAAGAATTTTATGTATATCCGTTTATAATTTTATTATTTATTTACGACACGCTTAGTAATAATAACATCCCCGCATGAACTTAATAATTCAGAATCTCTCCACGATTGTTCTTTACTTGTAATTAGCTATGCATATTCAGGGAAGCCAGTAGTGATAAGCGATGCAATGGCGAACTGGACGGCACCTGAAATATTCTCCTTTTCGTTTTTCAAAACGCTCTATGACGGGGAGGAGGCGAGTTGCCAGTTCTTCCCGTACAAGACGGAATTTCGGAATCTACAGGACGTCTTCGATATGAGCACCGATCGAGCCATGATGGAAAAGGGCACGACGCCCTGGTACGTTGGATGGTAGGTAATTCATTTTACTCTTACGTGTAAAGGAGAACAAAAAAAATCATTGAGCAATCTTTTTTCCGCGATATTCCCGTTATTTCCGGTCTTTTATCTCGTCTAGATAATTTTTAGAGAGACTTCGACAACTATCAACAACTATCTTTCATACTCAATCCGAAATGATCAGAATCATTTTATTGCTATATATTTGAATCTTATGAAATTCGAATTAATGAGATAAGAGATAACGTGTTACACGCGCTCTTATTAGATTTTCATTTCCGGTTAATGCAAATATGAAGTTTAATAAGACGAGATGCGACAGTGATTTTCCATTGTAACAAAATCAATATGTTAATAAAATTTTCTTGAAACCTGAGGGATAAAAGGTAATAAAAGTGGAAAGTATTACGAGGAATGTCAGTAACAAATTTTTCAAATTGGTAGTAAATTAATAACGAATTTTTTTTATAAGCTCCTTACGGCTGATATAAACGAATGCCCGTCATTTTTAAGCAATTTTATAATAATTATTAATTTCGTTATCGGAAAACCATCGCGCTCGCAACGACATTAAAATAATCGCGGACGAAATAAATCAGTCGCGCAAATGTAAAATATGAATTCACTCACCGATCGACGCACCGCCGTTGCACCGCATTCCTCCGCAGAGCATCCTGTAAGCATAATTATCGAAAATATAGAATATCAATTTAAAATTGCGTGCGGACGGCGAATAAATAACATTTTACTCGGGCAATTCGTAATTGCCATTTTTCCGTTGTTCAATTCACCGACGGGCGAATGCGAGACGAATGCCAAAACGAGTGCCAATTATTATTGCGCATCGAATCATCATCGCGCGGGCAAATTAAACAAACAACTCATGTAGTCTGTAATAAATGAATCTACTCGCCAATCGCGCGACGCGATTGCCATTTTTTTTTTTTTTACGAACGAGCGCGTATTTAATTAACGCGACGACGCTCGCTCGTCGCTTTTCGCAGCACTCCCGACGTTCACGTTCTAAACAATCGTGTAACCCTCGCTCGACCCTCGCGGTAGGGCGACACATTGACGAATTTAATTAACGAGCAAGATATAATAAAATATAATAAATTCACGGCTAATTAACGAGACATGATAATGGCCGTTTATTCTTGACGGCACTGCCGGAGCGGTGAATTTTTAATTAGGTATAACCCTAAGGGCCTCAATATTGTAGGGATGTCAAAATTCGCCGACTCTATTTTACGTACAATATGATGATCGTCCGATAGTTTTCTCGGCATCGCCGATACTACATACTTATTTTACGATATTTTATGATATTTCACGACTAAAGGCTAGTTGAGATAATCCATAATTCGCGTCGGATATCAGGAATCTATATATGACTTTATTTACCAGCTAATTTTAATACATATTTTATACATTTTATATAATAAAAGTAGCCCGCATATAAATATATTATACATATATATTTAATACAAATATATTTTTGATGCTTGATTACTTTTTGTATTACACGGTACGTAAAATTATAAACAAATAAATCTAAATTGCGCAATAAATAAAATTTTATCGTGAAATCTGAAACAAATTATAGCTCAACTGGGTTTAATTTGCGATATGAAAAATTTTTTTTACAGATCATAGCATTAATTACAGCATTAATTTTGCAGTTTTGATCAAGAGCTTAATTGCGTCAATGATCATGACGAATTTTAAAATATTGCAATCACTGCCGGTTATTACTGAGGGTATTAACTAAATGTGATCAATGCGTGAAAAATTCTGTTGCATGAATGATGTACGGTCGCACGGAGTTTACTTGATGAAATCGTCACAATGTATAATACTATATTTACGATCTCCGATTATATTTTTTTTCGAAATAATTATCTGTAATATCAATAATCGAAATAATCACTCACGACATTTGACGATTCTAATTTCAGACTAGAATTTATTTACGACTTTATGTGTTTTGATGAATATATTTTCTTCAACGTATTCTGAGTTTTTTCAAATGCTTTCAAATTCACTCTTAAAAGGCGTGTTAAATCGACACTCCAAAGTCACGAAATATTCTCGATGTAAGTCTCGATCACCTCTTTTCCACGATGCTAGTTGGTTTTCCCGCTTGGCTCACTTCGTATTTCTACATAAAAATTAAATGCGAATTTTTTGCTTTCAAAAATAGTTTATTTGGTTCACATTTTAAAAAGTATGTACTTAATATTGAGCTATTGAGCTTCTCGTAACTTTAAAAAAGTTAAAGGAAA
Organism: Tetramorium alpestre; assembly: GCA_021460005.1. Lineage (NCBI taxonomy): Eukaryota > Metazoa > Arthropoda > Insecta > Hymenoptera > Formicidae > Tetramorium > Tetramorium alpestre. The sequence continues at coordinate 574,406 of JAJVSH010000005.1, read as the reverse complement.
AAAATTATTTCTAAAAGCAAAAAATTGCAAAAAATTAGCAAATTATTTTTATGTCTTATTAATTGCGTTCTGATAATTTGACATAGATAGCTTTATATACGTACTTATACATTAAGCTATCTGAGCCAAATTATCACAACATAACGAATAAGATATGAAATTTATTTGCTAATTTTTTGCTTTTAAAAATAATTTTTTTGCGTCCACCATCACTAGTGCTATTAAAATTATGAATACAATACTATCTTAAATTTTAATCCGTATTATGAATTATCATTTATATCCATTTCTCTCAAAAAGGGCAGGTTAACTTTAACCTCGATTTAACGTACTTTATATCTTTTTCTAATTCTTAGAAATTAAATTAAATATAATCAAAGTTAATCTACATTAGTAGAATTGAACAATATAAAGTGAGTTTTCTGCTCGCAAACGAACGAAATATCAAGATAACCCAACTTCGACTTCGCGCAAATTCAACACTCCAAGATTTCGCATTCACTGCGAAAAATTCGTTGAAAAATTGCCCGACAAACGCGAATGAAAATTTTTGCCAGACCAATAGCAATACATTTCTTTTCATACGATATTTATTTCCTTAAAAACATAATTAGAATACGACAAGCAATTCTGGAGAGCGAAACTTTTTATGATCGCTACATCGACATAACGTACTTATGTTCAACGGCGAATTTCCGTCGTGAAGGTACCGAACATCGGAATCTCGCAGGAGTCCTCCAAACCTGTACTCCGAGTACATACACTTATCGTACTCACAACACATTTTGTCCGAATAAATCACGAAAGAAAAACCGACGACCAGGGTATCGCGAAATCGCAAGGTATACTCCCGACGATGGCTGTGTATAAAATTGCTGTCAGTACTGAAAATCTATAGTTCATGTCACGTAAACTATAGTTTTTCAGTACTGGTAGCAATTTTGAAACACAGCCGATGTCAGGCGCGCGGCAGCGCGAAGCAAGACTCAAACGAGAGCAGCAAGATTACCCGGCGCCAACTTCACGCTGCTTTCCGCCCAGCGTAACCTCTTCCCGCGAGATCCTCGGCGGAAAATTCTCACCGGCGGCATTATGCTTGCGCGATCGACCGCTCAGTCGTCCGATCGATCGGAAGATCCGCCGAGAAAATCACGCGTGCCAGATCGATCAGCCGGGAGCGCGGGGGGAGGACCGGAATCCGGACGATTCCGAAACGGGGCGGCGAGTTTCGGAGGCGAAACGGCGCGCAACGTTCGCGGACACATACGTACATATCTATTGACGGAGCCATCGATCGCGGCGATATATGGTAATTGACGCGCACACGCAATTAACTGGCCGGTCACTAAATTCCCGATTCGTGCGTTCGACACGATTTCGACGCGCCGTAGAGAGAGAGAGAGAGAGAGAGAGAAACACGCGCATACACACACACGCGATCCCGTCGTCGCTCCGACTGTCACGAAGCTAGGCGCGGAGAGGGGCGTAAGCGCGCGGGAGCGAGCGAGAATCAAAACAAAACACGGGCGGTCGCCCGCGCGCCGGCATTCCCGGAATCGGCATGTAAATTTGCGGGATACGCGACTCAGCGCGTGGGAACGATATTTTTGAGGGAGAGCGTGTCATCGGCGCCCAGATAGGAACACATGTGGAAAAATTTTAGCATCATTTTAATTTTTAAATATAATTCCAATATATTGTGTAATAAATCTAATGCTGCAATTCTGTAACTCTTAACGACAGTTCGTTGTCATTATGTCATTGCGCAGCTTTTTCACATAGTAAAATAGCTGCGCAACGATATAACGGCATCGAACAGTCGTTAAGAGTTACAGACAGAATCGCAGCAAATCCAACTTTAAAATGATTAATTCTAAATTTAATTATTGTGATACATTAGGCAATGTTTGTTTATTACTGACAGTTCACTACCAGTACTGAAAATCTATAATGTGCGTGATAGATTTGCAGTACTGGCAGTGAACGGTCAGTAATAAACGAACATTGCCATAGCAACTTTAAACAGTTGACGCCTAAAATAAATTCTTATATAATTATATAATTAGAACAAATCATCTTAGCACAATTATTACTGAATACATTTCAGAAATTTTGTAATTATAAAAATCGTTACAGCATGTAACCGTACAATTATTATTTTTTTATTTTTTACCTTTTAAGTAACTTTGCTTCATAATTTTCTCAAAATTTATAAGTTATAATTATAAAATTCTTCACCAAAAGCGTTTGCAGAATCACCTTAATACAATTATTGCAAAATGCTGCGAATGGAAAGAAGCAATAATTGTGCATTTATTACAAAAGTTTCCTATCTGGGTGGTGCTTATTCCACGTGCGATTTTTTCCCACCGCGCTATTAATATGTATTTAGATATTTGCTATATGCTAAATCGGTCCCTTGTCCATCCTCGATTGCTTCGCATCGAAAGAAAGTGGAAAACGGATTACCTCGCTAATCGACGATTTTATCTGCATTATTAGCTTATCTCCGTTTTGCTCTCTATATCGATTGTATTATTAAATTTATTCACTTCTTTTTATCTCTTCCCCCTTAATTGTTATAAATAGATGAAGCGAAAAGCATTTCGCTAATGGCAATTCTCGCGTTATTATTCCCTTCTAGTCCAGTATGCTCGATTAATATAATATTAGACGAAAGAGAAAATAATTAGAAAATAATTAGAGATACATCTCTTTATTTCTATTTCTCTTCTCTCGATTCTTATGCAACGAAAGTGGGAAATATTTTATCAATGACATTTTCTCGGTATCATTATCTTATATCCAGAGAAAGAGAGAAAGGGGGGCCTGCCACAGCGATTAATATAATATTAGGTAAAGGAGAAATTATTAGGAAATAAATAGCATTTTTTAAACTGCGTTTAACTAGCAACGTGGAGAATGACGTTGCAATTCGTAATGAATATTTCGTACTCTCATTTTTCATTCAAATAACTTCCGAAAATTTTTCTTCTCTAGTTTCTTCAAAAATGTTAATTACTTTCAACTGTTATCTCTTTAAAAACGGAAAAAAAAATGAAGGAAAAAAGTTATTACATCAAGATTATTTCAAATTATGTATGTACTTTTTATACAAACAAGAAAGAAAGGATAAAAGTCAAGCTCTAGGCTCTGAGGGGCTCCACGCGAGTTAAGTAACTTGCTTGCGAGTATTTTCATGGCTTCCGATGTTCACTCGAATCGCCAATGCTCGCGTACGATTTCGCTAATAGGCTTATAAAGAAAATCATATCTCCAGTGTCATATCGACTGGAAGATCCGTAGAAAATTTCGATGAAACGATCAATTTCCTAAACGAATCTCCGAAAACTCGATGAAATCATCAGAGAGGAAAAATAATATTGTAATTTTTTGTAATTATATTCTTCTTTACTGTAATTATATTCTTCTATTCTATAAGGCTTTCTTTCCTCTCAGGAGCAATTGCGACGAAAAAATCGGCGTGATATTGCGACAGCATTATCAGAGACCGTATTTTCTTCCCGCCACTGCCGAAAGCAAGAAAACGGATTGGATTTTCATGGGAAGTAACGGCTATGGCGCACCGATGCATGTAGGTTTCATAATTATGTAAAGTTTATTTTGTTAGATAACAGTCGTATATCAAGGACATTGTTTGAATAAAAAACAATGTCTGACAAATATTTGATAAAAATTTATTAATAAATTTTCATAGTATATTTCTTAAATAAATATATATCAAATAATTTACATACGCAAATCTTTTTAAAATCTTATATTTTTCCAGTATTAATTCAATTTCTTTAACTTTCTTTATTTTTTTTTATTTTAACTTTGACATATATTTCTCTTAACTGTATTTGTATTTAAAAATATTTAATATTTAAATATGCGTTTATATGCGTGTACAAACGACTATTATTAATCGTATATTTCGAAAATATTAAATTTTTCAAGGTGGACGATGTGGACTATCCTTCCTGGCAGGCGCAGATAAAAGGTGAAAAATTGTGGATTTTAGATCCGCCGAGGGAATGTCACTACACATGCAAGAGACTAGAAGTGATCGTGCATACCGGAGAGATAAGTGAGAGCCATTCGATATATGCCAATAAATAATAATGGAATTAATTAATTGCAAAATTAATTGCTTTCCTCATTTAGCGCTAAATGTGGCCTTCTGATCGACAGTTACATTCAATGTTGTCCCAAATTGAGAATTGCTCGGTCACATTAAACGCTAAAATGCGGAACATGCAGATACCCCGTTTTAGATATCTTTGAACTGGGAACAAAAGATTAATTTCGTTTAACAATAATTTAAATAAAATTATTGATTTATTTTTTTCGTGAAAATAAATAAAGAAACTTTAGAAGAAGTATTTGAAATAATTACGACCGCTAATAAATTTATTTTTGTCACGCATTATATTGCTTTCAATTTTCTTGCATTGTTCTGATATATTGTAATTTTCAATTACAGTTGTCTTGGATACAAATCGATGGTACCATCAAACGAAAATCATTTCCGATGATATGAGCATTACTATCGGAACTGAATATGATTGAATCGAGTAAAGTTCGAAAGCTAATTTAATTATGTATATGTATAGATTCATTCGTTGTGAAACAAGAACGATTGACAAATTATTATAAGAATAAGTTCCTATGTGCAAATGTGCAGAATAATAAAATGTTACAAGAGAATATTAATAAGAATAAAATGCAGTATGTACTTAATCATGCATTCCATCATTCATGAATATTTGGCAATTAAAAAAATGCAATAATTAAGCAATATCATCTATTAAAATTATTAATTTATTCTATCTAAATATTCTAATTTATCATTCAATCTGGTATATTAAAAAAAAACATGAATAAATTTTCGTATAAACAAATGAAAATATGGAATAAATTGAGACATATTATGAGAGGCGTAGAAATAAGTGTCTTCAATATTTTATTATCATTTACTAATACCTTTTATAGCTTTAAGAAAGTTTAACAATTTTACTTACACTCCAAAATCAATTGTGTCATTTTAATTTACATCTTTCATCAGATTTATAAAATATTTAATTATTTTTAGAATAAATCGGATTATTTGAGAAAACGTTTTCATTTTCGTAAAGTCTATTTCAAAACGATATTTTGAAGGTACTCTACGTTTGATAAAGGAAAATCAGTTTATTTCTAAACTTTGAAAGCTAATTGAGCCTCTTCATTCAAGTTCGTTCGCCTTATTATTATACTTCATTATTTATACTTTCTATTCAACGCGAATAGAGTACCTTCGTATACCTTCGCGATGTAGAGTACCTTCAAAATATCGTTTTGAAATAGACTTTATGAGATAGAATTTTGCTTAAGGTAACTCTAAGCTCGGTTAGCCACCGCAGCTACGCTCATTTCCCCGTGACGTATGTCCACGAACGTGGTGGTCGCGTGCTAAGTTTTACGGTTCTCCGTGTACGTGTGTGCGTTAATCATGCGCTCGCACGAGGAAAGTAAAAAGGAAACGGCCCCCGCGCACGGCACGGGCCCCTCATGCAGATGGTGAGCAAGCCGGGAGTCACACCTGGCGGCAGGTGAGCCCCTACCGTGAGGGCTGCCTTCATTACGGGCGGGAAGGGGGGATTCGAAGGGGATTCCCTACCGCTTGACTACCCTGTCGGTGCCCTAAACGTGACTCGATCTCTGTCGTGTCATAACGTGATCATATGTTAGCTATAGCTTGGCGCAGGAAAGAAAAGGTAGGGGATAGAGATAAAAAGGAGAGAAAGAGAGGGAAAGATTATAAAGAAACTGATCAACTGTTTCTTAGTCAGGCCGAGAACTTGCAGGACGATTGCGCCAAAGTCCTATTGAAAACTTCCTTACACACGCATACAGAGACTAAGTTTCTATAGTCTTTCTTTGATCTGAATGATAAAATATTTTTTTAATAGTAAGTAAAAAATTCAACAAAAAATACAAGTATAATTTAATTTTAATAATGTAGATTTACATGTTAATTAAATTTATATTAAATTGTTTTATTTTGCCATATATTTGTGAACATTTTTCTATTATATTGTAACTTATTAACTTGTACAATAATGTATAAAAAATAATACATGTTATATTTAATTTCCATAAATTGGAATTAATTCATACTAATTAAAAAATATTATCTTTGTTAATTTACTAAAATATAAAAACGATGTGTAGTATATTTAATTTTCATTAATTGGTTACGAAAATGCTCGCTATTCGAAGACATTTAGGAATGAGTATCATTAAAGATAGTACAAGACGATTAAATAAAATTAGAACATAGACGGGCGTAAAGAATTAATATGAATTCAATAACTAGACGATTTTTATTAATAATAATGATTAACTATTACCGTTAAGTCATATAAATTCTATCATATTATGACGACATTTCTACATCATATTCGCACAAAAAATTATTATATTTTAATTACCTGCCTTAAATTATGATTTTATAATGAGGAGTGATATAAAAAGAAGTGTAAATACATTATACAAATCAAGAGAGTCTTCCTTAATCGCCTTAATACAATAAATTTCTCTATACTTTTGCCTTTCTGACTGCTCGTTTGGAACAATTATATTTAATTATACGAATTAATTACTACATTTATACTATTATACACATATGTATATATGAAATGAGACGAAGACAAATTTATAGAATAATGTATAAAAGATATACTACTTTCATTTAATCCGTTTTATAACATAAATAAGATACGAATAATTTTTCAAAGAAATAAATTAAAGGATAACAAGTCAAATAAAATTTCCTTTAATCACTCAAAACCTATAATCTCTCTCAGAGAAGTCGTCATTTTTTTCTTCTTTCAGTCTGATGGAACTGTTTATACTTACGTATCCCGAAAGTGATTATTAAAGACTCTGAAAATTACAGAGAAAGACAGAGCGGGGCGGAAGCGAGGGGGGGGGAGGGAGACTTTGACGTCTCTCTGATGTATTGACGCCCATGTATTACATGTATACACGCTGCTCCAGTTACGCCAATGAGTACGCCTGTATGTCGTTTGTGTTAATTACGCGGAATAGCATATCTCCACTTTCATGTCTGATCTGACGTCTATGATCTATAAATGTTTGTAGCAATCGCTAATAAGTAATATCGACCAACGGAGGAGATCCGTGATATTCAAATGCACATACAGATATATGAAAACTATTTAATTACGTACAAGACGTAAGTCTCCCAGTCAGATCTCGGATACCGTCATAATTTATTCAGCATTTTTATATTTTATTCACATCCCTAATACTTCGGCGAAATTATAATTACATTATCAAATTACCGTAATGACTCTCCTTTAAACGTAGCGAGATATGTAATATGAGAAGCGATATATTTCAATATTTCTATAACCAGGCACGTATACCGTCGAATTTATTTTCTCTTTTTGCACTACATGAAACTCTGGAGACTCAGTTTTTTATTTAGTTATGCAGCCTCACGTAATACGCCGAGCTTTTCATTTTAATAAAATGCCAGGATATTTAATTATACGACCACTTTGTTGCACTACTTTTGTTGTTAGCAATCATCTCCGTCGTCCGACCGAGTTTGTAGAGTCCCATAATGCGAGCGTAATACTATGCACAGAGCGCGAGTGATGAAATAATTATAGATATCGATTTCCATAAAGAAAGTGTACGGCTCGGCGACGACGAGGGAAACGCGAGGACGCATCATCTGCGTTCCACGCGTTCGGCGGGTTAACATTGTAAAAAAGAAAAAAAAAAGAAGAAGGAAGAAGAAAAAAACGAGTTACATCGTCAAGCGGGAACGTCATTCGTTTTATTGCGGCGTCGCGCGAAATTCGTGTTAAAATCATGGAAAGCGCGTGGGACAGAATCGGACGCACGATTCGTCGCGTATTATCGCGATATCGAGGGAAGGCCGCGGGCTCTCTTTCGATTTAATTGCATTCCGCGGGAACGGCGAGCGAAAAGCCGATACATCGGGACCTCGTTAATTCGCAAAAATCATTCGGCCCCACGGTGGATCTTTTTGCGCGGATCGAATTTCGCGCAAATCGCCGATCGGCCGGGGGTTTTTGTGACTCAAAGTCACGGGCCGAGGATTCGCAAAAATACCCGGCGGTCGCGCGTCTCGGGCGACATTTCCCGACTCATAAACGCGAATCAATATTGATATTCGCATTTAAATTTCGCGATGCATAAACGCTCAACGTATTATACTAATCGAGGATACCTCTCCGTCCGCCTCTGCGTTCGATTTATTTCTGTTTTCGTACGATCGGGGGAATATGCATGTGCAGTTTTTTCGCGGAACGCGCGATTTATTTCAGGTATTTCAGGAAAATTGCGAGAATATCGTAAAATGGAAAAGTGGGTCGCAACATTAAAAGGAGCACGCTATTATTTATGAACGGAGATTTCGCGATGGAGGCAGTTATATTTAGCACAGGCGAATTTACACCTTTTACAACGTTTCGCCCGTTTGATGTCTCCATTTTCGTAAGCCGCTCCTTGTACGCCGCGCCGCGCCGCGCCGCGCCACGCGCGGGCGGGTATTCTTTCTGGCATTAAATAGACATAAGCTCGAGCTACTCCCACTGGGTGGCAGTAACTGTGCGATAACGAGAAGAAGTTTCTCCCGCGGATCGATCCGCTCAAGTTTCCGCCGTTTAAACCGCACCGCCGCGTCGGAGTTCCGCCGCTCGAGGACCGGATTTAAATCCCGTGGCACGGGGTCTCGCGGTTAACAACAACGGCAACGATTGCGCGCGGGGAAAGTCGATGTCGTCGTCGAAGCCTACGTAACGCCGTCCGCCTACCCATCGATCTCTCGCGCGCGCGTGAATTCGTGCGACACGCGCGCGCCTGCGTAACGCGTGCAAACACACATACACGTGCAAACACACACGCGGGTGCGCGTCACGCACACGAAGGCACGAAAGAACGCACGCACACGCAGAGACCGGCATGAACGTGCAGGGGGTTGGTCGCGCGTGCACGTGTGCGGGGCGCGTTATATACAGGTCGGGCACATACATATCGGTCGCCGCTATCGATTATTTTACCCATGTGGAACTAGCCCCCCTCCGTGGCCCCGCGCCTCGCGCCCCACTCGCGGCGTCGCGACGCCTCGTATAGAGCGCGATATCGACGTTACATCGCAGCTCTCATCCCCTACCCCTCTTCCCGTCCTCAGCGACGAGCGCCCCACTCCCGGCGTCGAGAAACTACCCCTCAGGACCGTAAAATTCTGGCATTAACGAGCCCTATTATTGCTGACGCCCTGCGAGAAATTAATCGGTAGGAGCAGAAAATCCGTGTTTCCAAAAAAAAAAACATAGAAATTTCTTGAACGCGTAAAGACGGATTAATGCCGTATTCGAAGAATTGCGAGGCGCGGCGTAATTTATGAAAGCGTCACAGCGTACATTAGCGACGGGCGTAATGTATGTGTACTTTGATGTAAGCAACGGTCGGTTTTGTATAAATTTAAATGGCGCAGGAATAACTCGCCGCCGGCGCCAAAGATTCATTAAGCGTGTCGGGGAAAATTAAATGAAGGGAAAAAAGGATGCAAAACAAATTTAAAAAAATAAATAAATAAATAAATAGAGCGCGCGTGTGCGTTCGTATGTACATAGAATTTGCCGGGGAAATATTACTCGATATGAATATTACGCGCATCCCCTTTGAATATTTATTTTCCCGCGCCGGGCATAATCCGTGCGGCGCGCTTTAATCACGCGGCGAATTTATCCGCTCGCGCTTTAATCCGCCGTTTCTTTCCGTTCGACTCCGCCGGATATAACCGTATAACGCCGATATCGATTTCACTTTGTCGCGGACGGACGGATTTCGTCTGGGGAAAATATTCCCGAGAACTCTCGCGGCCGGCCGTGCACGCCACGCGCGTGTTACGCTACAACGTTTCCGCGCCCACCCCACCGTGCCGCCGCGCACGGGCTTATCTAAATCTCGAAATCGAGATATCCGCAATATGCGTCGGTCGTCGACGCGTCCTATCGAAATTTTATCAGGTCGCGAAAGCGCCCGGCGAGATACTCCGGATCGTGCGGACCGATCGATCGATCCCATTCCCTNTCGGCGCGGCGGGCTTTCCGCGCGCGAATCTCCTACAAGCGCCGTCGATCGCGCTCATTTTTCTCAATTTGACGACGTCGATCATTAATAATCTGGCTAATATTACTCTATCGGCCATCAAGACTCGACGTATCTTAAAAATAATACATTGGAGAACGCGGTTCTCCAATTTTTTTTTACATCATTTATTTTACAGCATTTTTGTGAATATTAATGTCGGCCTATAAACGTCTGAAACTCATGGAATATTTCAACACGCACACGGATCAGAAAAATCGCTGCTTTTCACGTTAATTTTTGCCGATACAGCGACTTTAATTTCGCGAATCCGAACGAAACCGAATCCTTTCCGATTCATCTTGGAAATTCCGCGCCGCGGAATCCGGAGTCCCCGGCAAAGTTTCCGACCTTTCCGAAGTATGCTGCACGTAGAATCGGAAACCGGCGGAGGGTGGGTGGATGAGTGAGCGGGTGAGTCACTTGTATTGTAATTGCGGATGAATTGAATTGTAAATGGCCGCCTCGTAGAGCCGGCAAGCGCATCGGCGTGCTGCACCGTGGCTGCATCCGACGCGCTTCCCCGCGATCGAACGGACAGACAGACATAAGTCTCCTTGTATTCCGAAGCGCTATACTCCTTGGCAACTACTTAGCAAACAGTCCGAGGCACACAACAACGGAGCGCCCGCGGCAGCGACGGCTGTGTAATAATTCCAGCGCAGCGCCTACATCGCAGCGACTCGCACACACAGTCCCAGATTCCCCAGATTTCCTTTTAATAGTATGTATAGATTCGCATTCCTTATCTCTGTCGTTTATCCCGCTCTTTGTGCCCCTTTCCAAGTTGATGCCACTTGAGGCAGCAAATATTCACATTGAACCGATACATGACGTAATTTAAAAAAAAAACTTTGCCTTTTTCTTTGTATATATATATATATATA